>CAJQUW010002910.1:0-163525 GCA_907163375.1 Prostheceraeus crozeri | reverse complement strand
TTTCTGGTCTTGGCTGAGCGCGAGTGGTCGTCGTACATTCCTTCCTTTCTGTAATCCCCCCGCGGCAGGAATGTCTTCTGGTCTTGGCTGAGCGCAAGTGGTCGTCGTCCCTTCCTTCCTTTCTGTCTACCATCCCTCGGCAGGGATGTTCTCTGTTCCTGGCTGAGCGCGAGTGGTCGTCGTCCCTTCCTTCCTTTCTGTATACCTCCCCTCGGCAGGGATGTCTTCTGGTCTTGGCTGAGCGCAAGTGGTCGTCGTCCCTTCCTTCCTTTCTGTCTCACCCCCCTCGGCAGGGATGCCTTCTGGTCTTGGCTGAGCGCAAGTGGTTGTCGTCCCTTCATTCTTTTCTATCTCACCCCTCCACTCGGCAGGGATGTCTTCTGGTCTTTGCTCAGCGCGAGTGGTGGTCGTCCCTTCATTCCTTTCTATCTCACCCCTCCACTCTGCAGGGATGTCTTCTGGTCTTGGCTGAGCGCGAGTGCTCATCGTCCCTTCTTTCCCTTTTGTCTGCCCCCCCCTCGGCTGGGATGTCTTCTGGTCTTGGCTGAGCGCGAGTGGTCGTCGTCCCTTCCTTCCTTTCAATGTCTCCCCCCTCCATTTGGCAGGGATGTCTTCTGGTCTTGGCTGAGCGCGAGTAGTCGTCGTCCCCTCCTTCCTTTTCGTCTCCATCCCTCGGCAGCGAAGTCTCCTGGTCTTGGCTGAGCGCGATTGGTCGTCGTCCCTTCCTTCCTTTCTGTCGCCCCACCCTCTCGGCAGGGATGTCTTCTGGTCTTGGCTGAGCGCGAGTGGTCGTCGTCCCTTCCTTCCTTTCTGTGTCCCCCCTCTCGGCAGGGATGTCTTATGGTCTTGGCAGAGCGCGAGTGGTCGTCGTCCGTTCCTTCCTTTCTCTCTCTTCCTTCTCCACTCGGCATGGTTGTCTTCTGGTCTTGGCTGAGCGCGAATGGTCGTCGTCACTTCTTGGCCTTCCTTTCTGTCTCCCCCCTCGGTAGGGATGTGTTCTGGTCTTGGCTGAGCGGGAGTGGTCGTCGTCCTTTCTTTCCTTTCCCTCCCCCCCCCTCGGCAGGGATGTCTTCTGGTCTTGAATGAGCGCGAGTGGTCGTCGTCCCTTCCTTCCTTTCTCTCTCCACACTCGGCAGGGATGTCTTCCGGTCTTGGCTGAGCGCGAGTGGTCGTCGTCCCTTCCGTCCCTTCTGTCTTCCCCCTTGGCAGGGATGTTTTCTGGTCTTGGCTTAGCGCGAGTGCTCGTCGTCCCTTCCTTCCTTTCTGTCTCTCCCCCTCGGCAGGGATGTCTCCTGGTCTTGGCAGAGCGCAAGTGGTCGTCGTCCCTTCATTCCTTTCTATCTCACCCCCCTCGGCAGGGATGTGTTCTGGTCTTGGCTGAGCGCAAGTGGTCGTCGTCCCTTCATTCTTTTCTATCTCACCCCTCCACTCAGCAGGGATGTCTTCTGGTCTTGGCTGAGCGCGAGTGCTCATCGTCCCTTCCTTCCCTTTTGTCTGCCCCCCCCCCTCGGCAGGGATGTCTTCTGGTCTTGGCTGAGCGCGAGTGGTCGTCGTCCCTTCCTTCCTTTCTCCGTCTCCCCCCTCCACTTGGCAGGGATGTCTTCTGGTCTTGGCTGAGCGCGAGTAGTCGTCGTCCCCTCCTTCCTTTCCGTCTCCATCCCTCGGCAGCGAAGTCTCCTGGTCTTGGGCTGAGCGCGATTGGTCGTCGTCCCTTCTTCCTTTCTTTCGCCCCACCCTCTCGGCAGGGATGTCTTCTGGTCTTGGGCTGAGCGCGAGTGGTCGTCGTCCCTTCCTTCCTTTCTGTGTCCCCCCCTCTCGGCAGGGATGTCTTATGGTCTTGGCAGAGCGCGAGTGGTCGTCGTCCGTTCCTTCCTTTATCTCTCTCCCCCCTCCACTGGGCATGGATGTCTTCTGGTCTTGGCTGAGCGAGAGTGGTCGTCGTCCCCTCCTTCCTTCCTTTCTGTCTCCCCCGTCGGTAGGGATGTCTTCTGGTCTTGGCTCAGCGCGAGTGGTCGTCGTCCCTTCCTTCCTTTCTGTCTCTCCCCCCTTGGCAGGGATATCTTGTGGTCTTGGCTGAGTGCGATTGGTCGTCGTCCCTTCCTTCCTTTCTGTCTCCCCCCCCTCGGCACGGATGTCTACTGGTCTTGGCTGAGCGCGAGTGGTCGTCGCCCCTTCCTTCCTTTCTGTGTCCCACTCTCTCGACAGGGATGTCTTCTGGTCTTGGCTGAGCGCGAGTGGTCGTCGTCCCTTCCTTCCCTTCTGTTTTCCCCAATGGCAGGGATGTTTTCTGGTCTTGGCTGAGAGCGAGTGGACGTCGTCCCTTCCTTCCTTTCTCTCTCCACACTCGGCAGGGATGTCTTCTGGTCTTGGCTCAGCGCGAGTGGTGGTCGTCCCTTCCTTCCTTTCTGTCTCCCCCTCGGCAGAGATGTCTTCTGGTCTTGGCTCAGCGCGAGTGGTGGTCGTCCTTTCCTTCCTTTCTGTCTCCCACCCTCTCGACGTCTTCTGGTCTTGGCTGAGCGCGAGTTGTCGTCGTCCCTTCCTTCCTTTCTGTCTCTCCCTCCCGGCAGGGATGTCATCTGGTCTTGGCTGAGCGCGAGTGGTCGTCGTCCCTTCCTTCCTTTCTGTCACCCGCCCTCTTGGCAGGGATGTCTTCTGGTCTTGATTGATTGCCAGTGGTCGTCGTCCTTTCCTTCCTTTCTCTCTCCACACTCGGCAGGGATGTCTTCTGGTCTTGGCTGAGCGCGAGTGGTCGTCGCCCCTTCCTTCCTTTCTGTGTCCCACTCTCTCGACAGGGATGTCTTCTGGTCTTGGCTGAGCGCGAGTGGTCGTCGTCCCTTCCTTCCCTTCTGTTTTCCCCAATGGCAGTGATGTTTTCTGGTCTTGGCTGAGCGCGATTGGTCGTCGTCCCTTCCTTCCCTTCTGTCTTCCCCCTTGGCAGGGATGTTTTCTGGTCTTGGCTGAGCGCGAGTGATCGTCGTCCCTTCCTTCCTTTCTGTCTCTCCCCCTCGGCAGGGATGTCTCCTGGTCTTGGCTGAGCGCGATTGGTCGTCGTCCCTTCATTCCTTTCTATCTCACCCCTCCACTCGGCAGGGATGTGTTCTGGTCTTGGCTCAGCGCGAGTGGTGGTCGTCCCTTCATTCCTTTCTATCTCACCCCTCCACTCTGCAGGGATGTCTTCTGGGTCTTGGCTGAGCGCGAGTAGTCGTCGTCCCCTCCTTCCTTTCCGTCTCCATCCCTCGGCAGCGAAGTCTCCTGGTCTTGGCTGAGCGCGATTGGTCGTCGTCCCTTCCTTCCTTTCTTTCGCCCCACCCTCTCGGCAGGGATGTCTTCTGGTCTTGGCTGAGCGCGAGTGGTCGTCGTCCCTTCCTTCCTTTCTGTGTCCCCCCCCCTCTCGGCAGGGATGTCTTATGGTCTTGGCAGAGCGCGAGTGGTCGTCGTCCGTTCCTTCCTTTATCTCTCTCCCCCCTCCACTGGGCATGGATGTCTTCTGGTCTTGGCTGAGCGAGAGTGGTCGTCGTCCCCTCCTTCCTTCCTTTCTGTCTCCCCCGTCGGTAGGGATGTCTTCTGGTCTTGGCTCAGCGCGAGTGGTCGTCGTCCCTTCCTTCCTTTCTGTCTTCTCCCCCTAGGCAGGGATATCTTGTGGTCTTGGCTGAGTGCGATTGGTCGTCGTCCCTTCCTTCCTTTCTGTCTCCCCCCCTCGGCACGGATGTCTACTGGTCTTGGCTGAGCGCGAGTGGTCGTCGCCCCTTCCTTCCTTTCTGTGTCCCACTCTCTCGACAGGGATGTCTTCTGGTCTTGGCTGAGCGCGAGTGGTCGTCGTCCCTTCCTTCCCTTCTGTTTTCCCCAATGGCAGGGAGGTTTTCTGGTCTTGGCTGAGAGCGAGTGGACGTCGTCCCTTCCTTCCTTTCTCTCTCCACACTCGGCAGGGATGTCTTCTGGTCTTGGCTCAGCGCGAGTGGTGGTCGTCCCTTCCTTCCTTTCTGTCTCCCCCTCGGCAGAGATGTCTTCTGGTCTTGGCTCAGCGCGAGTGGTGGTCGTCCTTTCCTTCCTTTCTGTCTCCCACCCTCTCGACGTCTTCTGGTCTTGGCTGAGCGCGAGTTGTCGTCGTCCCTTCCTTCTTTTCCGTGTCCCCTTTCGGCAGGGATGTCATCTGGTCTTGGCTGAGCGCGAGTGGTCGTCGTCCCTTCCTTCCTTTCTGCCTCCCTCACTCTTGGCAGGGATGTCTTCTGGTCTTGATTGATTGCCAGTGGTCGTCGTCCTTTCCTTCCTTTCTCTCTCCACACTCGGCAGGGATGTCTTCTGGTCTTGGCTGAGCGCGAGTGGTCGTCGTTCCTTCCTTCCCTTCTGTCTTCCCCTCTGGCAGGGATGTTTTCTGGTCTTGGCTGAGCGCGAGTGGTCGTTTTCCCTAGTTCATTCCTGTCTCCCCCCCAGCGAAAGGAGGTCTTGTGGTCTTGGCTGAGCGCGATAGGTCGTCGTCCCTTCCTTACTTTCTGTCTACCACCCCTCGGCAGGGATGTCTTCTGGTCTTGGCTGAGCGCAAGTGGTCGTCGTCCCTTCCTTCCCTTCCGTCTACCCCTCCCCGGCAGGGATGTCTTCTGGTCTTGGCTGAGCGCAAGTCTTCGTCGTCCCTTCATTCTTTTCTATCTCACCCCATCACTCGGCAGGGATGTCTTCTGGTCTTGGCTCAGCGGGAGTGGTGGTCGTCCCTTCATTCCTTTCCATCTCACCCCTCCACTCTGCAGGGATGTCTTCTGGTCTTGGCTGAGCGCGAGTGCTCATCGTCCCTTCCTTCCCTTTCGTCTGCCCCCCCCCTCGGCAGGGATGTCTTCTGGTCTTGGCTGAGCGCGAGTGGTCGTCGTCCCTTCCTTCCTTTCTCCGTCTCCCCCCTCCACTTGGCAGGGATGTCTTCTGGTCTTGGCTGAGCGCGAGTAGTCGTCGTCCCTCCTTCCTTTCCGTCTCCATCCCTCGGCAGCGAAGTCTCCTGGTCTTGGCTGAGCGCGATTGGTCGTCGTCCCTTCCTTCTTTCTGTGTCCCCCCCTCTCGGCAGGGATGTCTTATGGTCTTGGCAGAGCGCGAGTGGTCGTCGTCCGTTCCTTCCTTTTTCTCTCTCCCCCCTCCACTCGGCATGAATGTCTTCTGGTCTTGGCTGAGCGCGAGTGGTCGCCGTCCGTTCCTTCCTTTCTTACTCCCCCCCTCGGAAGGGATGTCTTCTGGTCTTGGCTGAGCGCGAGTGGTCGTCGTCCCTTCCTTCCTTTCTGTCATCCCCCCGCGGCAGGAATGTCTTTTGGTCTTGGCTGAGCGCGAGTGGTCGTCGTCCCTTCCTTCCTTTCTGTATACCTCCCCTCGGCACGGATGTCTTCTGGTCTTGGCTGAGCGCAAGTGGTCGTCGACCCTTCCTTCCGTTCTGCATACCATCCCTCGGCAGGGATGTCTTCTGGTCTTGGCTGAGCGCGAGTGGTCGTCGTCCCTTCCTTCCCTTCTGTTTTCCCCAATGGCAGTGATGTTTTCTGGTCTTGGCTGAGCGCGATTGGTCGTTCGTCCCTTCCTTCCCTTCTGTCTTCCCCCTTGGCAGGGGATGTTTTCTGGTCTTGGCTGAGCGCGAGTGCTCGTCGTCCCTTCCTTCCTTTCTGTCTCTCCCCCTCGGCAGGGATGTCTCCCTGGTCTTGGCTGAGCGCGATTGGTCGTCGTCCCTTCATTCCTTTCTATCTCACCCCTCCACTCGGCAGGGATGTCTTCTGGTCTTGGCTCAGCGCGAGTGGTGGTCGTCCCTTCATTCCTTTCTATCTCACCCCTCCACTCTGCAGGGATGTCTTCTGGTCTTGGCTGAGCGCGAGAGTCGTCGTCCCCTCCTTCCTTTCCGTCTCCATCCCTCGGCAGCGAAGTCTCCTGGTCTTGGCTGAGCGCGAGTGGTCGTCGTCCCTTCCTTCCTTTCTGTCTTTCCCCCTCGGCAGGGATGTCTTCTGGTCTTGGCTCAGCGCGAGTGGTGGTCCGTCCCTTCATTCCTTTCTATCTCACCCCTCCACTCTGCAGGGTTGTCTTCTGGTCTTCTCTGAGCGCAAGTGGTCGTCGTCCCTTCCTTCCTTTCGGTGACCCCCCTCCACTCGGCATGGATGTCTTCTGGTCTTGGCTGAGGGCGAGTGGTCGTCGTCCCTTCCTCCCCTTCTGTCTTCGGTCTCCCCCCCGTCGGCACGGAGTCTACTGGTCTTGGCTGAGCGCAAGTGGTCGTCGCCCCTTCCTTCCTTTCTGTGTCCCACCCACTCGTCAGGGATGTCTTCTGGTCTTGGCTGAGCGCGAGTGGTCGTCGTCCCTTCTTCCCTTCTGTTTTCCCCATGGCAGGGGGATGTTTTCTGGTCTTGGCTGAGTGCGAGTGGACGTCGTCCCTTCCTTCTTTCTCTCTCCACACTCGGCAGGGATGTTCTTCTGGTCTTGGCTTAGCGCGAGTGGTCGTCGTCCCTTCCTTCCCTTTTCTCTTCCCCCTTGGCAGGGATGTCTTCTGTTCTTGCCTAAGCGCGAGTGTTCGTCGTCCCTTCCTTCATTTCTGTATACCGCCCCTCGGCAGGGATGTCTCCTGGTCTTGGCTGAGCGCAAGTGGTCGTCGTCCCTTCATTCCTTTCTATCTCCACACCCGGCGGGGATGTTTTCTGGTCTTGGCTGAGCGCGAGTGCTCGTCGTCCCTTCCTTCCTTTCTGTCTCTCCCCCTCGGCAGGGATGTCTCCTGGTCTTGGCTGAGCGCAAGTGATCGTCGTCCCTTCATTCTTTTTTATCTCACCCCTCCACTCGGCAGGGATGTCTTCTGGTCTTGGCTCAGCGCGAGTGGTGGTCGTCCCTTCATTCCTTTCTATCTCACCCCTCCACTCTGCAGGGATGTCTTCTGGTGTTGGCTGAGCGCGAGTGCTCATCGTCCCTTCCTTCCCTTTTGTCTGCCCCCCCCCTCGGCAGGGATGTCTTCTGGTCTTGGCTGAGCGCGAGTAGTCGTCGTCCCCTTCTTCCTTTCCGTCTCCATCCCTCGGCAGCGAAGTCTTCTGGTCTTGGCTGAGCGCGAGTGCTCATCGTCCCTTCCTTCCCTTCTGTCTGCCCCCCCTCGGCAGGGATGTCTTCTGGTCTTGGCTGAGCGCGAGTGGTCGCCGTCCCTTCCTTCCTTTCTCTCTCGCCCCCCTCCACTCGGCAGGGATGTCTTCTGGTCTTGGCTGAGCGCGAGTGGTCGTCGTCCCTTCCTTCCTTTCTATCTCCACACTCGGCAGGGATGTCTTCTGGTCTTGGCTGAACGAGAGTGGTCGTCGTCCCTTCCTTCCTTCCTTTCAGTCTCCCCCCTCGGTAGGGATGTCTTCTGGTCTTGGCTCAGCGCAAGTGGTCGTCGTCCCTTTCTTCTTTTCTGTCTGTCCCCCCTCGGCAGGGGTATATTGTGGTCTTGACTGAATGCGAGCGGTCGTCGTCCCTTCTGTCCTTCTTTCTGTCTCCCCCACTCTCGGCCGGGATGTCTTCTGTTCTTGGCTGAGCGCGAGTGGTCGTCGTCCCTTCCTTCCTTTCTGTCACCCCCCGCGGCAGGGATGTCTTCTGGTCTTGGCTGAGCGCGAGTGTTCGCCGTCCCTTCCTTCCTTTCTGTCTACCCCCCAGGCAGGGATGTCTTCTTGGTCTTGGCTGAGCGCGAGTAGTCGTCGTCCCTTCCTTCCTTTCTGTCTCCCCCCCTCGGCAGGGATACCTTCTGGTCTTGGCTGAGTGCGAGTGGTCATCGTCCCTTCCTTCCTTTCTGTCTCCCCCCTCGGCACGGATGTCTTCTGGTCTTGGCTGAGCGCGAGTGGTCGTCGTCCCTTCTTTCCTTTCTCTCTCTCCCCCCTCCACTCGGCATGGATGTCTTCTGGTCTTGGCTGAGCGAGAGTGGTCGTCGTCCCTTCCTTCCTTCCTTTCTGTCTCCCCCCTCGGTAGGGATGTCTTCTGGTCTTGGCTCAGCGCGAGTGGTCGTCGTCCCTTCCTTCCTTTCTGTCTCTCCCCCCTCGGCAGGGATATCTTGTGGTCTTGGCTGAGTGCGAGTGGTCGTCGTCCCTTCATTCCTTTCTATCTCCACACCCGGCGGGGATGTTTTCTGGTCTTGGCTGAGCGCAAGTGGTCGTCGCCCCTTCCTTTCTTTCTGTTTCCCACTCTCTCGACAGGGATGTCTTCTGGTCTTGGCTGGGCGCGAGTGGTCGTCGTCCCTTCCTTCCCTTCTGTTTTCCCCAATGACAGGGATGTTTTATTGTCTTGGCTGAGTGCGAGTGGACGTCGTCCCTTCCTTCTTTCTCTCTCCACACTCGGCAAGGATGTCTTCTGGTCTTGGCTGAGCGCGAGTGGTCGTCGTCCCTTCCTTCCTTTCTGTCTCCCCCTTGGCAGGGATGTCTTCTTGACTAGGCTGACCGCGAGTGGTCGTCGTCCCTCCCTTTCGGTCTGTCTCCCCCCCTGGCAGGGATGTCTTCTGGTCTTGGCTGAGCGCGAGTTGTCGTCGTCCCTTCCTTCCTTCCTGTCTCACCCCCCTCGACAGGGATGTCTTCTGGTCTTGGCTGAGCGCAAGTGGTCGTCGTCCCTTCATTCTTTTCTATCTCACCCCTCCACTCGGCAGGGATGTCTTCTGGTCTTGGCTCAGCGCGAGTGGTGGTCGTCCCTTCATTCCTTTCTATCTCACCCCTCCACTCTGCAGGGATGTCTTCTGGTCTTGGCTGAGCGCGAGTGTCATCGTCCCTTCCTTCCCTTTTGTCTGCCCCCCCCCCTCGGCAGGGATGTCTTCTGGTCTTGGCTGAGCGCGAGTAGTCGTCGTCCCCTCCTTCCTTTCCGTCTCCATCCCTCGGCAGCGAAGTCTCCTGGTCTTGGCTGAGCGCGAGTGGTCGTCGTCCCTTCCTTCCTTTCTGTCTCCGCCCCTCGGCAGCACGGATGTCTTCTGGTCTAGGCTGAGCGCGAGTGGTCATCGTCCCTTCCTTCCTTTCTGTCATCCCCCTCGGCAGGGATGTCTTCTGGTCTTAGCTGAGCGCGAGTGGTCGTCGTCCCTTCCTTCCTTTCTCTCTCTCCCCCCTCCACTCGGCAGGGATGTCTTCTGGTCTTGGCTGAGCGCGATTGGTCGTCGTCCCTTCCTTCCTTTCTGTCGCCCCACCCTCTCGGCAGGGATGTCTTCTGGTCTTGGCTGAGCGCGAGTGGACGTCGTCCCTTCCTTCCTTTCTCTCTCCACACTCGGCAGGGATGTCTTCTGGTCTTGGCTGAGCGCGAGTGGTCGTCGTCCCTTCCTTCCTTTCTATCTCCACACTCGGCAGGGATGTCTTCTGGTCTTGGCTGAACGAGAGTGGTCGTCGTCCCTTCCTTCCTTCCTTTCTGTCTCCCCCCTCGGTATGGATGTCTTCTGGTCTTGGCTCAGCGCGAGTGGTCGTCGTCCCTTTCTTCCTTTCTGTCTGTCCCCCCTCGGCAGGGGTATATTGTGGTCTTGACTGAATGCGAGTGGTCGTCGTCCCTTCCTTCCTTTCTGACTCCCCGCCCTCGGCACGGATGTCTTCTGGTCTTGGCTGAGCGCGAGTGGTCGTCGTCCCTTCCTTCCTTTCTGTCTCCCCCCCTCGGCAGGGATGTCTTCTGGTCTTGGCTGAGCGCGAGTGGTCGTCGTCCCTTCATTCCTTTCTATCTCACCCCCCTCGGCAGGGATGTCTTCTGGTCTTGGCTGAGCGCAAGTCTTCGTCGTCCCTTCATTCTTTTCTATCTCACCCCATCACTCGGCAGGGATGTCTTCTGGTCTTGGCTCAGCGGGAGTGGTGGTCGTCCCTTCATTCCTTTCTATCTCACCCCTCCACTCTGCAGGGATGTCTTCTGGTCTTGGCTCAGCGCGAGTGCTCATCGTCCCTTCCTTCCCTTTCGTCTGCCCCCCCCTCGGCAGGGATGTCTTCTGGTCTTGGCTGAGCGCGAGTGGTCGTCGTCCCTTCCTTCCTTTCTCCGTCTCCCCCCTCCACTTGGCAGGGATGTCTTCTGGTCTTGGCTGAGCGCGAGTAGTCGTCGTCCCTTCCTTCCTTTCCGTCTCCATCCCTCGGCAGCGAAGTCTCCTGGTCTTGGCTGAGCGCGATTGGTCGTCGTCCCTTCCTTCTTTCTGTGTCCCCCCCTCTCGGCAGGGATGTCTTATGGTCTTGGCAGAGCGCGAGTGGTCGTCGTCCGTTCCTTCCTTTTTCTCTCTCCCCCTCCACTCGGCATGAATGTCTTCTGGTCTTGGCTGAGCGAGAGTGGTCGTCGTCCCTTCCTTCCTTCCTTTCTGTCTCCCCCCTCGGTAGGGATGTCTTCTGGTCTTGGCTCAGCGCGAGTGGTCGTCGTCCCTTCCTTCCTTTCTGTCTCTCCCCCCTCGGCAGGGATATCTTGTGGTCTTGGCTGAGTGCGAGTGGTCGTCGTCCCTTCCTTCCTTTCTGTTTCCCACTCTCTCGACAGGGATGTCTTCTGGTCTTGGCTGAGCGCAAGTGGTCGTCGCCCCTTCCTTCCTTTCTGTGTCCCACTCTCTCGACAGGGATGTCTTCTGGTCTTGGCTGAGCGCGAGTGGTCGTCGTCCCTTCCT
Source organism: Prostheceraeus crozeri (assembly GCA_907163375.1). Taxonomy (NCBI): domain Eukaryota; kingdom Metazoa; phylum Platyhelminthes; order Polycladida; family Euryleptidae; genus Prostheceraeus; species Prostheceraeus crozeri. The sequence goes on along the minus strand of CAJQUW010002910.1, from coordinate 152,985 downwards.
TCCCTTCTGTTTTCCCCAATGGCAGTGATGTTTTCTGGTCTTGGCTGAGCGCGATTGGTCGTCGTCCCTTCCTTCCCTTCTGTCTTCCCCCTTGGCAGGGATGTTTTCTGGTCTTGGCTGAGCGCGAGTGATCGTCGTCCCTTCCTTCCTTTCTGTCTCTCCCCCTCGGCAGGGATGTCTCCTGGTCTTGGCTGAGCGCGATTGGTCGTCGTCCCTTCATTCCTTTCTATCTCACCCCTCCACTCGGCAGGGATGTCTTCTGGTCTTGGCTCAGCGCGAGTGGTGGTCGTCCCTTCATTCCTTTCTATCTCACCCCTCCACTCTGCAGGGATGTCTTCTGGTCTTGGCTGAGCGCGAGTAGTCGTCGTCCCCTCCTTCCTTTCCGTCTCCATCCCTCGGCAGCGAAGTCTCCTGGTCTTGGCTGAGCGCGATTGGTCGTCGTCCCTTCCTTCCTTTCTTTCGCCCCACCCTCTCGGCAGGGATGTCTTCTGGTCTTGGCTGAGCGCGAGTGGTCGTCGTCCCTTCCTTCCTTTCTGTGTCCCCCCCTCTCGGCAGGGATGTCTTATGGTCTTGGCAGAGCGCGAGTGGTCGTCGTCCGTTCCTTCCTTTATCTCTCTCCCCCCTCCACTGGGCATGGATGTCTTCTGGTCTTGGCTGAGCGAGAGTGGTCGTCGTCCCCTCCTTCCTTCCTTTCTGTCTCCCCCGTCGGTAGGGATGTCTTCTGGTCTTGGCTCAGCGCGAGTGGTCGTCGTCCCTTCCTTCCTTTCTGTCTCTCCCCCCTCGGCAGGGATATCTTGTGGTCTTGGCTGAGTGCGATTGGTCGTCGTCCCTTCCTTCCTTTCTGTCTCCCCCCCTCGGCACGGATGTCTACTGGTCTTGGCTGAGCGCGAGTGGTCGTCGCCCCTTCCTTCCTTTCTGTGTCCCACTCTCTCGACAGGGATGTCTTCTGGTCTTGGCTGAGCGCGAGTGGTCGTCGTCCCTTCCTTCCCTTCTGTTTTCCCCAATGGCAGGGATGTTTTCTGGTCTTGGCTGAGAGCGAGTGGACGTCGTCCCTTCCTTCCTTTCTCTCTCCACACTCGGCAGGGATGTCTTCTGGTCTTGGCTCAGCGCGAGTGGTGGTCGTCCCTTCCTTCCTTTCTGTCTCCCCCTCGGCAGAGATGTCTTTTGGTCTTGGCTCAGCGCGAGTGGTGGTCGTCCTTTCCTTCCTTTCTGTCTCCCACCCTCTCGACGTCTTCTGGTCTTGGCTGAGCGCGAGTTGTCGTCGTCCCTTCCTTCTTTTCCGTGTCCCCTTTCGGCAGGGATGTCATCTGGTCTTGGCTGAGCGCGAGTGGTCGTCGTCCCTTCCTTCCTTTCTGCCTCCCTCACTCTTGGCAGGGATGTCTTCTGGTCTTGATTGATTGCCAGTGGTCGTCGTCCTTTCCTTCCTTTCTCTCTCCACACTCGGCAGGGATGTCTTCTGGTCTTGGCTGAGCGCGAGTGGTCGTCGTTCCTTCCTTCCCTTCTGTCTTCCCCTCTGGCAGGGATGTTTTCTGGTCTTGGCTGAGCGCGAGTGGACGTCGTCCCTTCCTTCCTTTCTCTCTCCACACTCGGCAGGGATGTCTTCTGGTCTTGGCTGAGCGCGAGTGGTCGTCGTCCCTTCCTTCCTTTCTGTCTCTCCCCCTCGGCAGCGAAGTCTCCTGGTCTTGGCTGAGCGCGATTGGTCGTCGTCCCTTCCTTCCTTTCTTTCGCCCCACCCTCTCGGCAGGGATGTCTTCTGGTCTTGGCTGAGCGCGAGTGGTCGTCGTCCCTTCCTTCCTTTCTGTCTCACACCCTCGGCAGGGATGTCTTATGGTCTTGGCAGAGCGCGAGTGGTCGTCGTCCGTTCCTTCCTTTATCTCTCTCCCCCCTCCACTGGGCATGGATGTCTTCTGGTCTTGGCTGAGCGAGAGTGGTCGTCGTCCCCTCCTTCCTTCCTTTCTGTCTCCCCCGTCGGTAGGGATGTCTTCTGGTTTTGGCTGAGCGCGAGTGGTGGTCGTCCCTTCCTTCCTTTCTGTCTACCCCCGCTGGGCAGGGATGTGTTCTGGTCTATGCTAAGCGCGATTGGCCGTCGTCCCTTCCTTCCTTTCTGTCCCCCCTCCCTCGGCACGGATGTCTTCTGTTCTTGGCTGAGCGCGAGTGGTCGTCGCCCCTTCCTACCTTTCTGTGTCCACTCTCTCGACAGGGATGTCTTCTGGTCTTGGCTGAGCGCGAGTGGTCGTCGTCCCTTCCTTCCCTTCTGTTTTCCCCAATGGCAGGGATGTTTTCTGGTCTTGGCTGAGAGCGAGTGGACGTCGTCCCTTCCTTCCTTTCTCTCTCCACACTCGGCAGGGATGTCTTCTGGTCTTGGCTCAGCGCGAGTGGTGGTCGTCCCTTCCTTCCTTTCTGTCTCCACACACGGCAGGGATGTCTTCTGGTCTTGGCTCAGCGCGAGTGGTGGTCGTCCTTTCCTTCCTTTCTGTCTCCCACCCTCTCGACGTCTTCTGGTCTTGGCTGAGCGCGAGTTGTCGTCGTCCCTTCCTTCTTTTCCGTGTCCCCTTTCGGCAGGGATGTCATCTGGTCTTGGCTGAGCGCGAGTGGTCGTCGTCCCTTCCTTCCTTTCTGCCTCCCTCACTCTTGGCAGGGATGTCTTCTGGTCTTGATTGATTGCCAGTGGTCGTCGTCCTTTCCTTCCTTTCTCTCTCCACACTCGGCAGGGATGTCTTCTGGTCTTGGCTGAGCGCGAGTGGTCGTCGTTCCTTCCTTCCCTTCTGTCTTCCCCTCTGGCAGGGATGTTTTCTGGTCTTGGCTGAGCGCGAGTGGTCGTCGTTCCTTCCTTCCTTTCTGTCTTCCCCTCTGGCAGGGATGTTTTCTGGTCTTGGCTGAGCGCGAGTGGACGTCGTCCCTTCCTTCCTTTCTCTCTCCACACTCGGCAGGGATGTCTTCTGGTCTTGGCTGAGCGCGAGTGGTCGTCGTCCCTTCCTTCCTTTCTGTCTCACCCCTCGGCAGCGAAGTCTCCTGGTCTTGGCTGAGCGCGATTGGTCGTCGTCCCTTCCTTCCTTTCTTTCGCCCCACCCTCTCGGCAGGGATGTCTTCTGGTCTTGGCTGAGCGCGAGTGGTCGTCGTCCCTTCCTTCCTTTCTGTGTCCCCCCCCTCTCGGCAGGGATGTCTTATGGTCTTGGCAGAGCGCGAGTGGTCGTCGTCCGTTCCTTCCTTTATCTCTCTCCCCCCTCCACTGGGCATGGATGTCTACTGGTCTTGGCTGAGCGCGATCGGTCGTCCTCCCTCCTTCCTTCCTTTCTGTCTCCCCCGTCGGTAGGGATGTCTTCTGGTCTTGGCTCAGCGCGAGTGGTCGTCGTCCCTTCCTTCCTTTCTGTCTCTCCCCCCTCGGCAGGGATATCTTGTGGTCTTGGCTGAGTGCGATTGGTCGTCGTCCCTTCCTTCCTTTCTGTCTCCCCCCCTCGGCACGGATGTCTACTGGTCTTGGCTGAGCGCGAGTGGTCGTCGCCCCTTCCTTCCTTTCTGTGTCCCACTCTCTCGACAGGGATGTCTTCTGGTCTTGGCTGAGCGCGAGTGGTCGTCGTCCCTTCCTTCCCTTCTGTTTTCCCCAATGGCAGGGATGTTTTCTGGTCTTGGCTGAGAGCGAGTGGACGTCGTCCCTTCCTTCCTTTCTCTCTCCACACTCGGCAGGGATGTCTTCTGGTCTTGGCTCAGCGCGAGTGGTGGTCGTCCCTTCCTTCCTTTCTGTCTCCCCCTCGGCAGAGATGTCTTCTGGTCTTGGCTCAGCGCGAGTGGTGGTCGTCCTTTCCTTCCTTTCTGTCTCCCACCCTCTCGACGTCTTCTGGTCTTGGCTGAGCGCGAGTTGTCGTCGTCCCTTCCTTCTTTTCCGTGTCCCCTTTCGGCAGGGATGTCATCTGGTCTTGGCTGAGCGCGAGTGGTCGTCGTCCCTTCCTTCCTTTCTGCCTCCCTCACTCTTGGCAGGGATGTCTTCTGGTCTTGATTGATTGCCAGTGGTCGTCGTCCTTTCCTTCCTTTCTCTCTCCACACTCGGCAGGGATGTCTTCTGGTCTTGGCTGAGCGCGAGTGGTCGTCGTTCCTTCCTTCCCTTCTGTCTTCCCCTCTGGCAGGGATGTTTTCTGGTCTTGGCTGAGCGCGAGTGGACGTCGTCCCTTCCTTCCTTTCTCTCTCCACACTCGGCAGGGATGTCTTCTGGTCTTGGCTGAGCGCGAGTGGTCGTCGTCCCTTCCTTCCTTTCTGTCTCTCCCCCTCGGCAGGGATGTCTCCTGGTCTTGGCTGAGCGCAAGTGGTCGTCGTCCCTTCATTCCTTTCTATCTCACCCCCCTCGGCAGGGATGTCTTCTGGTCTTGGCTGAGCGCAAGTCTTCGTCGTCCCTTCATTCTTTTCTATCTCACCCCATCACTCGGCAGGGATGTCTTCTGGTCTTGGCTCAGCGGGAGTGGTGGTCGTCCCTTCATTCCTTTCTATCTCACCCCTCCACTCTGCAGGGATGTCTTCTGGTCTTGGCTGAGCGCGAGTGCTCATCGTCCCTTCCTTCCCTTTCGTCTGCCCCCCCCCCTCGGCAGGGATGTCTTCTGGTCTTGGCTGAGCGCGAGTGGTCGTCGTCCCTTCCTTCCTTTCTCCGTCTCCCCCCTCCACTTGGCAGGGATGTCTTCTGGTCTTGGCTGAGCGCGAGTAGTCGTCGTCCCCTCCTTCCTTTCCGTCTCCATCCCTCGGCAGCGAAGTCTCCTGGTCTTGGCTGAGCGCGATTGGTCGTCGTCCCTTCCTTCTTTCTGTGTCCCCCCCTCTCGGCAGGGATGCCTTATGGTCTTGGCAGAGCGCGAGTGGTCGTCGTCCGTTCCTTCCTTTTTCTCTCTCCCCCCTCCACTCGGCATGAATGTCTTCTGGTCTTGGCTGAGCGAGAGTGGTCGTCGTCCCTTCCTTCCTTCCTTTCTGTCTCCCCCCTCGGTAGGGATGTCTTCTGGTCTTGGCTGAGCGCGAGTGGTCGTCGTCCCTTCCTTCCTTTCTGTCTCTCCCCCCTCGGCAGGGATATCTTGTGGTCTTGGCTGAGTGCGAGTGGTCGTCGTCCCTTCCTTCCTTTCTGTCTCCCCCCCTCGGCACGGATGTCTACTGGTCTTGGCTGAGCGCAAGTGGTCGTCGCCCCTTCCTTCCTTTCTGTGTCCCACTCTCTCGACAGGGATATCTTGTGGTCTTGGCTGAGTGCGAGTGGTCGTCGTCCCTTCCTTCCTTTCTGTCTCCCCCCCTCGGCACGGATGTCTACTGGTCTTGGCTGAGCGCAAGTGGTCGTCGCCCCTTCCTTCCTTTCTGTGTCCCACTCTCTCGACAGGGATGTCTTCTGGTCTTGGCTGAGCGCGAGTGGTCGTCGTCCCTTCCTTCCCTTCTGTTTTCCCCAATGGCAGTGATGTTTTCTGGTCTTGGCTGAGCGCGATTGGTCGTCGTCCCTTCCTTCCCTTCTGTCTTCCCCCTTGGCAGGGATGTTTTCTGGTCTTGGCTGAGCGCGAGTGCTCGTCGTCCCTTCCTTCCTTTCTGTCTCTCCCCCTCGGCAGGGATGTCTCCTGGTCTTGGCTGAGCGCGATTGGTCGTCGTCCCTTCATTCCTTTCTATCTCACCCCTCCACTCGGCAGGGATGTCTTCTGGTCTTGGCTCAGCGCGAGTGGTGGTCGTCCCTTCATTCCTTTCTATCTCACCCCTCCACTCTGCAGGGATGTCTTCTGGTCTTGGCTGAGCGCGAGTAGTCGTCGTCCCCTCCTTCCTTTCCGTCTCCATCCCTCGGCAGCGAAGTCTCCTGGTCTTGGCTGAGCGCGAGTGGTCGTCGTCCCTTCCTTCCTTTCTGTCTTCCCCCCTCGGCAGGGATGTCTTCTGGTCTTGGCTCAGCGCGAGTGGTGGTCGTCCCTTCATTCCTTTCTATCTCACCCCTCCACTCTGCAGGGATGTCTTCTGGTCTTGGCTGAGCGCGAGTGGTGGTCGTCCCTTCCTTCCTTTCTCTCTCTCCCCCCTCCACTCGGCATGGATGTCTTCTGGTCTTGGCTGAGCGAGAGTGGTCGTCGTCCCTTCCTTCCTTTCTGTCTCTCCCCCCTCGGCAGGGATATCTTGTGGTCTTGGCTGAGTGCGAGTGGTCGTCGTCCCTTCCTTCCTTTCTGTCTCCCCCCCGTCGGCACGGATGTCTACTGGTCTTGGCTGAGCGCAAGTGGTCGTCGCCCCTTCCTTCCTTTCTGTGTCCCACTCTCTCGACAGGGATGTCTTCTGGTCTTGGCTGAGCGCGAGTGGTCGTCGTCCCTTCCTTCCCTTCTGTTTTCCCCAATGGCAGGGATGTTTTCTGGTCTTGGCTGAGTGCGAGTGGACGTCGTCCCTTCCTTCTTTCTCTCTCCACACTCGGCAGGGATGTCTTCTGGTCTTGGCTGAGCGCGAGTGGTCGTCGTCCCTTCCTTCCCTTTTCTCTTCCCCCTTGGCAGGGATGTTTTCTGGTCTTGGCTGAGCGCGAGTGCTCGTCGTCCCTTCCTTCCTTTCTGTCTCTCCCCCTCGGCAGGGATGTCTCCTGGTCTTGGCTGAGCGCAAGTGATCGTCGTCCCTTCATTCCTTTCTATCTCCACACCCGGCGGGGATGTTTTCTGGTCTTGGCTGAGCGCGAGTGCTCGTCGTCCCTTCCTTCCTTTCTGTCTCTCCCCCTCGGCAGGGATGTCTCCTGGTCTTGGCTGAGCGCAAGTGATCGTCGTCCCTTCATTCCTTTCTATCTCACCCCTCCACTCTGCAGGGATGTCTTCTGGTGTTGGCTGAGCGCGAGTGCTCATCGTCCCTTCCTTCCCTTTTGTCTGCCCCCCCCCTCGGCAGGGATGTCTTCTGGTCTTGGCTGAGCGCGAGTAGTCGTCGTCCCCTTCTTCCTTTCTGTCTCCATCCCTCGGCAGCGAAGTCTTCTGGTCTTGGCTGAGCGCGAGTGCTCATCGTCCCTTCCTTCCCTTCTGTCTACCCCCCCCGGCAGGGATGTCTTCTGGTCTTGGCTGAGCGCGAGTGGTCGCCGTCCCTTCCTTCCTTTCTCTCTCGCCCCCCTCCACTCGGCAGGGATGTCTTCTGGTCTTGGCTGAGCGCGAGTGGTCGTCGTCCCTTCCTTCCTTTCTATCTCCACACTCGGCAGGGATGTCTTCTGGTCTTGGCTCAGCGCAAGTGGTCGTCGTCCCTTTCTTCTTTTCTGTCTGTCCCCCCTCGGCAGGGGTATATTGTGGTCTTGACTGAATGCGAGCGGTCGTCGTCCCTTCTGTCCTTCTTTCTGTCTCCCCCACTCTCGGCCGGGATGTCTGCTGTTCTTGGCTGAGCGCGAGTTGTCGTCGTCCCTTCCTTCTTTTCTGTCTCTCCCCCTCGGCAGGGATCTCTTCTGGTCTTGGCTGAGCGCGAGTGGTCGTCGTCCCTTCCTTCCGTCTGTCTTCCCCCCTGGCAGGGATGTCTTCTGGTCTTGGCTGAGCGCGAGTAGTCGTCGTCCCTTCCTTCCTTTCTGTCTCCCCCCCTCGGCAGGGATACCTTCTGGTCTTGGCTGAGTGCGAGTGGTCATCGTCCCTTCCTTCCTTTCTGTCTCCCCCCTCGGCACGGATGTCTTCTGGTCTTGGCTGAGCGCGAGTGGTCGTCGTCCCTTCCTTCCTTTCTGTATACCTCCTCGGCAGGGATGTCTTCTGGTCTTGGCTGAGCGAGAGTGGTCGTCGTCCCTTCCTTCCTTCCTTTCTGTCCCCCCCTCGGAAGGGATGTGTTCTGGTCTATGCTTAGCGCGAGTGGTCGTAGTCCCTTCCTTCCTTTCTGTCTCCTCCCCCCCTCGGAAGGGATGTCTTGTGGTCTTGGCTGAGCGCGAGTGGTCGTCGTCCCTTCCTTTCTTTCTGTTTCCCACTCTCTCGACAGGGATGTCTTCTGGTCTTGGCTGAGCGCGAGTGGTCGTCGTCCCTTCCTTCCCTTCTGTTTTCCCCAATGACAGGGATGTTTTATTGTCTTGGCTGAGTGCGAGTGGACGTCGTCCCTTCATTCTTTCTCTCTCCACACTCGGCAGGGATGTCTTCTGGTCTTGGCTGAGCGCGAGTGGTCGTCGTCCCTTCCTTCCTTTCTGTCTCTCCCCCTCGGCAGGGATGTCTCCTGGTCTTGGCTGAGCGCGAGTGGTCGTCGTCCCTTCCTTCCCTTCTGTCTTCCCCCTTGGCAGGGATGTTTTCTGGTCTTGGCTGAGCGCGAGTGCTCGTCGTCCCTTCCTTCCTTTCTGTCTCTCCCCCTCGGCAGGGATGTCTCCTGGTCTTGGCTGAGCGCAAGTGGTCGTCGTCCCTTCCTTCTTTTCTATCTCACCCCCCTCGACAGGGATGTCTTCTGGTCTTGGCTGAGCGCGAGTGGTGGTCGTCCCTTCATTCCTTTCTATCTCACCCCTCCACTCGGCAGGGATGTCTCCTGGTCTTGGCTGAGCGCGTGTGGTCGTCGTCCCTTCTTTCCTTTCTGCCCCGCTACCCCCCCGGCGGGGATGTCTTCTAGACTTGGATGAACGCGAGTGGACGTCGTCCCTTCCTTCCTTTCTCTCTCCACACTCGGCAGGGATGTCTTCTGGTCTTGGCTGAACGAGAGTGGTCGTCGTCCCTTCATTCCTTTCTTTCTCACCCCTCCACTCGGCAGGGATGTCCTCTGGTATTGGCTGAGCGCGAGTGCTCATCGTCCCCTCCTTCCTTTCTGTCTCCACCCCTCGGCAGCGAAGTCTTCTGGTCTTGGCTGAACGCGAGTGGTCGTCGTCCCTTCCGTCCTTTCTGTCTCCTCCCCCCTCGGCAGGGATGTCTTTTGGTCTTGGCTGAGCGCGAGTGGTCGTCGTCACTTCTTGGCCGTCCGTCCAGGTTTGTCTTGGTCGGCTGTTCTGGTATGTCTTGGTCGTCTGCCTGGATGGATGTGTTGAGTTGTGTAGGGTGAAGGAAGCCTTGGATGTAAAAACGGAGGTCAGATTCGGATTCTACGTGAAATTTTGGGTTAGGGAGTTGATCTCCAGCGGAATCGGAGAGATAAAGTTCTGACCCCCCCTCTGGACAGTGTCTTCAATCTTGGCTTGTAGGGATGGTAGAGAGTCGTGCTATAGCTTGTTTCAAAGCTAGGAGTGAGACCAATTCAGTGGATTAAACTGCCTGTTCCTTCGTTCTTTCCTTTAGGTTTGGGAGTGACTTTAAGATTTTAGGAATCTCTGAAAAACGACAGAGTTAGAATTTTTACGAAAATGTCTCTAGCGGGCGAAAGGAGCCTCGGACGAGAAAACGGAGGCCAGTAGTATAGGGTATGACATCCGGCGCTTCGCTCCGCACCGGATGTCATACCCACCCGAATTTTTTCGAATATTTTTCAATGTTTTACAAATTTTACACACTTGCAAGTTTTAGCGAAAAAAAATATTGCAAATATCAATTTCGCGTTGTTTAAGAATTTATGTAGTCTTTTCACATAGACCAAAAAAATATCAAAATATTTATTAAAGAGTGGAGGAAACTTCGACGACCGCGAAAATGGAAGAAACTTCGAAAATATATCCTTCGTTGTCACAATTAAAAACAAGTGAAATGGATATGACAAATCGAACCTTCGGTTTGCACGAAGAAAAACATAAAAATAGAGTTAGGTATATGAAAGAAATAGTAATCACAATTATCATTAAGATTAGAACATTATAAAAAATTAAGAAAGAGATGGTCTAAATTTAAGAATGTAACACAAGGAATTGGAATCTCAATAACAGTAAGTTTAGCGGTATTTACAATTATAATAACTTCGAGTGTTTTAATAATTACAGCAGTTAATGCAGTTATGGATATTTCAAGTCACAAATAATAACAGTCTTACAATATAAGAAAAACAACCAATGTTTCATTTATAAACTGGGAATGCCATTCCCATTCTATTATTCCGTCTCATAAAATAAAATGTTAATGCATGCTACTCATACATTTTGTCAGTAGTCATAGTTGACGTACCTGATTCTCGTGAAAAAAATATTTCTGGGCTAGTTTGAAGCAACTGTTGCTCTTTCTCAAAATCAAAGTAATCTACAAGATATTTGAAGTTCTTGAAAACATAGCATACGCTTAAAGATGATTTTCGAAGTTTTGCGTTAGTTTGAGAAAGACGATATAATTTCATTAGAAATGTTACACATCTTCTAGAGAATTTAATATTATAGTCACTTTCCAACTTTTTAGTAAAGACCACCATTGATAAATGTTCCACTGCTTTCAATTTAGTTATCACAAATCCTTGGTCAACCGCTAATGATAAGGAACAAATATTGTGCACCTTTTCTTGATGGATCAAAGATTGTAGGGTCGTAACACACTGTTGAATAGTGCATGTTGCCTGATCATTTATGTCAACCCGTTGTTGGATTATTTATCCATTGAAAACAGAGTCTCTTATTATAGAGAATATCTCGTTCTTCTTGTCCTACGTTTCTGGTTTGGTCTTCTTTTGAAAATAAAATTCGTGATTAACAATAAGAGTTTTGAATATTTCTTTTTTCTCGTCCTTGATAAGTGGAAATATTTTATCACAAAATTTGATGAATTCTCGATGAATAGAAGCACTCATTATTTGTCACAACTTCGTGTTGATGATGATGTCTTATTCAGAGATGAAGGATAAACAAATTGAAGGTGAAACGAAATTGAATATTGCAGTAGCAGGAGGACGCACAAAATTGCAGACACAGTCAGTCTTGTAGAACACTCACAGAAAGAATGAAATTGTCAATATGTGGCAGTTGTTTAGGCAAGCTAGTTGTGGCGACAGCTGTTTCTGAGAGACAGAGAATCTTTATGACCTTTGCCCCCAGCGAAGCGACTAAAGCATACCCGCATATGGCGCTATTGTCTGCCACAAGCCGCAGCTGCTACCACTTCAATTCATGCTAGCAAACAATTCTTTTGACAAAATTTATGAAATAGAATTTGTTCATTTAAAATGAATGGCGAAAATCTGACTGAGTTATCTTCCAGAGCTTTTGGTCTGACTGAGTTCTTTAAATTATACGGCTAACAAACAACTACAAATTTCGAGCTAAAGAAAATTGCTAATCAATTAGGAATAAAAAATTTTCACTTGTTAATGAGAGATGAATTGCAGTTGATGAAAGATGTACCTGAAGTGAATTTTGTAACAAATCTTCACACATCAGAACAAAAAGGAGTACATTGGTCTGCGGGGAGAAAGAATATTGATAATGTAGAAAACTACTATTTCGATTCATACGGACTTCCCCCTACAAATGAAGTCAAAGAATTACTTGGTAATGGAGTGTATAATACATTTCAAATTCAAAAACCAGGAACTACTTATTGCGGACAACTACATTGTATGTATTTACGTGTCATACAAACTGGAAAAAGGAGTAGCATTTATTGATATTATGTTAGAATTGAATGAAGGAATTGAATGCGGGAATTTAATTCCCGAAACGTTAGCTCCAATGGCTAGCTAAAGGATACTTGCAATTAAAGTTCAAGCGAAGCTAAAGCTCAGTCTTTTGTAATTCATTTTCAGAGAATCTACCTTTTATTTCCTCATTATCGAAATCTTTTACTTCATAAGTAATCGGATAAGTTTGATTTATTTTATAAACTTCAAATATTTCTTTAGTCCAATAACCAACAATACCTTTTTCAAATTTATATTTAGATATTCTAACTCTATCTCAAATCATAAATATCGACTTACGTTTTTGCAAAATTACATTACTTTCATTCTCATAATCATTTTCAAATATCTTTATTCTTATCAAGTCTGGATCGTTAGAAGCATTCTTTGGAGTTTCTTCAATAATTGAATGAATCTAATTGTTGTAATCATCAACAATTCCTGCTAATATTTTTAACCATTTCAGATTTCCTTGTTCAGTAAATTTCTTAAATAATTTACTTTTTAATCTTCTATTAAACCTTTCTATTGCTACAACTTTTACAGCATTCTCAGTAGAATCAGCAGTTTCAAATAATGGCTTAACATTTCTGTTATGAAACTCAGATCCTTTGTCAACAAACAATTTCTTTGTCTTTCTATTACTTTCTTTGAATATTTCTCCAAACGCATATTCAACTGTTAAACCACTTATATTTTTAATGGTTTCACCCAAGCGTATCTAGTATATAAATCTATGACGGTAAATGCCTATTTAAAATCAGACTCATTCGGCATATGAATAAGATCAGCACTCCACATATCATCTTTATTAAATACTGTTACCTTCAATAGATATCTCGGCTTTATATATTCTTTATGAATTTCAGACGCGCAGGCTTCAGAGTTATGAGTTTTGTCTCAACCCTATTTAATAGTTTTTTTAATAATTTAATAATTATATTTAATAGACCCTAATTGATAACAATATATTGGCTAGTAAAGCTTTCTTAACAAACATTCTTTTAATTCTTTCTCTAAAGGAAGGATTTTGAATATTATCCAATTCTTCTATCATTTTCCTATCACCTTCATGTCGAGAACTTAGGTCATGATTTCGATAAGCTAAATCGTGTCTATAAGGTGCTGCATCAACTCTGTTTATTGGTTCTTCACCTGGTTTTGGATTATTATTCTCATCTAGTCGTATATCTAATCGAGTACCTGGACCGGTATATGAATGACCAGGAAGATGTTCTTCTTTTGAATATTTTCTCCAAATAAATCCAGGAAAGTTTTCTAATGTTTTTTGTATGTTACCTCCGGTGTGCAGCCGACCGGTGTGTGACCGATGGCCAGAATGTACGTTTAATAGATAATTCAATAAATCTAAATTATCAATTTTTAATTAAAATTAAATTTGTAGTAAATAAATAACTTCATGATCACGCTTGTTCTCTGGTGAAGATACAACAAGAAATGACAATCGAAATGATAAAGTCACAGAGACGTAAAATGATTAGAGCTAACATCAGTCATCGATTCTCTGATGAAATAGCTAAATGAATATGCATGCAAAAGGTCAGTAAACTGTACATTACTAATAAAATCGCGCAGTAGTAACAAAATTTACATTAATTTATAAAGAAAAGTTGATAAACTGAAAGAGGCTGACATGAATGTCTATGAATTAACATAGTCTTAGAATGAATAATCTTTCTTTTTGAATGCACAAATTTGGGTTAAGCTTTCGAATTGAAACGCTTTCTGTAATGGCGAGTTGCAAAGGGCCTCTAGGATTCTTAAATACACTGAATCCCTGCTTTTCTTCTTGTAGCATGTGGTCTTTTTGGTCACATTCTGTTAGGTGCCTTGTGATTGCAGATTGAGGTGGGAGTTTTGATTTGGGTCTTACATTGGACGTATACAGCCATTTGTACAGCCATAAGTATTTTAATTTTTAAAATTAAATTTTCGGAATTTGTAGAACTTGTAAAATTTGCAGATCTTGTAGAATTTGTAGAATACATCTTAAAGATAAAAATATATTTATAACGTAATAACAATAGATTTATAACATTATAACAATATATCTATCACAAAATATATTCATCTAACCATACTAGGACTTAGATATATTCCAGAACCATCTTAAGTTTCCTTTATTTGTATCAAGTCATCAACATTGTAGAGAATATTTTAAAGAACTCGTTTTCCTTCATCAACTAAATTTAATTTACTAATAAAATTATCTACTATTCCTTCACCCCTAGCAACTTTCTCCAACTCCCTATTATGAAGTTTTTGCTCTTCTAATGCTGCCTTCTCTGATTTATTTTTATTTACTGCTTGGACAATACCAGCTGTCACACCTGCAACACTTCCTGCTGCTATGCCACCTATTATTAGAGGAATTAATGGGAGAATTCCACCATTCTTTTCTTCTTGTAATTAAATATTCTCTATCATTGGTTTATCTATGTAATATTTCTTTTAATTAGTAGTAATAGATTTCGGAGTATTTTTGTGAACAATGTTACGTAGTTTTAATTCAACTGTTTTATTATTACTTTTCGCTTGCGACATTTTTAATAAAAAATTTTAAGTTACCAAAAATTTTAATCAACTTATCGACGAAGTCTTTGGCTTTAGCCGATCGGACCAAAGGTCCTTAGGTTACTAACCTATCCTGACCAACTTTCCATTAAGAATTTCAATAGAATATTTTACATCTTCTAGCAATAAACCATAAGCCATTAATGAAGTTGTGGAATCTTTCTTTTCAATATTAATTGTTACATCACAACCATTTTTAACAATATCTTCAGATTGTGCACTTAAATCGAAACAGAAATCAGGATATAAACGTCTCCAATCTCCAGGAGTTAATTATGGTTCACCTCCAAATACTATACAAAGATTTCGATAAGCATCATATCCTTCCATAAACTGATTATTGGTATCATCGAATCTTAATGGATCAATAGGAAAACGTGTTTGATTTAAAGCAACTTGTAAACTTTGAATTGTATTAATATGAAAAAGATTGTTGTTCTCATCAAAACCTGGAGAATCATTTCTTTGAAAAGTTAGCAATAAATATCTTGGAGCATTCGAAGTTCTAGTAAAATGCCAGTTGAATCTTTGTTCAGTTAAAGTTACAGAACTAGCAGTGCGCTTTAGAAAATTTACTGGAATTGGTTTGTTAGTGTTTAATCTTTTTGCGATAGTTAATTCAACCTCTAAACTAGGAGTAATATGTTTTATCCACCATTCAAGTCTATCAATTGTTAAATATGTATTTTTCCAGTCTTACCATAAAAGATTAACTCATTATTTACTGTGCGATGAATTATTAATTTAAATTTAAAATGATATGATATTCTGTCATAATCTAAATATCCGAATAATGGAGACGATGACCAATTTACTGTCTGTTTACTTTTCTTGTTAAACTCACGTCTTTCTTTATATGCAGTATTGTTTGTTTTATTTAAATGATTTGCAATGTTTTTTTACATCTTCCGCAATTCCTGTAGCATCTTTTCCAGCGTGAGTTAAATCATCAACAATTATACCATCATTATTATCTGGAAACCAACCTTCGATTTCATGCTTTTTATTATTTTCACCAATTGTTACAAATCTAAGCATTGTATCAATTACACCTGGAGAATCACTTATTGCTTCTATATTTTGAGTTGCAATATCTAAACGCATTTGTGTAAATAATCTTGGAAAGAAATTATTCTCTAATGCAATAAATATTATCGGTATCTGGTAATGGTGTTGTAAAATTGGCATCACTATATAAAGAATATTCACATTGTAAAAAGGAATCAGGTAAATATAAATAACTTTGTTGATTATCAACTTCAAAGATTAAATCTCCTCCAGTATTTACTCTACTAGAAGATCCGGGATTCATAGCAACTCCTATATAGTCATTCTTTTTCTGATTGTAACTGACGAACGGAGGATCGCCTAATTTAAAATTGTTTTCGATAAGATAAAGACATTTTTATAAAAAAAAATTTGACTTTTCGTTTTTTCTTAGGATTCCTTTTTAGAATGTATTTTAGAATTTTGTAAAACCGTTACCTCTTATTTCTTCAATTGATTTCTCCTCATGTTTACTATCAGCTGCTATGTTAGCAATTTTGTTTTTTGTTTCCTCTGAAAGTTTTTTTTAATTTTTTTAGTTCTTCAGAATCATTCTTAAGTTTACGAATAGCTTCTAGTTGTTTTAATTCGTTTTGAAACTTAACAGCATTCGATACTGCACTAGCTGTACTACCTATAGCAGCTGCTCCTTTTGCGGCAGATGTAATTAAATCTTTGTTATTTTTAATAACATTAACCCATTCATGCGCAATGTATGTTATAACATACAAATACATACTAATTTTTCAAAGCCTGCCGTTTTCAATACAATATATGTATACACTCAATATTCGATGCAGACATTGTTTATGCGTTGATTCAAGCCATTTTTGGTGAAATACAGCAATTTGTTTGAATGGCTTGATTTTACTGCTTGATACTTTTGGTCGAAATTTCAAATTTCCAAAATGGCTCGGAAGACAAAGTTGAATGCTTTGCAAAAGTAAGTTGCATTATTTCTTTTTTCTTTATAGATGCATATTAGGTGCATAATTACCATAATTTTCACACAGTACCGTTTAGATGACAATCAAAGATAGTTTTCTCGCAAAAAGTGTCAGGTAAAACAAAAATGCTGTTTAAACATACATTGCGTAAATACATAAACAGGCTGATAAATGCATTGTTGCATATTGTCAAGCCATTTTATGGTCTAGTGTGATTCTTGTTTCAAAGATAGATAAATGAGTATAATTTCTTCTAAAACAGGTTGTCAAACTTCAAATTACTAATAATATTACACTATATTACAGGACCAACGACGTATATTTACCACGAATTGCCATATTTTATAGATAAAATACTGTAGAAACTTCCATATCGATAACTGAAGTATGCACATATAATATAGATATTATCTATTTGACACAAAATATTGTAGCCAAGATGTAGTGATGAGAAGGACTATGTTCGCCTATAAAATCAAATTTTGATATCCGAAAAATAGTGATTTGGGGGAGCGTCGAACTCAGGAAGGCTGGGTGGTCGGCAAAATACCTTCACGCTACCCCACGGCTATCGACGCATATGTGCAGCGGTTGCTGATATAATTAACAATAGCTTGTGACTCGCGCTGCTGTTGCACTGCATGAGACGCTGACGTCGTTTGCAGAATCATATCATTTCTATGTAGCCTACCGTATCTGTTGATGAATTTCCGACTGACTGACAGCACTCATTTAGAAGGGGAGGGGGAATTAGAAGGGGACCATACTAAAAATGTGTTATTACATGCAATCAAAAAGTTTAACACTAGAACTACGGATGTGGTCAAAACGACCTCAATCACATTTTGAAATTTCATACTTGGTGAACAAAGCTTCTCTAGGAATTGACATTTACCGACTTTTAATATATTTTGTCTGTTCTATCGTAGATGAAATTTCATTTAAATTGGTGATTCCCTTCACACTTAAATCCACCTGTTACCCTACAACTACGGAGTGATGTCATTTTGACCTCTCCTGTGTGAGAAAATTCTCGCAAAACTGAATTGCCTTTCAAATTAGAAATCTATGACAGCCGGATGTATATAAATTGATAGTTCACGATCTACTAAGATTTCTATGATTTATGGCAACATGAATTTCACTTTGAATGACATACTGTTGTTCAAAACACTTTATATTGTAGATCTATGTTGCGCTCTCCATGACAATACCATTGATTTCTTATTTGTCATTGTATTGCTTCTCATAAAGTCAGTGATATTCAACACTAAGTATCAAAAGCCGGAAGAGTGAGTTCATACGCTATGAAACGTCGGCGACATTCCGCAGAAAAAGCAGCAATACTCCTCGCACAATTGAGCGATAGTGGTTCTAGTTGTGAATCCAACAGTGAAGACGAGATAACACAAGCAAACAATGATGAATGTGACTCAACATCATCTGACACTGACACAGGATCTGTCGAAAATATCGAGCCACTACGAAAGCGGTTGAATGTACATGTGCATCCGGAAATCGGCAGTGGTGGTGATGAACTAGCTACACCTATGGTTACCCAGCGTGACGATAACTTGACGCATGATGACGTACCGACTTTCACCAGTCGTAGTGGTAAAGTGTGGCAAGAGCACAAGTCGGTGGGTGTTGGACGCTTGCCATCACATAATATCTTTCGTGCGAATGCGGGAATTACCACAGACTCGAGCTGCCGTAAATGATTCCAAACAAAGTGCTTTTTCATTATTGATGGATGAGAAGATGCTCAGATACATAAGAAACTGCACTGAGATGGAAGCTAAACGTGTGTTAGGTAACAGTGATTGGACATTGACACTTGATGAATTAGAAAAATTTATTGGATTATGCTATTTACGAGGCGTTTTTGGTGGGAAAAATATTTACACATTTAAATATTACATTACTACATAGCTTCTGGAGCAACGAATTTGGGTTGCCGATTGTCAAAGCTGCCATGTCCAGAGACCGCTTTTCTGCAATTATGAAGTTCCTTCGCTTTGATGTAAAATCCTCTCGCAAAGCTCGACTTTCTGCTGATAAATTTGCACTAGCTTCAGATGTGTGGAAACCCTTTATTCATAACTGTCAACAATGTTTTGTGCCATTTGAAAACTTAACAGTAGATGAACAATTACTGCCCTGTAAATCAAGATGTCCGTTTACACAGTTTTTACCGAACAAGCCTGATAAATACGGCATCAAGTTCTTTCTGCTTGTTGATGTCGAGACCAAATATTTGTGCAACGGGTTTCCTTACCTAGGAAAATATGATACAAATTCTCAAAAGAAGCCTTTCGGCGACTTCGTTGTTCTTGAGCTGATGAAGCCTTATTATGGCCTTGGATATGGTGTAACAACCGACAATTATTTTACATCTCTAAAATTATGCGACGATTTGAAGTCTAAAAACACCAGCTTGGTTGGAACAGTAAAGAAAAGCAGACGTGAGTTACCCGACGTCCAAAAAATGACGAAGAATCATGTATATGACTCTAAAATTCTTCGCTCGGAATCTGGGTGCACGTTGACAGTTTACAAAGCCAAAAAGACCAAAGTTGTCGCTTTGTTGAGCACTTTACACGATAATGTCAACATCGCAGACAGTGAGAAGCGAAAACCAGAAACAATCTTGCATTATAACACAACAAAGGTCGGCGTTGATTGCATAGATCAGATGGCTCGGTTGTATTCCACCAAATCTGCTTCGAGACTCTGGCCAGTCGCTGTATTTTTCAACATACTGGACATGGCCGCTATCAATGCTTGGATTTTGTTCAGATATGCAAACAACTCATTCATCAGCCGACGAAATTTTATCCTTGATCTCGGTAAGGAACTGACAGGCTTCAACACTCAAACAACAAGCCTTCCGTCTACTCCTTCACAGTCACGTCGATTTTGTGCTGAGCGTGGATGCCGAAACAAAACTCAAAATATGTGTGTTTCCTGTGCTTCTCACGTCTGTGGTAAACACGCTGAAAAAACCATAGTTTGTCTACAATGTAGAAAATAATGATGTTTTTTCGTTCATGCTTTGTCACTGTTCGTGCTCCTATTTCATACTCTTAAATTTTTTACATGTTATAAATATAGTCTACATCCTCAATCAAGTACTAGAAAGTTTTGAATACATGTATATGTATTAGCTTATGGAAAGCAATTCCGACAATTAGATGATAATAATCTGTATGTGAGGTCATTTTGACCTCAGTCCGTAGTTTTAGTAATACATTTTCCACCGTATTTCTAGTGTTAATGGCCCTGCCACTATTGGTTCTGTTGTCAGCCGGTAAACTTACATGTACAATTTTCAGGGTGAATGGTGATGGTGTCTGCATTACAGCATGGAGAGACAACAAGTTGGTTGTAGTGGCATCAACAGCGAAGGGAGTGGAGCCGTGTCATCAAGTCTTGCGATTTTCACGAAAAGAGAAGCGACGCATCAGTTTGCCATGCCCTGATGTTATACATCACTACAACCATTCGATGAGTGGTGTGGATTTATCTGACTCGCATGTTGCTCGTTGTAGGTCAAGCATCAGAGGGAAAAGGTGGTATTTCCCCATATTCATATATCTCTTCGATCTCAGTGTGTCTAATGCTTGGATTCTTTATCGGTTGGCTGCTGGATCGTCTGTAGATCTTGAGAGCTTCAAGGCAGAAATCGCCTCAATACTTTTGCGTTCGAATCGGAAAGGCAGAGCCACAACTTTGTCAATCGATTGCCAAAGTCGCTTTGACCGAAATGACTGTTTGGTCATTTATAACGATCGTCAAGCACGATGTGGCGTGTGCTCAAAGTGCACAAATTTCTACTGCAAAACGTGCCACAAGTTTCTGCATCCGAAGCTATGTTTTGAGAGTTTCCATACTAAGTGAATTTGTAAGGTGTTGTAATGCGTGAATTCAATAAATCATGATTCCTGGAAAACATTTTTTTCAAGAATTGTTAACAGTAATGCGCAATGTATGTTATAACATACATTCAAATTCTCGAAAACTAAGTATGCGATCACGATGAAATCTCGTTTACTTCTTAATTGGTCTCCATAGAGGAACATATCAAAAGAAATGAAAATTTCCTCAATTATTTCTACAACTGCGCATGAATGGGTTAACGATACTTCCCATATTATCACTGATGCCATAAAATATACCATCTCCATCTTTTTGAATAGTTTCTACATTGTTATAATGGTAAACAGATTTTATAGATGGTTCATGGGCAATTTTTTTATTTGAAGCCAAATGTTTAAGATTGTGTTTATAAATTATAAGCATTTTTTAGATTTTAATTTGACTTTTGGGGGAAATTATTTACGTTTATGATTAAGATTTATGTTTCTGAATGGACAACAACCGCGTGATAACTTCATTAATTTGTTTTTGCACTTTCTCTATTGCATCAAGCAACGTGTGATGTATTTTAATTTCTTTTCTATCAACTTGCGTTTTCTGCTGATTCATCTTGAAATCCGTTTTAAGAGCCTTCAACTTAATTTTAAGAACATCTAACTGATTTTAAGAGCATCTAACTCTTCTTTATTTCCATTATCATTTTTCTTTAATTCTTTTTCTAAATTGATTTTAAGAGTTTTCATTTTATCAACTATCTGATTAAGTGAGTTTACTTTATTCATTATTCTGTTCATCTTTTTCACTTGTTGAGTAATTTTAGAACTTAATTCATCAACACTTTTTTGGAATGTAGCCTGTAACTTATTTAAATTTTGAAAAATTTTTTAGGAATTTTTTCTAATTCATTTTCTAATTGTTCTTTGAATAATTTTATCTGATGTTTATTTTTAATGACTGCAGATTTTAACTTTATAGAAAGTAATATTAAAATATTTGATTGTTCTATATTTTTTGAAAAGTTTTGCTATATTTACTTCTAGCTCTCTATCAGTTTTATCAAGTTATAATAATTTTTCGTTGAATGATTTGTCATTAAGTTAAGCAACTTTAATTCATTCATCAGTGGAACCAAAACATCGTTTGTATATTTTTCTTTCAAGTCATTGATTTGTGTATCAACATATTGTTTATTTGTTAACTCTGTATTTTTTTGCGGAAGAATAGAAAGATGTAATGGACCAGATAAAACGCCTCCAGTTTTCATGATATAATTTTCTATTTCTACTTCTGATTCACGATTATTCGGGATATATGCACCTCCACCAACATTTGGTAACATCATTTTTCAACATTAAAAGATGTCATGAAGATAAAAATAAATTTTTCTCACATAAAAATATAAATGGAAATGACTCAAATTTGTAAAGTTTGTAAAATGCGTTTTACAAATCAAGCGTTCTTATATTCACATATGAAATAGACACCATGTGGTCAACTTACAAAACAATCTCAACAAACTATGCAACCTATGCAACAATTACTACCTATGACATATAGGCAATACATTCGTCAATCACAACAATTAGAAAATTTGTTTCTACATCAACAAGGTCAAAATATGCAACCTGTTCAAAAAAATTCAACCTGTTCAAGAAATTCAATCCTTGTCGAATATTCAACAATTGCAACATTTGGTATAGCAATACCTAACAGATTAACAAGTAATGATACATTAAAATGTTTAAAATCTGGAATCGATGATGAAAGAAAAGCCTTGAACAAAAAGCAACACCAATAATATCTGATGCCAAATGTACATTAGCAGAAGCAAAACAAACAATTGAAGATAAAAACCAATAATAAACGGTGCGAGTGCTATAATTAATTAATTGTATATTTCAGATATAAATTTTAGATATAATTTTTTTCGATGTAAATTTTAGATATAAATTTTAGAGATAAAATAATTTTTAGATACAAAATAATTTTTAGATATAATTTTTTTATATGTAATAAAAAATATTATTCCCAAGTAACATCATCATCATCAAATAAATTACTCTCAGCGAAGATTGTTTGAAATACTTCAGCTTGAATATTTTCTCCGTTATAAGGTAACATAATTTCATTTTCATCAGGTGCTTGACGTTTACGAATACTTGTTCGACCAGAAAATTTTTTTCTTCAGTATTATCATTTTTATCAGGAATACTAATTCCAGTTTCTAAAGATCTTCTCCATGGTTTATTAACTGTAGTCGATAATGTTTTACCCGAATATAATTTTAGAAAATCTTCTACTTTTACTTTATTGTGTGAATATCCTTTAAATGTTTTCTTTTCACTAAGTCTTCCTTGTTCATCTACAGCAATACAGCATTTTACTTTAGGTGCATTAAACATTGCAAAAATAATTCCACCATTTCCATAATCATTTTTTCCTTGACACAATTCTCCCCCAACATATCCAGCAGCATCTAACTTATTGAAGAGTTCATTAGAAATGTATATTGAATCAGTGCTTTTTACAATTAATGGAAAACCACAATTAAATGCGCCATCTTCTGTTTCAATATCATAAACATATTGTGGTTTATTATTCAAATATCTTACAGTGGTAACCTTTTTGGTAATATTATTTTTAACTTGACGCGCATTAAAACACAATGGTTTATCTTTTCTTTCGCTTACTACTAAATTAATACCTAGAGATGATGCCAAATTGTATAAACCACTAAAAGTTTCTTTATTTTTCTGTGCAAAACATGCATTTCTGTGTTGCATATTTCCTTGTAAAGAAAGATTTCTTGTCCCCATCAGCTGCATAAAATCCAACAAAGAACCAATATCTAATATTATATTCAGCATTTAGAATATAAAAAGGAACACGTTTTTCTTTAAACTGATTATAATAATTTTCACTAAAGTATATAGCATATTATCTTGGATTTTGAAAATTAAGTTTGTATACCCTAGATGATCTCATTGCATCATATATTTTACAATCATTGTTATAAACTTCATCAATATATGTTTTTAATTTACTTAAGAGGTTAAGGTTTTGGTTATTTAAAGTACAACAATATCTGACTCCTGATTTGTAATTATAGATTCGAGCAGAACCATCTCCTAAAAAGAACCCTTCTATAAATGCTTGCTTATATCCTAAATTAGGTGGATCATTAAAATATATATCACTTGCAATTTGTTTCAATATGATTGTATTGTCGTGTAAAAATAATTTATTATGTAGTAAATTTTTTCCTTTATTTAATTCTTGTGGCTTTATTTCATTACCTGTTTCATCTAACAATAAATGATCTTCAGTAACATCTACTATTCCCATTTTTGTTCTTATTCGATAAACACTTTTATTTGTGTAATGTCTAATAATTTTTTTTACTTCACTCCATCCATTATGAGTATAAATTTCTAAATTATCAACTAATGAAATTTCTTTCATATCACCATTAATTTCAAACGGATTAATTTTATAGTTGTTTACAATACTATCTATTCTAGAAATAAATAGTGAATTATTCTTTCTCAATATTACAGGCGTGTCAGCTGTTACTGAATCTGTATAATGAATGTACTTTTCGTTGAAACCATTAATTTCTAAAATAAAGTCATTCATGATTCTTCTAGAGCGAGAAAGAATGAAAGAACCTAAGCAATGGATATAAGACCGTTCTAGGACAAGCAAAAAATAAGGTACCCCAAAAATGCAAAAAAAAATTTATATGACCGATTCAGGACAACTAAAGAGAAAAAAATTAACATATGACCGATCCAGGACAACCAGAGTTTTTTTTTAACTCTTTTTTTAGAGTTTTTTTTAATAAGCTACTAAAAAAAGAGTTTTATAGATAAAACTAATTTAAGGATAAAATCAAAAAAAAAGTTTTAAGCTCGTTTTGATTTTTTTCATATACTGAGAATGAGTATAGGAAATATTTCATACACTGAAAAAGAGTTTTATAAATAAGAATAATTTCAAGGATAAAATCAAAAAACAATTTTAAGCTCGTTGGGATCTTTTCATATACTGAAAAGAGGTTTCAAAAATTTCACGTGGTCGAAAATTTAAGTTGTCTCAAAATTTCACGTAGTCCAAAAATTTACGTAGTCTTTTCACATAGACCAAAAAATATCAAAATATTTATTAAAAATGGAAACCTCAAAAGTGGAAGAAACCTCAAAAATGGAAGAAACTTCTAGAATATATCCTTCGTTATCACAATTATAAACAAGTGAAATGGATAAAGAAAAGCACAAGGATAGAGTTAGGTATATGAAAGATAAGGAATCTCAATTATTATTAAGATTAGAACATTATAAAAAATAAAGAAAGAGATGGTCTAAAGTTGAGAATGTAACACAAGGAATTGGAATCTTTATAACAGTAAGTTTAGGGGTATTCACAATTACAATATTTTCCACGATGTAAACAAAAATATAGCTCTCTCTCAATTTAGACGATTTTTTTTATTTTTTAAAAATATATAAAGTTCCCCGACGCGTTTCGTCACGGTGGACAGCATCAAGGGGGTAAGTAAATACACAGGCAGTTGGCTTAAACTTCAGATGATGCAGTCACTGCCTATCATTTTTATATTTAAGCCAACTGCCTGTGTATTTACTTACCCCTTGATACTGTCCACCGTGACGAAACGCGTCGGGGAACTTTATTTGTTTTTAAAAAATAAAAAAATCGTCTAAAATGAGGGAGAGCTATATTTTTGTTTACATCGTGGAAAATTGAATAATGAACCTCCCGTATCAGACAACAAAAGATCTACAATATAATAACTTCGGGTTGTTTAGTAATTCCAGTAGTTGCTACTGCTTTAACAGGTACGGGTGTTTTTGCAACTTCACTTGTTACAATGTTAGATAAATCTTAAAATATCTAAGAAACGAAAATCATTAAAAAATAAATATTCTCACGTTAAAGAAGTTTATGATAAACTGCATTATTACCTTCAAAGAGTATGTGATGATAATGTTATCACGTTAGATGAGATTGAAAAATTTGTTCAAATAGCTAATGAAGTAAATCAAATATCATTTCAATTACAGACACTAGTTAATGATAAGAATAAACAGGTTGGTAAAACAATTTGTTCAGTAAAATGTTTTTGTTGTTTTCCAATATTCAAATTCAAATATTATATTTTAAAAATGGATAAAATTAAAGCTGATAATCAAAAAAGAATTCAACAATTAGATGAGTTAATAAAACAAAAAAATATTATGAAAGAAAATCATACTCAGCATAGAATGACAAAAGCTGGTGGTATTCAATCTGATATGTTTGAAAAAATGCAGCAAACCGAACAAGTAAAAACTGATTTTGAAAAAACTATTGAACCATTTAAAACTCTTGAAAAAGAACTTGCTAATCAGGATAACCGAGTAAATATAACAGATCCAGAACTTAAAACATTATTAGATGATTATGGATTGTTAGAAGCAAATGTAGAAAAAAAATTACCAAAATCTATGTTATTGGAACATTCTGCTTTCTTTTTAGATAAAAATTATTTGCAAGATTTTATCTTGGCGGAAAAGAAATATTTCCACAACCTTTTCGAGGCTTAATTTTTTCGCCAGGTAAATCTCCTTTTAGTTTAGATAGAAATTTTGTTGATCTTTTCAGATGAGCAGATTTAAATAATTATACTGTAAAAGATCTCATGAAATATAAGGCTATGTTAGATAGAGTTGGTGCAGTAAAATCTCTTAGACGTTATAGACAATTAAAAAATGTATTACCAACGGCACCTAAAGTAGGAAATGGTTCTGAAACAGAAACAACTATATTTTTTCCAGATGATCTACAAGAATTATTAGATATATTAAATATTTTAATATCTGCAATAAAAGAAGGACATAATTTTAGTTTCAATGAAATTCATGCTATATCAAAAAGACCATTAGAAAAAAAGATTCTAAATGACGAGGATTATAAAAGTATAGCTGAAATATGCGATTTTTAATTTTTGTAAAAAAATATTTATTAAAATTTTAATCTAAAAAATGTGCTCAGCAGATTTAGAAAAAATTAATAATCACTTAGAAAATCTAACAGAGATTTTGGGTTCATCAAAATTTAGTACGACGCTACATTGCATTAACTATTTTCTCCACATTTAACACTATTCAAAACGTTATGAAAGATGTGAATGATCAATTTAGATATTCTACTGATAAAGGCAAAACGTGGGAAGTACTAACTTTTCTTCCTGGTTCTTACGAAGTTGAATCAA
The DNA here is from genome assembly GCA_907163375.1 of Prostheceraeus crozeri. Classification (NCBI taxonomy): domain Eukaryota; kingdom Metazoa; phylum Platyhelminthes; order Polycladida; family Euryleptidae; genus Prostheceraeus; species Prostheceraeus crozeri. Next base: position 126,843 of record CAJQUW010002910.1, on the reverse strand, counting down.
TATCAAATGAAATTAAGAGACATTTAGGTATACCATTTAAAGACAAGAAACAATTACATTTCGCAGTTGAAACAGCAGTTAATAAATTTTCTCTCACTTTAGACGAAAATCATGAAGTTGATTTTAATCATGATGGATCATTATCAAAACTATTGGGATTTAATAAACAAACCTATAGTCAAGGTCATCATTTAGGTGAGAAGATTCCTAAAATAACTGAAATAAGTTCAATTGTTGTACATTGTGACATTATTGAAGGAGGATATATAAGCTAGAACCTTCGATTTCCCCAAAAAAATCTTCACTATTAAAAACTTTTATATATTCCGAATGTGAATAATCATCAAATATTTTCTTAACTTTTATATCAGTAGGTAATGTATCTAGATAGGTTTTGTAATTATTTAATTTTGATATATTTCCCTCATCAGCTCGATCCACATTTTGTAAATACATTTTACTATTTAAATGAGATTGATAACTTCTTTTTGTTTGTACCTGTCTTTTACATAAGACACAATAAAACTTGGTATTTTCCATTATTTGTTTTTAAAGAAAAAAATTGTGTTTTATTTTTTGATATAGACATTCTAATATCAAATGATGACACGTGGGAATGATAATTTTTCTATTACATCTAAAAGCTTATGAACCTTATATTTAGTTTCTAATCGTTTTTTCACAATTTCTAAAAGTTCAACATCAAATTCTTTAACATCATTAATTTCTTTAAAATAAGGGATAGTATCTTTATATTCCCCAAAATTTAAATATAAGAAATGAATTTCCGTTTCATCATGATATGAAATACAATAATAGACTTCTTTATTTGAATCAGTATAACTTCAGTATAAGCACTTGATGACCTTCGGATCCGTGCCTCCACCTACGATCCTGATATAGTATGCGTAACCGAATCGTGGTTAGCACCATCTATTGACGATAATTCTCTCACTATCCCAGGTTACCGTGTTTTTAGACTTGACCGTGATTTGAATGGCGGAGGTGTTCTAATTTTCTGCAAATCCCACTTGAATGTTTCTGTTTTGAGTAACTCTCCCATTGATAATGTTACAACTAACGTTTTGTGTTGTTCATTTTCTGATTTTGACCTAACCTTGTGTGTTCTCTATCATCCTTACTGGGGCAATGTTACTGCTCACATTAATGTTACTGCCTTCCTTCAATCCTTATTAGACAATGCCCCCAACTCCCACTCCATTATCATTGGTGATATTAATGACTTGCGTCACTCTATTGCTGATTTTTTTGAATATAACGACGTGAAACAACTTGTGACCTTCCCCACTCGAGATAAGAATACTTTTGATATTTTTGCCACTAACCGTCCTTCGAGTTTTAATTCGCCTATTTGCATTCCTCCTCTTGGTCGCTCTGATCACAAAGGTGTGTGTATCAAACCACTTTCCGAACACTCCCCAATAATTAATAAAGTCTCTGTACATACCTTCACCCCATCGTCCTATGCCACCTGTTATCAGGTACTAGCTTCTGTCAACTGGGAGGAGTTTTTCTCTTGTTACACTAACATTCATGACCTGGTTGATGATTTCCAAAAATTTCTCCGGTTTCTTTTCGTTACGTTTTTCCCAGAAAAAACCGCTAGGATGCGGAGTACGGATCCACCTTGGCTCACACCCTCTCTCAAAGCCTTATCCGATGCTAGAGACCGAGCCCTTGCTCGCAATAACTTGCAAAAGTACAGGATACTTCGTGAGAAATTTATCAAAGAAATCTCCAAAGCTAAGATGAACTATTTTTCACGCTCTTCATCGAAATCATCCTCTTCACAATGGAAATCTATTAACTCTCAGCTCAAATCCCACTGCGCTGTTAACATAGATGAGAAAAAAGCTAATGATCTCAATGATCAGTTCCAATCATCTTTTGGTCCTTATGATATTGATCTTTTTAAAAGGTCTCTTCACCATTCCAGAAACATTTCGGCTTTCTCCTCCTCGCGTCCCGCGATAGTGAACGAAACCCAAATAATCTCATTAAAATCATTAAAATATCATTAAAAATTGCAAATCCAATTCTACAGGTCCTGATGGGATTCCCGGATATTTCGTTAGGATGTTTGCTGACGTCTTAGCTTCTCATTTATGCTCAATTTACAATTCTTGCTTACAGGATGCTACTTTCCCTCATTCCTGGAAGTTAGCAAACATTACCCCCATTCCAAAACGTAATTCTGATAACTTCAGACAAATTTCCATTTTACCTTTCTTGAGTAAGGTACTGGAGAGGCTCATTCGTGATTTTGTTCTTCTCCCATCCCTCAGTACTCCCTTTGACCCCAGGCAGTTCGGCTTTGTTCCCCATGGTTTTGGAGGATGCACCAACGCTCTTCTAGCTTTACGACTTTCTATTTTAGGACATATTTCCTTGAAAGTAAATTACTCTGTAGATCTCGTTGCTGTTGATTTTCGTAAAGCCTTCGACTCTATTAGTCATCTCAAACTCCTCTCCTGCCTTTCGGAAACTCTCATTAACTCCCATGCTATTGAATGTATTCGTAATTTTTTATTGAATCGTTACCAACGCGTTTCTGTTAAAACCTGTACCAGTGACTGGTCACACATTACTAGCGGTGTTCCCCAGGGCTCGATCCTCGGTTTAATTTTATTTATTTTATTTATCAATGACCTTCCTAGCTTTGAAAACACGGATATTGTCGCCTACGCTGATGACATCACTTTAGTGCATTATGTTGAGGATAAGGCTATGCCCACTTTTCAGCCTGTTATTGATAGTTTTTGTAAATGGGCATCTTCCAAAAGTCTCACTATCAATGTTGAAAAGACAAAACGTCTTTCTTTTTCTAGGAAAGCTCCCCATGTCTCCTGCAATAATATTGTGATAAATGGAACCGTAATCGAACAAGTTGATCATCTGAAAATTCTAGGTGTATTTTTCTCCCGCGACCTTCGTTGGAATACTCAATTTTCTTATCTATACCGTAAATGTTGTTACGGAATGCCGTTAGTAAAACGCCTACATGTTAACGGGAATCCTGGCACGGTCATTTTGAAGGCCTTTTATGCCTTTGTCTACAGTCATCTAATATTTTGTTGGCCTATTACTTGTGATCTTAATGTGAAAGACTTCAACAAACTTGATCGTCTACATCGTATTGCTAAAAGATGGGCGAATTCCATGAATGATCAGAGTCTTCATCAGCTTTTGAACAATGCATGCATTAAGCTTCTGAGGAAGATTGCTGACAATAAGAGCAATCATCCACTATCCCAATTTTTTATTGTGCGAAATCGTGTTCATAGTGTCAGACATTCCCGAACCTTACTCCCCTTGCAAAGAAGAGGAACTCTGTACAACAATTCATTTGTGAAGTATTCCAGATTTTCTTAAAATGTTTCTTTCACTAGCTTGTAATTTCATATGACATTCTTGTACATCATGATATTGAACTGTCATACTGATTTTGTTTGACAAATATAGTCTTCATTATTATTATTATAAATTTCTTTTGTAACATTATTTTCATGACTAGAATAATAATTAGGAAGATAATGAAATATTTCACGTATAATATCACGTTCTTTAGTTATTTTATTTTCTTTATCATATAAAGTCTTATTAAAAGATAGAATTTTTTTTCACTAACTATTGATTCTTCATCAGCATCATAAATTACACTTTTTGGTATAGGATGCCATTCCCCGATAGGAATATCTAATTCCAAATTATATTTATTATCTGATAATAATATAATAGAGAAAAATATTGGTCTTCGATCTCTATTGGAAAATTTAATAACACATCCATAATCTGAATCATTTTTAGTTTTAATTTAAGATGACTCAATTTTAAATTGATTAGATGTAAATCCTAATTTGAATTTCGTAGATCCAAAACATAATTGTCTAATAGTATCTTCAACCATTCCATTATTATTATTTTCAATAGTTAAGAAATGAAATTTCGATGAATTTGTATTATGAGTATTATTCGTTTCTTGATGAGATATATATTTTTCTTCACTTAAAGTTTCATCATTTTCGGAATTGTTATGATTATTTTGTTTATTATTAAGTGTTTGTTTTAGAATATCAGATTTTGAATCAATGTTATCATTATTATCATTTTCATTTTTTGTATCTTCATAATCATTAAAATTATTATTACTACTATGTTTTTCAAGTTTATATGGTGTTGTCCACATATAATTTTTTTCTTGTTGTGCCAAACCATTTATATATGATTTCAATAAGTTAATGTTTAAATTTGAGTATAGACTTATATAAGTATCATTATCATATCTTAGAGGCATTTCGGATGTTTCTTTTTTAAAAATTGTGTCTCTATAGTACACTTGGCATAATAATTCGTCGTTATGTTTTTTGCTTTCAATATGAATATTATATTGATTTAAATCGTCAATAAATAATCTAATTTTTTCTTTCGAAAAAGATTTTAATTTTTTTACCAATTCAGTAACATTAATAAAATCAATTATTTTATTTTCAAATCAAACTGTATTACTAATAAGCAAAACTGCTCTTATAAATCCGTAAAGACTATTATGTCCAATTATAACCATATTTTCTATATTAAATTCCACATATATTTACTCACAATATCCATAAATTTTATAAATGGATCACCTGGAAATATACAATAATTTGTTTCAATGTTAGGTAAACCTTTAGTCTGTTCTTTAAATATTTCAGCTTGTAATTCAAACAAAAGATTAACATCTGTACATGGATTATTATTATTATCAAAACATTTATTTTCAAATCCTGATGATCTCGTCGAATAAGAAGAACAGGATGATAAGGGCGATATAATTTTTCCAAATTTCCTTTTTCCATTTTTTCTTCAATATAATTTTTTGACAACCTAAACACATTACTTTTGCTTTTAAACAATCCGTACACTGATATTTACGAGTACTATCATAGAACGCTGACTTAGGATTCATAATTTGGTACATTTGACTATTTCCATTTTTTTATTTTTATGTGAGAAAAAATTACCTTTCTATTGTTAAAAAATGATGTTACCAAATGTTGGTGGAGGTGCATATATCCCGAATACTCGTGAATCAGAAATAGAAAATTATATCATGAAAACTGGAGACGTTTTATCTGGCCCATTACATCTTTCTATTCTTCCACAACAAAATACAGAGTTAACGAATAAACAATATGTTGATACACAAATTAATGACTTAAAAGAAAAATATATAAATGATGTTTTGGTTCCACTGATGAATGAATTGAAGTTGCTAAAACTTAATGACAAATCATTCAACGAAAAATTATTAAAACTAAGAAACGAGAAAAAATTATTAAACGAGAAATTAAAATACATCACACGCTGCTTGACGCAATAGATAAAGTGCAACAGAAAATTAATGGAGTTATCACGCGGTTGTTGTCCATTCAGAAACGTAAATCTTAATCATAAACGTAAATAATTTCCCTCAAAAGTCAAATTTAATCCTAAAAAATGCCAATAATTTATAAACACAATCTTAAACATTTGGCTTCAAATACAAAAATTGCCCATGAACCATCTATAAAATCTGTTTATCATCATAACAATGTAGAAACAGTTCAAAAAGAAGGAAATGGTATATTTTCTGGTAAAGGAAGTATCGTTAATGTTATTAAAAATAATAAAGATTTAATTACATCTGCCGCAAAAGGAGCAGCTGCTATAGGTAGTACAGCTAGTGCAGTATCAAATGCTGTTAAGTCTCAAAAAGAATTGAAACAACTAGAAACTATTCGTAAACTTAAGAATGATTCTGAAGAACTAAAAAAATTTAAAAAAACTCTCAGACTAAGCAAAAAACAAAATTGCTAATATAGCAGCTGATAGTAAACACGAGGAGAAATCAATTGAAGAAATAAGAGGTAATGGTTTAGCAAAATTCTAAAATATATTCTAAAAAGGAATCCTAAGAAAATTACTTTTAAAAAAAAAAGTCAAATAATTTTTTATAAAAATGTCTTCCCTGATTGAAAATAAATTTAGATTAGACGATCCTCCGTTCGTCAGTTATAATCAAAAAAAGAATGATTTTATAAGAATTGCTATGAATCCCGGATCTTCTAGTAGAGTAAATACTGGAGGAGATTTAATCTTTGAAGTTGATAATCAACAAAGTTATTTACATTTGCCTGATGCCTTTTTACACTGTGAATATTCTTTATATAGTGATGCCAATTTTACAACACCATTACCAGATACCGATAATATTTATTGCATTAGAGAATAATTTCGTTCCAAGATTATTTACACAAATGCGTTTAGATATTGCAACTCAAAATATAGAAGCAATAAGTGATTCTCCAGGTGTAATTGATACAATGCTTAGATTTGTAACAATTGGTGAAAATAATAAAAAGCATGAAATCGAAGGTTGGTTTCCAGATAATAATGATGGTATAATTGTTGATGATTTAACTCACGCTGGAAAAGATGCTACAGGAATTGCGGAAGATGTAAAAAAACATTGCAAATCATTTAAATAAAACAAACAATACTGCATATAAAAAAAAGACGTGAGTTTAACAAGAAAAGTAAACAGACAGTAAATTGGTCATCGTCTCCATTATTCGGATATTTAGATTATGACAGAATATCATATCATTTTAAATTTAAATTAATAATTCATCGCACAGTAAATAATGAGTTAATCTTTTATGGTAAGACTGGAAAAATACATATTTAACAATTGATAGACTTGAATGGTGGATAAAACATATTACTCCTAGTTTAGAGGTTGAATTAACTATCGCAAAAAGATTAAACACTAACAAACCAATTCCAGTAAATTTTCTAAAGCGCACTGCTAGTTCTGTAACTTTAACTGAACAAAGATTCAACTGGCATTTTACTAGAACTTCGAATGCTCCAAGATATTTATTGCTAACTTTTCAAAGAAATGATTCTCCAGGTTTTGATGAGAACAACAATCTTTTTCATATTAATACAATTCAAAGTTTACAAGTTGCTTTAAATCAAACACGTTTTCCTATTGATCCATTAAGATTCGATGATACCAATAATCAATTTATGGAAGGATATGATGCTTATAGAAATCTTTGTATAGACTTTGGGGTTGAACCACAATTTTACTCCTGGAGAGTAGAGACATTTATATCCTGTTTTCTGTTTCGATTTAAGTGCACAATCTGAAGATATTGTTAAAAATGGTTGTGATGTAACAATTAATATTGAAAAGAAAGATTCCGCATTCAATAATGGTTTATGGTTTACTGCTAGAAGATGTAAAATATTCTATTGAAATTCTTAATGTAAAGATGGTTACGATAGGTTAGTAACCTGAGGACCTTTGGTCCGATCGGCTATAGCCTCTTGAACAAAGTTCTATAGGTTAATTAAAATTTTTGGTAACTTAAAATTTTTGGTAACTTAAAATTTTTTATTAAAAATGTCGCAAGCGAAAAGTAATAATAAAACTGTTGAATTAAAACTACGTAACATTGTTGACAAAAATACACCTAAAACTATTACTATTGATAAAAAGAAATATTACATAGGTAAACCAATGATAGAGAATATTTAATTACAAGAAGAAAAGAATGGTGGAATTCTCCCATTAATTCCTCTAATAATAGGTGGTATAGTAGCAGGAAGTGTTGCAGGTGTGACAGCTGGTATTGTCCAGGCAGTAAATAAAAATAAATCAGAGAAGGCAGCATTAGAAGAACAAAAACGTCATAATAGAGAGTTAGAGAAAGTTGCTAGAGGGCAAGGAGTAGTAGATAATTTTATTAGTAAATTAAATTTAGTTGATGAAGGAAAACGAGTTCTTTAAAATATTCTCTACAATGTTGATGACTTGATACAAATAAAAGAAACTAAAGATGGTTCTGGAATATATCTAAGTCCTAGTATGGTTAGATGAATATATTTTGTGATAGATATATTGTTATAATATTATAAATCTATTGTTATTACGTTATAAATATATTTTTATCTTTAAAATGTATTCTACAAATTCCGAAAATTTAATTAAATTAAAAATTGATAATTTAGATTTATTGAATTATCTATTAAACGTACATTCTGGCCATCGGTCACACACCGGTCGGCTGCACACCGGAGGTAACATACAAAAAACATTAGAAAACTTTCCTGGATTTATTTGGAGTAAATATTCAAAAGAAGAACATCTTCCTGGTCATTCATATACCGGTCCAGGTACTCGATTAGATATAAGACTAGATGAGAATAATAACCCAAAACCAGGTGAAGAACCAATAAACAGAGTTGATGCAGCAGCTTATAGACACGATTTAGCTTATCGAAATCATGACCTAAGTTCTCGACATGAAGCTGATAGGAAAATGATAGAAGAATTGTATAATATTCAAAATCCTTCCTACGCGTCCGAAATGACGAATGACCTAGATCGGCATAGTGGAACTTATGCCTCCGGAATTCATAAAAATTATAAAGTCGAGATATCTGTTGAAAGTAAAAGTATTTAATAAAGATGATATTTGGAGTGCTGATCTCATTCATATGCCGAATGAAAGAGATTATAAATACGCATTGACCGATATAGATTTATATATACACGATACGCTTGGGTGAAACCTTTAAAAAACAAAAGTGGTCTGTCAGTTAAATATGCGTTTGAAGAAATCTTTAAAGAAAGTAATAGAAAGCCAAAGAAATTGTTTGTTGACAAAGGGTATGAGTTTTATAACAGAAATGTTATGCCACTATTTGATTTAGTTTATCCCACAGAAAATGCTGGAAAGGCTGCAGTAATAGAGATATTTAACCCATCTAAGGCCGCCTATATAAATATCGCCAAATTTTCTATAAAAACGGTGGTAAGTATCTCAGAATGTTATAATTAAGAAATCCGTAAAGACTATTATGTCCAATTATAACCATATTTTCTATATTAAATTCCACATACGCCACGTCATTATATTTACTCACAATATCCATAACTTTTATAAATGGATCACCTGGAAATATACAATAATTTGTTTCAATGTTTGGTAAACCTTTAGTCTGTTCTTTAAATATTTCAGCTTGTAATTCAAACAAAAGATTAACATCTGTACATGGATTATTATTATTATCAAAACATTTATTTTCAAATCCTGATGATCTCGTCGAATAAGAAGAACAGGATGATAAGGGCGATATAATTTTTCCAAATTTCCTTTTTCCATTTTTTCTTCAATATAATTTTTTGACAACCTAAACACATTACTTTTGCTTTTAAACAATCCGTACACTGATATTTACGAGTACTATCATAGAACGCTGACTTAGGATTCATAATTTGGTACATTTGACTATTTCCATTTTTTTTATTTTTATGTGAGAAAAAATTACCTTTCTATTGTTAAAAAATGATGTTACCAAATGTTGGTGGAGGTGCATATATCCCGAATAATCGTGAATCAGAAATAGAAATAGAAAATTATATCATGAAAACTGGAGACGTTTTATCGGGCCCATTACATCTTTCTATTCTTCCACAACAAAATACAGAGTTAACGAATAAACAATATGTTGATACACAAATTAATGACTTAAAAGAAAAATATATAAATGATGTTTTGGTTCCACTGATGAATGAATTGAAGTTGCTAAAACTTAATGACAAATCATTCAACGAAAAATTATTAAAACTAAGAAACGAGAAAAAATTATTAAACGAGAAATTAAAATACATCACACGCTGCTTGACGCAATAGATAAAGTGCAACAGAAAATTAATGGAGTTATCACGCGGTTGTTGTCCATTCAGAAACGTAAATCTTAATCATAAACGTAAATAATTTCCCTCAAAAGTCAAATTTAATCCTAAAAAATGCCAATAATTTATAAACACAATCTTAAACATTTGGCTTCAAATACAAAAATTGCCCATGAACCATCTATAAAATCTGTTTATCATCATAACAATGTAGAAACAGTTCAAAAAGAAGGAAATGGTATATTTTCTGGTAAAGGAAGTATCGTTAATGTTATTAAAAATAATAAAGATTTAATTACATCTGCCGCAAAAGGAGCAGCTGCTATAGGTAGTACAGCTAGTGCAGTATCAAATGCTGTTAAGTCTCAAAACGAATTGAAACAACTAGAAACTATTCGTAAACTTAAGAATGATTCTGAAGAACTAAAAAAATTTAAAAAACTCTCAGACTAAGCAAAAAACAAAATTGCTAATATAGCAGCTGATAGTAAACACGAGGAGAAATTAATTGAAGAAATAAGAGATAATGGTTTAGCAAAATTCTAAAATATATTCTAAAAAGGAATCCTAAGAAAATTACTTTTAAAAAAAAAAAGTCAAATAATTTTTTATAAAAATGTCTTCCCTGATTGAAAATAAATTTAGATTAGACGATCCTCCGTTCGTCAGTTATAATCAAAAAAAGAATGATTTTATAAGAATTGCTATGAATCCCGGATCTTCTAGTAGAGTAAATACTGGAGGAGATTTAATCTTTGAAGTTGATAATCAACAAAGTTATTTACATTTGCCTGATGCCTTTTTACACTGTGAATATTCTTTATATAGTGATGCCAATTTTACAACACCATTACCAGATACCGATAATATTTATTGCATTAGAGAATAATTTCGTTCCGAGATTATTTACACAAATGCGTTTAGATATTGCAACTCAAAATATAGAAGCAATAAGTGATTCTCCAGGTGTAATTGATACAATGCTTAGATTTGTAACAATTGGTGAAAATAATAAAAAGCATGAAATCGAAGGTTGGTTTCCAGATAATAATGATGGTATAATTGTTGATGATTTAACTCACGCTGGAAAAGATGCTACAGGAATTGCGGAAGATGTAAAAAAACATTGCAAATCATTTAAATAAAACAAACAATACTGCATATAAAAAAAAGACGTGAGTTTAACAAGAAAAGTAAACAGACAGTAAATTGGTCATCGTCTCCATTATTCGGATATTTAGATTATGACAGAATATCATATCATTTTAAATTTAAATTAATAATTCATCGCACAGTAAATAATGAGTTAATCTTTTATGGTAAGACTGGAAAAATACATATTTAACAATTGATAGACTTGAATGGTGGATAAAACATATTACTCCTAGTTTAGAGGTTGAATTAACTATCGCAAAAAGATTAAACACTAGCAAACCAATTCCAGTAAATTTTCTAAAGCGCACTGCTAGTTCTGTAACTTTAACTGAACAAAGATTCAACTGGCATTTTACTAGAACTTCGAATGCTCCAAGATATTTACTGCTAACTTTTCAAAGAAATGATTCTCCAGGTTTTGATGAGAACAACAATCTTTTTCATATTAATACAATTCAAAGTTTACAAGTTGCTTTAAATCAAACACGTTTTCCTATTGATCCATTAAGATTCGATGATACCAATAATCAATTTATGGAAGGATATGATGCTTATAGAAATCTTTGTATAGACTTTGGGGTTGAACCAAAATTTTACTCCTGGAGAGTAGAGACATTTATATCCTGTTTTCTGTTTCGATTTAAGTGCACAATCTGAAGATATTGATAAAAATGGTTGTGATGTAACAATTAATATTGAAAAGAAAGATTCCGCAACTCGCAACTTCAATAATGGTTTATGGTTTACTGCTAGAAGATGTAAAATATTCTATTGAAATTCTTAATGTAAAGATGGTTACGATAGGTTAGTAACCTGAGGACCTTTGGTCCGATCGGCTATAGCCTCTTGAACAGAGTTCTATAGGTTAATTAAAATTTTTGGTAACTTAAAATTTTTGGTAACTGAAATTTTTTATTAAAAATGTCGCAAGCGAAAAGTAATAATAAAACTGTTGAATTAAAACTACGTAACATTGTTGACAAAAATACACCTAAAACTATTACTATTGATAAAAAGAAATATTACATAGGTAAACCAATGATAGAGAATATTTAATTACAAGAAGAAAAGAATGGTGGAATTCTCCCATTAATTCCTCTAATAATAGGTGGTATAGCAGCAGGAAGTGTTGCAGGTGTGACAGCTGGTATTGTCCAGGCAGTAAATAAAAATAAATCAGAGAAGGCAGCATTAGAAGAACAAAAACGTCATAATAGAGAGTTAGAGAAAGTTGCTAGAGGGCAAGGAGTAGTAGATAATTTTATTAGTAAATTAAATTTAGTTGATGCAGGAAAACGAGTTCTTTAAAATATTCTCTACAATGTTGATGACTTGATACAAATAAAAGAAACTAAAGATGGTTCTGGAATATATCTAAGTCCTAGTATGGTTAGATGAATATATTTTGTGATAGATATATTGTTATAATGTTATAAATCTATTGTTATTACGTTATAAATATATTTTTATCTTTAAAATGTATTCTACAAATTCCGAAAATTTAATTAAATTAAAAATTGATAATTTAGATTTATTGAATTATCTATTAAACGTACATTCTGGCCATCGGTCACACACCGGTCGGCTGCACACCGGAGGTAACATACAAAAAACATTAGAAAACTTTCCTGGATTTATTTGGAGTAAATATTCAAAAGAAGAACATCTTCCTGGTCATTCATATACCGGTCCAGGTACTCGATTAGATATAAGACTAGATGAGAATAATAACCCAAAACCAGGTGAAGAACCAATAAACAGAGTTGATGCAGCAGCTTATAGACACGATTTAGCTTATCGAAATCATGACCTAAGTTCTCGACATGAAGCTGATAGGAAAATGATAGAAGAATTGTATAATATTCAAAATCCTTCCTACGCGTCCGAAATGACGAATGACCTAGATCGGCATAGTGGAACTTATGCCTCCGGAATTCATAAAAATTATAAAGTCGAGATATCTGTTGAAAGTAAAAGTATTTAATAAAGATGATATTTGGAGTGCTGATCTCATTCATATGCCGAATGAAAGAGATTATAAATACGCATTGACCGATATAGATTTATATATACACGATACGCTTGGGTAAAGCCTTTAAAAAACAAAAGTGGTCTGTCAGTTAAATATGCGTTTGAAGAAATCTTTAAAGAAAGTAATAGAAAGCCAAAGAAATTGTTTGTTGACAAAGGGTATGAGTTTTATAACAGAAATGTTATGCCACTATTTGATTTAGTTTATCCCACAGAAAATGCTGGAAAGGCTGCAGTAATAGAGATATTTAACCCATCTAAGGCCGCCTATATAAATATCGCCAAATTTTCTATAAAAACGGTGGTAAGTATCTCAGAATGTTATAATTAAGAAATCCGTAAAGACTATTATGTCCAATTATAACCATATTTTCTATATTAAATTCCACATACGCCACGTCATTATATTTACTCACAATATCCATAACTTTTATAAATGGATCACCTGGAAATATACAATAATTTGTTTCAATGTTTGGTAAACCTTTAGTCTGTTCTTTAAATATTTCAGCTTGTAATTCAAACAAAAGATTAACATCTGTACACGGATTATTATTATTATCAAAACATTTATTTTCAAATCCTGATGATCTCGTCGAATAAGAAGAACAGGATGATAAGGGCGATATAATTTTTCCATTTTTTCTTCAATATAATTTTTTGACAACCTAAACACATTACTTTTGCTTTTAAACAATCCGTACACTGATATTTACGAGTACTATCATAGAACGCTGACTTAGGATTCATAATTTGGTACATTTGACTATTTCCATTTTTTTTATTTTTATGTGAGAAAAAATTACCTTTCTATTGTTAAAAAATGATGTTACCAAATGTTGGTGGAGGTGCATATATCCCGAATAATCGTGAATCAGAAATAGAAATAGAAAATTATATCATGAAAACTGGAGACGTTTTATCTGGCCCATTACATCTTTCTATTCTTCCACAACAAAATACAGAGTTAACGAATAAACAATATGTTGATACACAAATTAATGACTTAAAAGAAAAATATATAAATGATGTTTTGGTTCCACTGATGAATGAATTGAAGTTGCTAAAACTTAATGACAAATCATTCAACGAAAAATTATTAAAACTAAGAAACGAGAAAAAATTATTAAACGAGAAATTAAAATACATCACACGCTGCTTGACGCAATAGATAAAGTGCAACAGAAAATTAATGGAGTTATCACGCGGTTGTTGTCCATTCAGAAACGTAAATCTTAATCATAAACGTAAATAATTTCCTCAAAAGTCAAATTTAATCCTAAAAAATGCCAATAATTTATAAACACAATCTTAAACATTTGGCTTCAAATACAAAAATTGCCCATGAACCATCTATAAAATCTGTTTATCATCATAACAATGTAGAAACAGTTCAAAAAGAAGGAAATGGTATATTTTCTGGTAAAGGAAGTATCGTTAATGTTATTAAAAATAATAAAGATTTAATTACATCTGCCGCAAAAGGAGCAGCTGCTATAGGTAGTACAGCTAGTGCAGTATCAAATGCTGTTAAGTCTCAAAACGAATTGAAACAACTAGAAACTATTCGTAAACTTAAGAATGATTCTGAAGAACTAAAAAAATTTAAAAAACTCTCAGACTAAGCAAAAAACAAAATTGCTAATATAGCAGCTGATAGTAAACACGAGGAGAAATTAATTGAAGAAATAAGAGATAATGGTTTAGCAAAATTCTAAAATATATTCTAAAAAGGAATCCTAAGAAAATTACTTTTAAAAAAAAAAAGTCAAATAATTTTTTATAAAAATGTCTTCCCTGATTGAAAATAAATTTAGATTAGACGATCCTCCGTTCGTCAGTTATAATCAAAAAAAGAATGATTTTATAAGAATTGCTATGAATCCCGGATCTTCTAGTAGAGTAAATACTGGAGGAGATTTAATCTTTGAAGTTGATAATCAACAAAGTTATTTACATTTACCTGATTCCTTTTTACACTGTGAATATTCTTTATATAGTGATGCCAATTTTACAACACCATTACCAGATACCGATAATATTTATTGCATTAGAGAATAATTTCGTTCCGAGATTATTTACACAAATGCGTTTAGATATTGCAACTCAAAATATAGAAGCAATAAGTGATTCTCCAGGTGTAATTGATACAATGCTTAGATTTGTAACAATTGGTGAAAATAATAAAAAGCATGAAATCGAAGGTTGGTTTCCAGATAATAATGATGGTATAATTGTTGATGATTTAACTCACGCTGGAAAAGCTGCTACAGGAATTGCGGAAGATGTAAAAAAACATTGCAAATCATTTAAATAAAACAAACAATACTGCATATAAAAAAAAGACGTGAGTTTAACAAGAAAAGTAAACAGACAGTAAATTGGTCATCGTCTCCATTATTCGGATATTTAGATTATGACAGAATATCATATCATTTTAAATTTAAATTAATAATTCATCGCACAGTAAATAATGAGTTAATCTTTTATGGTAAGACTGGAAAAATACATATTTAACAATTGATAGACTTGAATGGTGGATAAAACATATTACTCCTAGTTTAGAGGTTGAATTAACTATCGCAAAAAGATTAAACACTAACAAACCAATTCCAGTAAATTTTCTAAAGCGCACTGCTAGTTCTGTAACTTTAACTGAACAAAGATTCAACTGGCATTTTACTAGAACTTCGAATGCTCCAAGATATTTATTGCTAACTTTTCAAAGAAATGATTCTCCAGGTTTTGATGAGAATAACAATCTTTTTCATATTAATACAATTCAAAGTTTACAAGTTGCTTTAAATCAAACACGTTTTCCTATTGATCCATTAAGATTCGATGATACCAATAATCAATTTATGGAAGGATATGATGCTTATAGAAATCTTTGTATAGACTTTGGGGTTGAACTACAATTTTACTCCTGGAGAGTAGAGACATTTATATCCTGTTTTCTGTTTCGATTTAAGTGCACAATCTGAAGATATTGTTAAAAATGGTTGTGATGTAACAATTAATATTGAAAAGAAAGATTCCGCAACTTCAATAATGGTTTATGGTTTACTGCTAGAAGATGTAAAATATTCTATTGAAATTCTTAATGTAAAGATGGTTACGATAGGTTAGTAACCTGAGGACCTTTGGTCCGATCGGCTATAGCCTCTTGAACAGAGTTCTATAGGTTAATTAAAATTTTTGGTAACTTAAAATTTTTGGTAACTTAAAATTTTTTATTAAAAATGTCGCAAGCGAAAAGTAATAATAAAACTGTTGAATTAAAACTACGTAACATTGTTGACAAAAATACACCTAAAACTATTACTATTGATAAAAAGAAATATTACATAGGTAAACCAATGATAGAGAATATTTAATTACAAGAAGAAAAGAATGGTGGAATTCTCCCATTAATTCCTCTAATAATAGGTGGTATAGCAGCAGGAAGTGTTGCAGGTGTGACAGCTGGTATTGTCCAGGCAGTAAATAAAAATAAATCAGAGAAGGCAGCATTAGAAGAACAAAAACGTCATAATAGAGAGTTAGAGAAAGTTGCTAGAGGGCAAGGAGTAGTAGATAATTTTATTAGTAAATTAAATTTAGTTGATGAAGGAAAACGAGTTCTTTAAAATATTCTCTATAATGTTGATGACTTGATACAAATAAAAGAAACTAAAGATGGTTCTGGAATATATCTAAGTCCTAGTATGGTTAGATGAATATATTTTGTGATAGATATATTGTTATAATGTTATAAATCTATTGTTATTACGTTATAAATATATTTTTATCTTTAAAATTGTATTCTACAAATTCCAAAAATTTAATTAAATTAAAAATTGATAATTTAGATTTATTGAATTATCTATTAAACGTACATTCTGGCCATCGGTCACACACCGGTCGGCTGCACACCGGAGGTAACATACAAAAAACATTAGAAAACTTTCCTGGATTTATTTGGAGTAAATATTCAAAAGAAGAACATCTTCCTGGTCATTCATATACCGGTCCAGGTACTCGATTAGATATAAGACTAGATGAGAATAATAACCCAAAACCAGGTGAAGAACCAATAAACAGAGTTGATGCAGCAGCTTATAGACACGATTTAGCTTATCGAAATCATGACCTAAGTTCTCGACATGAAGCTGATAGGAAAATGATAGAAGAATTGTATAATATTCAAAATCCTTCCTACGCGTCCGAAATGACGAATGACCTAGATCGGCATAGTGGAACTTATGCCTCCGGAATTCATAAAAATTATAAAGTCGAGATATCTGTTGAAAGTAAAAGTATTTAGTTTGCAGACAAAAGCCTCAAGGTTTTGGGTGATCGAATTCTATTCGCCATAGCGCTTTCAAGCGTTTACGCTCATCATCAGTGGCATACACAGTCTAAAAGATGTACAATATCGACACGTTTATATACAAGATAAAATAGAGCGAAGTTTAAAACAAAAAGAGTTCTTCCGATCGCAAGTTATTGTTCATCAATATCTTCTTCTTGTCGATGTACTGCTTTATGAATAGAGATTCAGCGACACGTGTGTTGGAAGTACGCATGAGAATTTTGAAGGAATCACGTGAGGGTGGATGAACGTGCATAGATATCTCTGATGCTGGTCTGCCTTTGATATGTTCCGTTATTCTAGTTTGTGCATGTCTCCGCGTTTCACCGATGTAATACTGTTCGCAGCATTCACATTTGTATTCATATACGATGGATGAAGACACGGAAAAGGGGACTGGGTCTTTGTTTTTTATCATGTTTTGCGTTTTATAGCTGTAAAAGGCTAGACGTATTTTACTTTTGCTTAGACTTTTGTTTAATTGATAAATTCCTTTGCGAATTTCTTTTTCGCTTTCTTTCACGAATGGAATTCTCCAAAATATTTCTTTCTTATCGGTGGTGGGTATTTCACGAGGACAGTTACTTTCCTTAATAGCTTTTTCTATGAAACTGGCTTTGTAGCCGTTACGAGTAAAAATTTCTTTTACTGTGGTGGAAGCTCGAATCTTGTCTTCCTCGCTAGAGCTGAGACGCTGAGATCTGGTATATAAAGCCTTGATGGCATTTAATTTATAACTATTCGCAGTACATGACATACTAGGCGTATAAAGATAAGTGTTCGTCGGTTTCACAAACCATTTAGTACACAGAGCGTTTTCCGAGACATAAATCGTCATGTCCAGGAAATTAATGCTGTTATTATGAGATCTCTCCATAGTAAACTTAATGCTGCTATGCTTAGAATTCAAGACGGCAAGAAATTCTTCAGCTTCAGTCTCGGAATTGAAAATCGCTAAAGTGTCGTCTACGTATCGAATATACAGTAGAGGCATTTTTAGATCTCTTTCAATTTTGTGCATGGCAAATTCAGCCATAAGAGGAGCAAGGCTAGAGCCCATGCTTAAACCATCGGTCTGAACGTAATGTTTGCCGTTGAATAAAAACGGGACATTGGTACAGGCTACCTCCAAGAGACTCGCTAAAGTAGATTTGCTCACTGGCAAATTGGTACTATCTAAATACTCAGTTATGTAACTGATAGTTTCTTTTACAGGTATGCTCGTAAATAAGCTAACTACGTCGAAACTTGCTAAATAAATGTCAGGGTTGGTAATTTCAGTATTAGTAACAATCTCCTTAGCTTTGAAACTAAACTGTCTTTGACTGAGGAAATTGAAGGCACATGTTCGGTCAAAATTTCAAGCAGAAAATCAGAGATGTTATCACAATACGAGTTCATCATCGAAAGGATAGGACGAATTGGTGGATCACTCTTGTTCTTATGCAGCTTCGGAAGCCCATATAATCGACTGGGTTGACAACCAATGCTTCGTAACCTTTGGTAGAGGTCTTCGCTGATTTCTCCCTTGTCCTTCATTTTCTTCAACTTGCGATTGACTTGGTCTTCTTTTGCGATGAAGACGTCTCTTCGTTGGTTCGCAACTTCCTTGAACTTTCCACTGTCCGACAGTAGATCCAGGATCTTCTTATTGTACACATCCCTGTCGAGGATAACAACGCCATTTCCCTTATCGAGTCTTGTGATGTAGATAGATTGGTCACGACAGAGTCCCTTGAGTGACCTCAGGAGTCCCTCGATCTTCCTTGGAATCTTCGTTTTCCTCTTGAGATAAAGATATAAAAGTATTTAATAAAGATGATATTTGGAGTGCTGATCTCATTCATATGCCGAATGAAAGAGATTATAAATACGCATTGACCGATATAGATTTATATACACGATACGCTTGGGTAAAGCCTTTAAGAAACAAAAGTGGTCTGTCAGTTAAATATGCGTTTGAAGAAATCTTTAAAGAAAGTAATAGAAAGCCAAAGAAATTGTTTGTTGACAAAGGGTATGAGTTTTATAACAGAAATGTTATGCCACTATTTGATTTAGTTTATCCCACAGAAAATGCTGGAAAGGCTGCAGTAATAGAGATATTTAACCCATCTAAGGCCGCCTATATAAATATCGCCAAATTTTCTATAAAAACGGTGGTAAGTATCTCAGAATGTTATAATTAAGAATAATATATGATGACCAGTTCATTACAATAACCCTATCTTAGAAATTAAAGCCGTAACGATTTCGTTACGATGGCGTCATGTGATGTCAAAATATACAAAAGCATGTTTTTTCAAATGCAGCTTATGAATTGCTCCAAACAATTTCTGCCGAAGTAATGAGACATGGCTTCAGCATGAAAGCTCTCCATCATATTTGAGAGGTATTTGTTGAAACTGTGAATTGGCAAATTTAATCAAAAACCTGCTTTATGCTACTTGTCGTTGCTGTTTGCTGTGATTTGAGATTGTTTATTATTATGTAGGCCTAAACAATTCTTTTGTCCCGGGTAGTCACTGGTTTCTGCCACTGATGTCGATAAGACCATCAGCATGCGTATCAAGCATCTCATACAGATTCTTGCCTTGAAATGCATCCAGAGAGTGTTGGTCCTATCTGCGAGGATGGAAATTACCGATATTTGCCATTATGTTGACTGCTCTTTCTGTTTACTGAAATGATCATTCAAATCATCTTTCGTTGCAATCTCACATTGCCTTGCGATGTCACTATCCTCCGAGATATCGTTTGAGAGACATACCTGTGAGACACATAAACTCATCATCGTCTCAAAACTATGATGAAGCATTTACTTATGGAGGTTTTGTGCTAACATTCATATACCGTGATCGTCGGCATTAGGCTTATTGTATATTTCAGTAACTTCTTTATCCATAGTTACCAACATCTTGGGTATGTCTTCAAATAGCTACATAAGTTGATACAATCATGCTAAGCCTTTAGAGATATTTTAAACCACTTTGGGCCATCTCGAGCCTCTAGCGTGTCCTTGTAGGGAGAGACGCATCGGCTACAACCAAAGAAGTTTCGGATTGAAATTGCTCGAGTCGGAGGACATGTTTGTATTCTATGCCCAGGCGAACTGGCACCCTGCAATGTTTATGATTAAGCTATAAGAGGAAATGCTTGAGATTTGATCTCTCTTTGACTTGCTTCTGTACATGAGCTAACAAGTCTAATGTTGAGGAAATTACTACGGCAATTGACTTCGGTTGGTTTTGTGACGGGAAAGCCATAGACTATAAATAGCAACAAGCATTACAGACTCATAGAATACACTGAGAATGCAATATTCAATGAAATTGTTCGTTTTCAGTATTCAACAAACATTAGTTTTAAAGAAAATTGATAGTATTCACCACCGTTTACTTCATTTATATTGCTGCTGTATTTAACATTTGTATATCATATTACGCCAGTGTAACTAAAACGTTACGGTTAAAAAAATTACGTGCCATGTCATGAATGATTATCTGAGCAAGTATTGATCGCTATTTTCTGTTTTTGATTGATAATGAGATCACGCAAATGATATTGACAGTAAATTACACGTGGGTGTTCATGCACTGAGCCTTCCAGGATGTTAGCAGATTTTAAGCCCATTTTTTGTCTAATTTCGTGATAAAATATAAGCACCAAAAAGTGATGAATTTTGAATTGGCGATTGTTTACCTGAAAATATGTGATAAGTAATGTATGGTAATCAATATATCGTATCATATGTCGCAAGCTGGAGAAGACAACAGATTCCGAAAAGTGCTGTAACGAAAACGTTACACTGGCGCTAAATGGGTTAATACATGTAGATCACTAAAAAGTAAATTATTCAAGAAATCTACAGAACAAGGGAATCAGAAATGGTTGAAGATACTACCAGGAATTGTAGATCAGTACAATAATAAAGTTCATTCAGGTATTGAAAAAACTCCAAAGAATGCTCCTGACGATCCTGATTTAATACGAAAGAAAATAATTATTTGAATGAGAGTAGTCCGAATTGACAGAAACGTAAGCTGAAATTTAAGATTGGAGATAGAGTAAGGATATTTAAGTATAAGAATAAATTTGAAAAAGGTTTTGTAGGCTATTGGACTAGAGAGATATTTGAAGTTTGTAAAATAAATCAAACTTATCCGATTACTTATGAAATTAGAGATTTAGATGATCAGGAAATCACTGGCAGATTTTATGAAAACGAATTACAACGAAGTGATTTCTAATTTTTGGAACTAACGTTTCGGGAATTAAATTCCCTTATTCAATTCTAACATAATATCAAGAAATGGTACTCCTTTTTGTAATTTGTACAAAACATATAGACATAATTGACCACAATATGTAGTTCCTGGTTTTTGAATTTGAAATGTATTATAAATTCCATTTCCAAGTATATCACTTACTTCATTTGTTGGAGGCAATCCATATGAGTCGAAATAGTAATTGTCACCATTTTTATTAGACATGCCCGCAGACCAATGTACTCCTTTTTGATCTGACGTGTGGAGATTTGTTACAAAATTCACTTCAGGAACATCTTTCATCAATAGTAATTCATCCCTCATCAATAGGTGAAAATTCTTTATTCCCAATTGATTTGCGATCTTATTTAAATCGAAATTCGAAGTTGTTTGCTTCCCATATAGTTTTAAGAACTTGGTCAAACGAAAGACTCTGGGAGATGTCTCAGTCAGATTTTCACAATTCATATTAAATGAAATAAAAATGTATAACTAGCTGACACAGTGTGATGATTTACTAAAATCATACAAAAATTCAATAGCACTTTTGGAGATGATTTACTAAAATAATACAAATAATTCAATAGCACTTTTGGAGATGAAACAATAATAGCATCAAATAAATCATTATTTCCCTTGAAGAATGAATTCAGTTTTCTCCTGATGGCGATACATGTGAGGCGACGGATGTGTTGGTTGTTGCGCTGTGCGTTCTTCTCCCATTTGTAAAAGAACCTGCTCATAACCTGGTGGATTAGATGGACGTTGGACGATGGACGATGGTCGTTGGCGAGTTTCTTCAATTAAAACTTTATCTTCCTCTTGCAATGAAATCCTTTGTAATGAAATGTACGCCTGCTGTCTGCGTTCCATTAAGTTCAATAATCTTTTATCAATTGCATAGTTGACATGTAAGCCACCCAGATTATGAAAAATTTCACTCATATTTGTGAGAAAATATTTTACTCCGTGGTTGGAGTCTGGCTATTTGTCTTGATATTTCAGTAAGTCTCTGCTTTTTCATTTCCAACCGTAATTCGCGTTCTCGATTTCCTACCATTGTAAAATAACAGCACAGACAGACAACTGCAATTTTCAATCTAACTGGTTTGCAAGAAAGTGAATTCAATAAACTGCACATCCTTTTAAAGTAGCAACCTTGAAGCGCAAATAAAACGTTAATTTTCACTTCAATGCGGGTTGTGAAATTACATTCACACTATAAGAACAAAAGAACAAATACAATCTAAACACAATGGACATATGAGAGAGAGAGGATAAATGAATGAATGAATGAATGAATGAGCATTTCTCTTCATTTTAATTTTCATAACAATCATTCATGCGACATTATTTTGAATGCAAAAATACACCGACTCACGGTTCACCGGAAGTTGAATCTAAACATAAAAAATACGACCCCAAAACGAAGTTCATTTTTGAACTACACTATACCCATGGATACTCATGTGATATGTCGTTCAAATCCTGAATGAGCTTCTTGCGAGAAAATCATAGATATCGGATTGTGTCCAAATCCTCAATTTTTTACTACTAACTTTTTGGACTAATTTCTTCAAACTTAATGCCATTGTAAATCTGACCTTATTAGATATCGGGAATAATATTCCACTAGAATTGACAACTTGCATGAAGCATTGTTTGCTATTTTGCATAGATATCTGGCCTGCTTCAAGGTTTATTAATAATGATAATAGCACATAGTTGATAGCCTTATACGGGAGGGTGTTCATGATGAGGATGAGAAAGCAAAAATACGGCACTCCCTTTAGTAATGGCTTTAATAAAATTAGTTGCTAAAAATATATACACGGCAAACGTTTCGCGACGCAGTCGCTGCCTCAGTGCACTAAAAAGAAGGTGATAGATTCTAATGTTTTAATACCATATGAATCCTTAAAAACTTGTTTAATTTTAGATATCGAAAAGTCTTGTGATTAAATTTCAATTCTATGTATTACAACATCCTATAAACGAGGTTTGATGTGCATGAAGTTTCAAATGGCGAGAGTTGTATCGAATTACGCAGTAAAGAAGATGTGTTCCATAATTTTCATTATTCTGACTTACTTTTCCTCCTGATTTCCACATAGTGTCAAAATCCGAGTGAACAGCTTCTGATGCTGCTCACTAAACCGTGATAGTCCGCATTTTTTAAGCTTACAAAATTGAATTAAATGCACCATTACAATATGAGCTGCAGTTGTCACAGTCATCCCCGTTTGGAGATATAAGTTTTCAAAGGTTTTAACAGAGTTTTCAAAGACAGGACAAAGTTGTTTTCCGAAAGAATGGCCGACAACGTTGTCAAATGCGACTAATGTTGATCCAAATAGATTTATTAACGATGCTTGATTCGATCTATTACAAAATTCGGCACATATTTCCGGTAAATTCCCCACCGTGATGTTTGGGCTGAACTATTCCAAGCTTGTTTAGCCATTCCTCAGCAATATTGGGAACGGCTGTTTGTAATTCCTTGAATATTTTGTTTACTACACGAAGAAGTAAATGAAGTTCTGGTGGGGGAATCAGTTGTATAAGCATTTCACTATCACTACCTTGGATCATCGGATGATTTAAACAACTCCTGAACTCTTTAGCAGATGCCTTCTCGTTGTACATACGTCGTACATTCATGTAGTCATCAGCATATTTCTTTATCTCACCGATAGTCCTCATTGGATGCGATCTGAATTTTTCCTTGTCAGAGAATTCCATCTTCGGACAGTTGCAATATACACAGGGAAAACTGCTTGAGTGTGGTTGCAGTCCACATAAAATGTTCGCCATTTTCAGGTCGACTGCACAAACACATTCAAAGTCAATCTCATCGATCTTCAACAGGTTAAGGATTAGCCGTACATTAAAATATGTTTCTTTCACATCGTAACTTATAGCAACAATGAGAAGCCTCTTCACACTTGTGTCGAGCATTGTCCTATTGATCAGTTTCTTTGAATCGTTATTGGTATCAGAATTGGACATTATATTCAAGCAAAACTTAAGACAGCCACCGCCACTATCAATTCCCATTTTAAAGGTGACAGATGCTTTTTCATAGTTGCGCTTTTCACAAACGAAATTAACAAAATCTGTGATATTTGTACAGTATACAAGATCTTTGGAAACGGTTGAGGTTCCATCCTCGGTGGCAGTACACTCGAATTCACATGTTGTACAACTGAAGAAGTCCAGACAGTTAGTATCTCTGTCACGAAGTTTCGATCCAATATCCGATTCAACTGATGCTTTTCCGAGAACACTTCTGACAAATGGAATAAATTTTCGACGAATTTCGTTGTTAGATGACGAGGTAGCATTTTGAAATTTCATAATATAATCGATGTTGAATTGAGATGAATCTTTCGTATTATTTGAGAGGACTTTCACTTTTAATGGATGTGAACCACCGGAGTAGAGACTGCTGATATTGTCAATCGAGGATTTCCTGATAATCGATGATGCGACAGCCTGTTGTGTATTGTCATCACTTGAGTTTATCATTCTCAACACATTATCACGTAGATTTCTTTGCCTACACTTATGATTGATACCTTTTCCGTATTCTGATTTACAGAAGCTGCATAGCACAATCGGCATACTAGTAGGTCTTTCAATGCTTCTTGGGCGACCCTTACTCCGATGAGTTATACAGCCTGATTTCTGGGATACATTGCATATTTCACAGTCACATAGTGGGACAGGATTAGATCTCGTCGTGGTAGTGATGGGCGAAATGTGTATATAATCATAAAGTTCAGGTAGAATTTCGATCTTCTTCTTGCCGGCACTTATATCAATCAAATCGGATCTGCACTTGCTGCATATGCCACATGGAAATCGATTGTCAGATGGATCATAGTCTTTTCGAAAATATCGTTGTATTCGCTCAAGAACAATTGCAGTCAGATTGTATTTAGCCTTGCCAAAGCAAATAGCGCAAACTTTACACCGATTTTCCTCATGTGTTAACGCACGCTTCATGTGTGCCATCGTGAAGTAAGTGAAGAACGTTGACTTGCTTTGTACGTACATTTGAACTGAATTTAGATTTGAAATTCAATTATGTCGCAACCTCAAATTACGACTATGTTATTGTCATTATTATAAAACGGTGAAACAGGCTAAATATCTATGTAGCAAACAATGATATCTAGATAGCATATACTTTTCAATATCTAAAAGATTAAATAAGTTTTTAAGGATTCATATAGTATTAAAACATTAGAATCTATCACTATCAAATACTGTGCTATTATCATTATTAATAAACCTTGAAGCAGCCCAGATATCTATGCAAAATAGCAAACAATGCTTCATGCAAGTTGTCAATTCTAGTGGAATATTATTCCCGATATCTAATAAGGTCAGATTTACAATGGCATTAAGTTTGAAGAAATTAGTCCAAAAAGTTAGTAGTAAAAAATTGAGGATTTGGACACAATCCGATATCTATGATTTTCTCGCAAGAAGCTCATTCAGGATTTGAACGACATATCACATGAGTATCCATGGGTATAGTGTAGTTCAAAAATGAACTTCGTTTTGGGGTCGTATTTTTTATGTTTAGATTCAACTTCCGGTGAACCGTGGACTGTCGAACCATGTCGGCACTTTCATCGACAGCCATGTCGACAAACTTCCTGACACTTTTTCAGGCTCCCAAAACGGTTTTGGTGTAAATTTCCATTAGCGTTCAAGGTCATTCTATTAAAAGCATACGGGAATTATTCTCATTGAAGACAAACAATTGTTATAAAGAATGCATGTCATTGTGAATACAATATTCCTGCAAAAGACAGGATCGAAAGGGAGAGAAAGAAGTCACGCTGCTCCGTTAATTGAGTTGTCCAACCAAGCAATGTCATGGCATGATATACATATCATATTATACGGATCAACAATGACAATGAATAGACATCAGATCACTCAGACAATTAGCGGCATCACGAGAACAATTTCTCAAGTGCGATTGTCAGTTATGTCGATGAGTAAGAGGAAAAAGAGATCTCATCACGAACAATTCCAATACCTTGTGTTACATTCTTAAATTTAGACCATCTCTTTCTTAATTTTTTATAATGCTCTAATCTTAATAATAATTGTGATTCCTTATCTTTCATATACCTAACTCTATCCTTGTGCTTCTCTTTATCCATTTCACTTGTTTTTAATTGTGATAACGAAGGATATATTCTAGAAGTTTCTTCCATTTTTGAGATTTCTTCCACTTTTGAGGTTTTCATTTTTTAATAAATATTTTGATATTTTTTGGTCTATGTGAAAAGACTACGTAAATTTTTGGACTACGTGAAATTTTGAGACAACTAAAATTTTCGACCAAGTGAAATTTTTGAAACCTCTTTTCAGTATATGAAAAAATCCCAACGATCTTAAAAGTGTTTTTTTGATTTTATCCTTCAATTAGTTTTCTTTAAAAAACTCTATTTTTGGTACCTTATTTTTTTATTTTTTGGTTGTCCTAGACCGTCATATATTCATTTTTTTCTCTTTAGTTGTACTGAATCGGTCATATATTCATTTTTTTTCATTTTTGGGTACCTTATTTTTTTTATTTTTTGCTTGTCCTAGAACGGTCTTATATCCATTACTAACCTAAGTGTGATGGCATGAATGAGGTCTTCCCATCTTTTACAATATTAGCTTTAAGAAATTCATCATCTTCCATTTCTACTTTCGCTAAATATTGTTCATCATTTAATTTTTCATAATCTTTTACTTCTTGAGTGAAATTTTTTCTCAATGTATTCTCACTCCATAAATGATATTTAGTGGCTATGTCTTTTTGTACGGTTTTTCCATATAGTGAATTCATTAATAATTTAATTAACTCATCGCCTACAGAGTTTCCTTCTGTTTTATATTTTTTTCTCAAATTAAAAAGTTTTTCAATATAATTTCAAAATGGTGAAACTTGATGACTTTTTTCATAAATTATACCATCTGTAACATGTAAGATTTTTCCACCACATCAAACAATTTCTTGCATGTCTACAGAAGTTAATACCTCATCACATATACCATTCCTCAACCTGATTACTTTTTCATGAGAATTATTATTTTGATTTTTTACTTTATCTTTGATAGGGACTGGTTGGGAAAACATATCATTCGGATATTGAAACACAACTGAGAATATTCCAGTTTTAGGTCTAAATGTTTGAGTATTAAATTGATATAATATTGTTTGTTCCTCTTCATCTTGTCTAAATTCTCTAGCTGATTCAGCTTTAGGATATTCTGAATTTGCATCATACATAGCTGATGGATATAATGATGTTGCATCAAGAGCCATTAGAAGTTCATTATTTTGTTCAAGTAGTTGATTTGAAATTTTCTTACAAGTTTCAGTTCTATCTCCTAATAGTCAATACTGTTTCATTAAATCTCTTAAATTACTTCCGGGTAAATACTGTTTTAATATTGTTAACAAGATGCTACAAAATGGCGATATGTATTTTCTTATATTTGCTGAAACTCTTCCACCTTTAACAGATTTTCTAATATAATTTCTGACCCATAAATCTATATGAGAATGAATATTTATATTGTCATTTTGTACGCTTTTCATCCAACCGATAAATGTTAAAGCAGAGGATGTTAAATTAGTAGTTATATCTTCACCAAGTAAATCTCGCATAGCATTATTATGCGAGAATATCATGAAAAAATATCGTTAACTAAATATGGTATCCATTCATTTTCTTTTTCTATATAATTTTCATGTGTTATGTCTCAAATTTCATAATTTAATTTACACACAATTGTAGGAATTTTAAAAGTCTTACATCATTTAGAAGGACTCGTTTTCACATGTTGATAACTACATTTCATTATAATAGTTTGAAGTGCTAATTTGCCTGGAGGTGAATTTTTTCATATTATTATTATTATTGTTTTTAAATCTAAAAGATGTTTGAATATATCTACTAACACATTCAGTTGTATATGGATTTTGTAATGAAGCAGTTAATATTCCTCTTGAAGTTTTATGAGGCGGTTTAGATAATTTAAAATTAGCTTTTATCGGAAAATAGGAATCAAAACCTGATGAATTGTGAGCTATTAAAGTTACTTTCGGATAATTAAATTTTCCAAGAGTTTTAAAAAATTGATGTATTGGACATGCGTCCTCTGGGTTTCCCCCGATCGGACATTCATCATCCTCAGTTCTCGTAAATGTTTTCACACAATTTTGAAGTTTATTAAACTCTAATTCAGTTAACTTATTATACTCATTAATTTGTCTTTTATGTTTTTTAATTTCATCTTCATCTTTTGATCGTTTAATCTTAATCATGTCACTTAACAAATGTGTTTCTAATTCTTTCAATCCTTGTTTCGGTAAGCAACATATAAATTTATTAAAATTAACAGCCCCTACAGCATAAGAAATGGGATGAGCTGTTAAACAGTTAGGATCAAGAAAAGTTTCGAGATCCCAAATATATGTTGAACTATAGTCAATTTTTTTCTTTGTTATGATTTTATATGGACGCGTTGTTAGATTTTCATCAGTAACTGTTTTATACATTGGTTTGAAATTATTTTCAATTTCTCTAATAGCTATTAATTTAAGAGATTTATTAATTAGACAATAGTGTCCAATTGTTGAACCTTCATGAAAATAATTGTAATAAACATAATTATAAAACGTTTCAATTCCTCTAGGATTTAAATGACTGATCGAAGGACTGTAAGTAGTATAGGGTATGATATCCGGCGCGTCGCTTCGCTCTCACCGGATATCACACTTTGCGAGATTTTTTCAAAATTTAGGTAGTCTTCAAATTTCACGTGGCCGAAAATTTAGGTAGTGACAAATTTTCAAAAAAAAATCAAAAATTCAAAAATTTGGGCGGTCTCAAAATATCACGTAATCGAAAATTTAGGCGGTTTTAAAATATCACGTGGATGAAAATTTAGGCGGTCTTAAAATATCACGCAATCTAAAAAATATCACGTGGTCGAAAAATATCACGTAGCCGAAGGGCGAAAATGTAGGAAGATGAAAATTTAGGTAGACCAAAAAAAAATCACGTAGTCCTAATATACCAGAAGATTGTATTCAAAATATTTCTTTAAAAAATGGAAACCTCAACGGGGGAAGCCACAGAAATGGAAGGAATCTGAGTGATCTGATGTCCATTCATTGTCTTTGTTGATCCGTGAAAAAATTATTTTTTATTTTCATGAGAAAACAATTTTTATTTCCATGACATATATATCTTTTATTGTTAAAAAAATGATGTTATCAAACGTTGGTGGAGGTGCATATATCCCGAATAATCGTGAATCAGAAATAGAAATAGAAAATTATATCATGAAAACTGGAGACGTTTTATCTGGTCCATTACATCTTTCTATTCTTCCGCAACAAAATACAGAGTTAACAAATAAACAATATGTTGATACACAAATCAATGACTTAAAAGAAAAATATATAAATGATGTTTTAGTTCCACTGATGAATGAATTAAAGTTGCTTAAACTTAATGACAAATCATTAAACGAAAAATTATTAAAACTTGATAAAAAGGATAGAGAGCTAGAAGCCGATGTAGCAAAACTTTTTAAAAAGATTTCAGAACAATCAAAAATTTTAATATTACTTTCTATAAATTTAAAATCTGCAGTCATTAAAAATAAACATCAGATAAAATTATTGAAAGAACAATTAGAAGATGAAATAGAAAAACTTCCTGAAAGAATTTAAGAAATTTAAATAAGTTACAAGCTACATTCTAAAAGAGTGTTGATGAATTAAGTTCTAAAATTATTCAACAAATGAAAAAGATGAATAGAATAATAATAAATGAAGTAAACTCACTTAATCAAAAAGTTGATAAAATGAAAACTCTTAAAATCAATTTAGAAAATGAATTAAAGAAAAAATTTACAAGAAAACTCTAAAGAAAATGAAGAACAGTTAGATGCTGTTAAAAGACAATTAGATGTTCTTAAAATTAAGTTAAATGCTCTTAAAGCGGCGTTGAAGATGAATCAGCAGAAAATGCAAGTTAATAGAAAAGAAATTAAAGTACATCACACGCTGCTTGACGCGATAGATAAAGTGCAACGGAAAATTAATAAAGTTATCACGAAGTTGTTGTCCATTCACAAACGTAAATCTTGATCGGACCAAAGGTCCTCAGGTTACTAACCAATAGAAATTTGTTCAGAGGCTTTAGCCGATCATAAGCGTAAATATTTTTCCCAAAAGTCAAATTTATTCCTAAAAAATGCCTATAATTTATAAACACAATCTTAAAAATTTTGCTTCAAATAAAAAATTGCTCATGAACCATCTATGAAATCTGTTTACCATTATAACAATGTAGAAACAGCTGGAACACAAAAGTTCCTGAGTGCCAAAGGTGCCGTCCAAAAAGAAGGAGCCGGTGTAAACAGCGGAGCTGGCATCTTTTCTGGTATTGGAAGTATCGTTAACTTGACAAAAAATAATAAAGATTTGATTACATCTGCTGCAAAAGGAGCAGCTGCTATAGGTAGTACAGCTAGTGCAATATCAAATGCTGTTAAGTCTCAAAACGAATTGAAACAACTAGAAACTATTCGTAAACTTAAGAATGATTCTGAAGAACTAAAAAAATTAAAAAACTTTCAGAGGAAACAAAAAACAAAATTGCTAACATGGCATCTAATAGTAAGCATAATGAAAATAAAAATAATGAAAAAACAATAGAAGAAATAAGAGGTAATGGTTTAGCAAAATTCTAAAATATATTCTAAAAAAGGAATCCTAAGAAAATTACTTTTAGAAAAAACAAAAATTCAAATTATTTTTTAAAAAATGTCTTCGCTTATCGAAAATAAATTTAGATTAGACGATCCTCCGTTCGTCAGTTACAATCAAAAAAAGAATGACTATATAAGAATTGCTATGTATCCCGGTTCTTCCAGTAGAGTAAATACTGGAGGTGATTTAATTTTTGAAGTTGATAATCAGCAAAGTTATTTATATTTGCCTGATGCCTTTTTACACTGTGAATATTCTTTATATAGTGATGCCAATTTTACAACACCATTACCAGATACCGATAATATTTATTGCATTAGAGAATAATTTCGTTCCAAGATTATTTACACAAATGCGTTTAGATATTGCAACTCAAAATAAAGAAACAATTAGTGATTCTCCAGGTGTAATTGATACAATGCTTAGATTTGCAACAATTGGTGAAAATAATAAAAAGTATGAAATCGAAGGTTGGTTTCCAGATAATAATGATGGCCTAATTATAGATGATTTAACTCACGCTGGAACAGATGCAGCAGGAATTGCGAAAGATGTAGAAAATATTGCAAAACATTTAAATAAAACAAACAATACTGCATATAAAGAAAAACGTGAATTTAACAAGAAAAGTAAACAGACAGTAAATTGGTCATTGTCTTCATTATTCGGATATTTAGATTATGACAGAATATCATGTCATTTTAAATTTAAATTAATAATTCATCGCACAGCAAATAATGAATTAATCTTTTATGGTAAGACTGGAAAAAAGCATATTTAAAAATTGATCGACTTGAATGGTGGATAAAACATATTACTCTTAGTTTAGAGGTTGAATTAACTATTGCAAAAAGATTAAACACTAACAAACCAATTCCAGTAAATTTTCTAAAGCGTACTGCTAGTTCTGTAACTTTTACTGAACAAAGATTTAACTGGCATTTTACTAGAACTTCAAATACTCCAAGATATTTATTACTAACTTTTCAAAGAAATAATTCTCCAAGTTTTGATAAGAACAACAATCTTTTCCATATTAATACATTTCGAAGTTTACAAGTTGCTTTAAATCAAACCCGATATCCAATTGATCCATTAAGATTCGATGATACCAATAATCAATTTATGGAAGGATATGATGCTTATAGAAATCTTTGTATAGAATTTGGAGTTGAACCACAATTTTACTTCTGGAGATTGGAGACATTTATATCCTGTTTTCTGTTTCGATTTAAGTGCACAATCTGAAGATATTATCAAGACTGGTTGTGATGTTACAATTAATATTGAAAAAAAAGATTCCACAACTTCATTGATGGCTTATGGTTTATTGCTAGAAGATGTAAAATATTCTATTGAAATTCTTAATTGAACGATGGTTAGGATAAGCTAATTAAATTTTTTTGTTAAAAATGTCGAAAGCGAAAAGTAATATAAAACTGTTCAATTAAAATTACGTTACATGGTTGATAAAAATACTCCTAAATCTATTACTATTAATAAAAAGAAATATTACATAAGTAAACCAATGATTGAGAATATTAAATTACAAGAAGAAAAGAATGGTGGAATTCTCCCATTAATTCCTCTAATAACAGGAGGTAGAGCAGCAGCAGGAAGTTTTGCAGGTGGGACAGCTGGTATTGTCCAAGCAGTAAATAAATAATAAATCAGAGAAAGCAGCATTAGAAGAACAAAAACGTCATAATAGAGAGTTAGAGAAAGTTGCTAGGAGTGAAGGAATAGTAGATAATTTTATTAGTAAATTAAATTTAGTTGATGAAGGAAAACGAGTTCTTTAAAATATTCTCTACAATGTTGATGACTTGATACAAATAAAAGAAACTAAAGATGGTTCTGGAATATATCTAAGTCCTAGTATGGTTAGATGAATATATTTTGTGATAGATATATTGTTATAATGTTATAAATCTATTGTTATTACGTTATAAATATATTTTTATCTTTAAAATGTATTCTACAAATTCCGAAAATTTAATTAAATTAAAAATTGATAATTTAGATTTATTGAATTATCTATTAAACGTACATTCTGGCCATCGGTCACACACCGGTCGGCTGCACACCGGAGGTAACATACAAAAAACATTAGAAAACTTTCCTGGATTTATTTGGAGTAAATATTCAAAAGAAGAACATCTTCCTGGTCATTCATATACCGGTCCAGGTACTCGATTAGATATAAGACTAGATGAGAATAATAACCCAAAACCAGGTGAAGAACCAATAAACAGAGTTGATGCAGCAGCTTATAGACACGATTTAGCTTATCGAAATCATGACCTAAGTTCTCGACATGAAGCTGATAGGAAAATGATAGAAGAATTGTATAATATTCAAAATCCTTCCTACGCGTCCGAAATGACGAATGACCTAGATCGGCATAGTGGAACTTATGCCTCCGGAATTCATAAAAATTATAAAGTCGAGATATCTGTTGAAAGTAAAAGTATTTAATAAAGATGATATTTGGAGTGCTGATCTCATTCATATGCCGAATGAAAGAGATTATAAATACGCATTGACCGATATAGATTTATATATACACGATACGCTTGGGTAAAGCCTTTAAAAAACAAAAGTGGTCTGTCAGTTAAATATGCGTTTGAAGAAATCTTTAAAGAAAGTAATAGAAAGCCAAAGAAATTGTTTGTTGACAAAGGGTATGAGTTTTATAACAGAAATGTTATGCCACTATTTGATTTAGTTTATCCCACAGAAAATGCTGGAAAGGCTGCAGTAATAGAGATATTTAACCCATCTAAGGCCGCCTATATAAATATCGCCAAATTTTCAATAAAAACGGTGGTAAGTATCTCAGAATGTTATAATTATGAAATCCGTAAAGACTATTATGTCCAGTTATAACCATATTTTCTATATTAAATTCCACATACGCCACGTCATTATATTTACTCACAATATCCATAAATTTTATAAATGGATCACGTGGAAATATACAATAATTTGTTTCAATGTTTGGTAAACCTTTAGTCTGTTCTTTAACCCTCGGGGGGTTTTCTGGGTCCACGTGGACCCATTTTTCCAGATCACTTGCTGTTATTTATTAAGTTTTCATTATTTATTATTGATATCACTGGACTTTATCTGTATCGATATGTCAATTATAACTGCCAAGTGAAAATGTATTAGCTGTTGTTTAAATAATTGCAATACATCGCAAACCTTTTAGTAAATCTATGGGTCCAGCTGGACCCAGTCACACTGATTCGTTTCATCGGTCGTCATAGCGCAGAAATTCAGTCACTGCTATTCCAAATAACAAAGGCCCGTATACGTGAAAGCTGATAAGGATTTCCCGTATCCTTAGCGACGCTATATCTTAGCCTTATCCTGACCGTCATATTCGTGAAGGCAGCTATCGTCACGCGCTCACGATGTGTAGCATTTTTTCTATTTTTAGCCTGAACGCCATGCACTTCAAAGGCTGACAACTGGTCAGATTTTGGAGACGTTGAAATCACAGGCGCACTTGCAAACGATTCCATCGATTAGTTTGTCGATCTGCCCAGGCCGATTGGGCCGCCTCAACTCGCCTGATACAATGCGAAACAGTAGATAATGAAGCATCGGAATAGCGGTAGTGCTTATTGGCTGCACACAGACACACGCACACTCCTTCACTGCACACAAAGACACACGGGATAACGCAGCTGAAACTTCGCTTTGCTTCAAAGCTTTTGCTATCGTCGCTATTGTCGCACGCAGGTGCAACTGTGACGAACTAATGAAATCGATTTTGATGTGACGCGTGAACAATGCTCCCTGCCTGCGCTTGGCTATGAGACCGCGCAGGCAGGCCGTTCTGTCATTACACCGCAATGCTGTTTTATGCTACGAGCGAAAAAATGATCCAGAAATGATAAAAGACTACAATGCGACCAAAGGAGGTGTAGATAAAGCTGACCAAATGGTGGCGACATATGCGGTGAAATACATCAGCCGAAGATGGCACACAATCGTGTTTTGCAACCTCTTGGATTTGTGTGGGATAAATGCATATGTGTTGAATTGCGAAATTGATCCTCATTGGGGAAGAGACAAGCCTCACAAAAGAAGACAATTTCTGCGATGCTTAGGACAGGAGCTGGTCAAGCCATTCTTGGAGTCAAAAGACGTGCCACGGCCAATCATCGAAGCAAAGGTGGATGTTGAGAGAGCAACACGAAAAAAAGACAGATGTCAACTCTGCGGGTGGAAGAAAGATCGGAAAACGAGAAAAACCTGTGCTCGGTGTGGGAATCACTGTTGTGATGAACATTCGAACTCTGTGACTCGTACTTTCTGTACTAATTGTGCTTGATTGTGAAAATAAATCTTCTGGGTCCACGTGGACCCAGATTTTCACGAAATGGAATAGCGAATTTTAAACCTCCCGAGGGTTAAATATTTCAGCTTGTAATTCAAACAAAAGATTAGCATCTGTACATGGATTATTATTATTATCAAAACATTTATTTTCAAATCCTGATGATCTCGTCGAATAAGAAGAACAGGATGATAAGGGCGATATAATTTTTCCAAATTTCCTTTTTCCATTTTTTCTTCAATATAATTTTTTGACAACCTAAACACATTACTTTTGCTTTTAAACAATTCGTACACTGATATTTACGAGTACTATCATAGAACGCTGACTTAGGATTCATAATTTGGTACATTTGACTATTTCCATTTTTTTTATTTTTATGTGAGAAAAAATTACCTTTCTATTGTTAAAAAATGATGTTACCAAATGTTGGTGGAGGTGCATATATCCCGAATAATCGTGAATCAGAAATAGAAAATTATATCATGAAAACTGGAGACGTTTTATCTGGCCCATTACATCTTTCTATTCTTCCACAACAAAATACAGAGTTAACGAATAAACAATATGTTGATACACAAATTAATGACTTAAAAGAAAAATATATAAATGATGTTTTGGCTCCACTGATGAATGAATTGAAGTTGCTAAAACTTAATGACAAATCATTCAACGAAAAATTATTAAAACTAAGAAACGAGAAAAAATTATTAAACGAGAAATTAAAATACATCACACGCTGCTTGACGCAATAGATAAAGTGCAACAGAAAATTAATGGAGTTATCACGCGGTTGTTGTCCATTCAGAAACTTAAATCTTAATCATAAACGTAAATAATTTCCCTCAAAAGTCAAATTTAATCCTAAAAAATGCCAATAATTTATAAACACAATCTTAAACATTTGGCTTCAAATACAAAAATTGCCCATGAACCATCTATAAAATCTGTTTATCATCATAGCAATGTAGAAACAGTTCAAAAAGAAGGAAATGGTATATTTTCTGGTAAAGGAAGTATCGTTAATGTTATTAAAAATAATAAAGATTTAATTACATCTGCCGCAAAAGGAGCAGCTGCTATAGGTAGTACAGCTAGTGCAGTATCAAATGCTGTTAAGTCTCAAAACGAATTGAAACAACTAGAAACTATTCGTAAACTTAAGAATGATTCTGAAGAACTAAAAAAATTAAAAAAAACTCTCAGACTAAGCAAAAAACAAAATTGCTAATATAGCAGCTGATAGTAAACACGAGGAGAAATTAATTGAAGAAATAAGAGATAATGGTTTAGCAAAATTCTAAAATATATTCTAAAAAGGAATCCTAAGAAAATTACTTTTAAAAAAAACAAAAGTCAAATTATTTTTTATAAAAATGTCTTCCCTGATTGAAAATAAATTTAGATTAGACGATCCTCCGTTCGTCAGTTATAATCAAAAAAAGAATGATTTTATAAGAATTGCTATGAATCCCGGATCTTCTAGTAGAGTAAATACTGGAGGAGATTTAATCTTTGAAGTTGATAATCAACAAAGTTATTTACATTTACCTGATTCCTTTTTACACTGTGAATATTCTTTATATAGTGATGCCAATTTTACAACACCATTACCAGATACCGATAATATTTATTGCATTAGAGAATAATTTCGTTCCAAGATTATTTACACAAATGCGTTTAGATATTGCAACTCAAAATATAGAAGCAATAAGTGATTCTCCAGGTGTAATTGATACAATGCTTAGATTTGTAACAATTGGTGAAAATAATAAAAAGCATGAAATCGAAGGTTGGTTTCCAGATAATAATGATGGTATAATTGTTGATGATTTAACTCACGCTGGAAAAGCTGCTACAGGAATTGCGGAAGATGTAAAAAAACATTGCAAATCATTTAAATAAAACAAACAATACTGCATATAAAAAAAAGACGTGAGTTTAACAAGAAAAGTAAACAGACAGTAAATTGGTCATCGTCTCCATTATTCGGATATTTAGATTATGACAGAATATCATGTCATTTTAAATTTAAATTAATAATTCATCGCACAGTAAATAATGAGTTAATCTTTTATGGTAAGACTGGAAAAATACATATTTAACAATTGATAGACTTGAATGGTGGATAAAACATATTACTCCTAGTTTAGAGGTTGAATTAACTATCGCAAAAAGATTAAACACTAACAAACCAATTCCAGTAAATTTTCTAAAGCGCACTGCTAGTTCTGTAACTTTAACTGAACAAAGATTCAACTGGCATTTTACTAGAACTTCGAATGCTCCAAGATATTTATTGCTAACTTTTCAAAGAAATGATTCTCCAGGTTTTGATGAGAACAACAATCTTTTTCATATTAATACAATTCAAAGTTTACAAGTTGCTTTAAATCAAACACGTTTTCCTATTGATCCATTAAGATTCGATGATACCAATAATCAATTTATGGAAGGATATGATGCTTATAGAAATCTTTGTATAGACTTTGGGGTTGAACCACAATTTTACTCCTGGAGAGTAGAGACATTTATATCCTGTTTTCTGTTTCGATTTAAGTGCACAATCTGAAGATATTGTTAAAAATGGTTGTGATGTAACAATTAATATTGAAAAGAAAGATTCCGCAACTTCAATAATGGTTTATGGTTTACTGCTAGAAGATGTAAAATATTCTATTGAAATTCTTAATGTAAAGATTGTTAGGATAGGTTAGTAACCTGAGGACCTTTGGTCCGATCGGCTATAGCCTCTTGAACAGAGTTTTATAGGTTAATTAAAATTTTTGGTAACTTAAAATTTTTTATTAAAAATGTCGCAAGCGAAAAGTAGTAATAAAACTGTTGAATTAAAACTACGTAACATTGTTGACAAAAATACTCCGAAATCTATTACTACTAATTAAAAGAAATATTACATAGGTAAACCAATGATAGAGAATATTTAATTACAAGAAGAAAAGAATGGTGGAATTCTCCCATTAATTCCTCTAAAAAAAGGTGGTATAGCAGCAGGAAGTGTTGCAGGTGTGACAGCTGGTATTGTCCAGGCAGTAAATAAAAATAAATCAGAGAAGGCAGCATTAGAAGAACAAAAACGTCATAATAGAGAGTTAGAGAAAGTTGCTAGAGGGCAAGGAGTAGTAGATAATTTTATTAGTAAATTAAATTTAGTTGATGAAGGAAAACGAGTTCTTTAAAATATTCTCTATAATGGTGATGATTTAATTGAAATTAAAGAAACTAAAGATGGTTCTGGAATATATCTAAGTCCTAGTATGGTTAGATGAATATATTTTGTGATAGATATATTGTTATAATGTTATAAATATATTGTTATTACGTTATAAATATATTTTTATCTTTAAAATGTATTCTACAAATTCCGAAAATTTAATTAAATTAAAAATTGATAATTTAGATTTATTGAATTATCTATTAAACGTACATTCTGGCCATCGGTCACACACCGGTCGGCTGCACACCGGAGGTAACATACAAAAAACATTAGAAAACTTTCCTGGATTTATTTGGAGTAAATATTCAAAAGAAGAACATCTTCCTGGTCATTCATATACCGGTCCAGGTACTCGATTAGATATAAGACTAGATGAGAATAATAACCCAAAACCAGGTGAAGAACCAATAAACAGAGTTGATGCAGCAGCTTATAGACACGATTTAGCTTATCGAAATCATGACCTAAGTTCTCGACATGAAGCTGATAGGAAAATGATAGAAGAATTGTATAATATTCAAAATCCTTCCTACTCGTCCGAAATGACGAATGACCTAGATCGGCATAGTGGAACTTATGCCTCCGGAATTCATAAAAATTATAAAGTCGAGATATCTGTTGAAAGTAGAAGTATTTAGTTTGCAGACAAAAGCCTCAAGGTTTTGGGTGATCGAATTCTATTCGCCATAGCGCTTTCAAGCGTTTACGCTCATCATCAGTGGCATACACAGTCTAAAAGATGTACAATATCGACACGTTTATATACAAGATAAAATAGAGCGAAGTTTAAAACAAAAAGAGTTCTTCCGATCGCAAGTTATTGTTCATCAATATCTTCTTCTTGTCGATGTACTGCTTTATGAATAGAGATTCAGCGACACGTGTGTTGGAAGTACGCATGAGAATTTTGAAGGAATCACGTGAGGGTGGATGAACGTGCATAGATATCTCTGATGCTGGTCTGCCTTTGATATGTTCCGTTATTCTAGTTTGTGCATGTCTCCGCGTTTCACCGATGTAATACTGTTCGCAGCATTCACATTTGTATTCATATACGATGGATGAAGACACGGAAAAGGGGACTGGGTCTTTGTTTTTTATCATGTTTTGCGTTTTATAGCTGTAAAAGGCTAGACGTATTTTACTTTTGCTTAGACTTTTGTTTAATTGATAAATTCCTTTGCGAATTTCTTTTTCGCTTTCTTTCACGAATGGAATTCTCCAAAATATTTCTTTTTTATCGGTGGTGGGTATTTCACGAGGACAGTTACTTTCCTTAATAGCTTTTTCTATGAAACTGGCTTTGTAGCCGTTACGAGTAAAAATTTCTTTTACTGTGGTGGAAGCTCGAATCTTGTCTTCCTCGCTAGAGCTGAGACGCTGAGATCTGGTATATAAAGCCTTGATGGCATTTAATTTATAACTATTCGCAGTACATGACATACTAGGCGTATAAAGATAAGTGTTCGTCGGTTTCACAAACCATTTAGTACACAGAGCGTTTTCCGAGACATAAATCGTCTTGTCCAGGAAATTAATGCTGTTATTATGAGATCTCTCCATAGTAAACTTAATGCTGCTATGCTTAGAATTCAAGACGGCAAGAAATTCTTCAGCTTCAGTCTCGGAATTGAAAATCGCTAAAGTGTCGTCTACGTATCGAATATACAGTAGAGGCATTTTTAGATCTCTTTCAATTTTGTGCATGGCAAATTCAGCCATAAGAGGAGCAAGGCTAGAGCCCATGCTTAAACCATCGGTCTGAACGTAATGTTTGCCGTTGAATAAAAACGGGACATTGGTACAGGCTATCTCCAAGAGACTCGCTAAAGTAGATTTGCTCACTGGCAAATTGGTACTATCTAAATACTCAGTTATGTAACTGATAGTTTCTTTTACAGGTATGCTCGTAAATAAGCTAACTACGTCGAAACTTGCTAAATAAATGTCAGGGTTGGTAATTTCAGTATTAGTAACAATCTCCTTAGCTTTGAAACTGTCTTTGACTGAGGAAATTGAAGGCACATGTTCGGTCAAAATTTCAAGCAGAAAATCAGAGATGTTATCACAATACGAGTTCATCATCGAAAGGATAGGACGAATTGGTGGATCACTCTTGTTCTTATGCAGCTTCGGAAGCCCATATAATCGACTGGGTTGACAACCAATGCTTCGTAACCTTTGGTAGAGGTCTTCGCTGATTTCTCCCTTGTCCTTCATTTTCTTCAACTTGCGATTGACTTGGTCTTCTTTTGCGATGAAGACGTCTCTTCGTTGGTTCGCAACTTCCTTGAACTTTCCACTGTCCGACAGTAGATCCAGGATCTTCTTATTGTACACATCCCTGTCGAGGATAACAACGCCATTTCCCTTATCGAGTCTTGTGATGTAGATAGATTGGTCACGACAGAGTCCCTTGAGTGACCTCAGGAGTCCCTCGATCTTCCTTGGAATCTTCGTTTTCCTCTTGAGATAAAGATATAAAAGTATTTAATAAAGATGATATTTGGAGTGCTGATCTCATTCATATGCCGAATGAAAGAGATTATAAATACGCATTGACCGATATAGATTTATATACACGATACGCTTGGGTAAAGCCTTTAAGAAACAAAAGTG
Organism: Prostheceraeus crozeri; assembly: GCA_907163375.1. Lineage (NCBI taxonomy): Eukaryota > Metazoa > Platyhelminthes > Polycladida > Euryleptidae > Prostheceraeus > Prostheceraeus crozeri. Next base: position 85,271 of record CAJQUW010002910.1, on the reverse strand, counting down.
GTCTGTCAGTTAAATATGCGTTTGAAGAAATCTTTAAAGAAAGTAATAGAAAGCCAAAGAAATTGTTTGTTGACAAAGGGTATGAGTTTTATAACAGAAATGTTATGCCACTATTTGATTTAGTTTATCCCACAGAAAATGCTGGAAAGGCTGCAGTAATAGAGATATTTAACCCATCTAAGGCCGCCTATATAAATATCGCCAAATTTTCTATAAAAACGGTGGTAAGTATCTCAGAATGTTATAATTAAGAATAATATATGATGACCAGTTCATTACAATAACCCTATCTTAGAAATTAAAGCCGTAACGATTTCGTTACGATGGCGTCATGTGATGTCAAAATATACAAAAGCATGTTTTTTTCAAATGCAGCTTATGAATTGCTCCAAACAATTTCTGCCGAAGTAATGAGACATGGCTTCAGCATGAAAGCTCTCCATCATATTTGAGAGGTATTTGTTGAAACTGTGAATTGGCAAATTTAATCAAAAACCTGCTTTATGCTACTTGTCGTTGCTGTTTGCTGTGATTTGAGATTGTTTATTATTATGTAGGCCTAAACAATTCTTTTGTCCCGGGTAGTCACTGGTTTCTGCCACTGATGTCGATAAGACCATCAGCATGCGTATCAAGCATCTCATACAGATTCTTGCCTTGAAATGCATCCAGAGAGTGTTGGTCCTATCTGCGAGGATGGAAATTACCGATATTTGCCATTATGTTGACTGCTCTTTCTGTTTACTGAAATGATCATTCAAATCATCTTTCGTTGCAATCTCACATTGCCTTGCGATGTCACTATCCTCCGAGATATCGTTTGAGAGACATACCTGTGAGACACATAAACTCATCATCGTCTCAAAACTATGATGAAGCATTTACTTATGGAGGTTTTGTGCTAACATTCATATACCGTGATCGTCGGCATTAGGCTTATTGTATATTTCAGTAACTTCTTTATCCATAGTTACCAACATCTTGGGTATGTCTTCAAATAGCTACATAAGTTGATACAATCATGCTAAGCCTTTAGAGATATTTTAAACCACTTTGGGCCATCTCGAGCCTCTAGCGTGTCCTTGTAGGGAGAGACGCATCGGCTACAACCAAAGAAGTTTCGGATTGAAATTGCTCGAGTCGGAGGACATGTTTGTATTCTATGCCCAGGCGAACTGGCACCCTGCAATGTTTATGATTAAGCTATAAGAGGAAATGCTTGAGATTTGATCTCTCTTTGACTTGCTTCTGTACATGAGCTAACAAGTCTAATGTTGAGGAAATTACTACGGCAATTGACTTCGGTTGGTTTTGTGACGGGAAAGCCATAGACTATAAATAGCAACAAGCATTACAGACTCATAGAATACACTGAGAATGCAATATTCCAATGAAATTGTTCGTTTTCAGTATTCAACAAACATTAGTTTTAAAGAAAATTGATAGTATTCACCACCGTTTACTTCATTTATATTGCTGCTGTATTTAACATTTGTATATCATATTACGCCAGTGTAACTAAAACGTTACGGTTAAAAAAATTACGTGCCATGTCATGAATGATTATCTGAGCAAGTATTGATCGCTATTTTCTGTTTTTGATTGATAATGAGATCACGCAAATGATATTGACAGTAAATTACACGTGGGTGTTCATGCACTGAGCCTTTCAGCATGTTAGCAGATTTTAAGCCCATTTTTTGTCTAATTTCGTGATAAAATATAAGCACCAAAAAGTGATGAATTTTGAATTGGCGATTGTTTACCTGAAAATATGTGATAAGTAATGTATGGTAATCAATATATCGTATCATATGTCGCAAGCTGGAGAAGACAACAGATTCCGAAAAGTGCAGTAACGAAAACGTTACACTGGCGCTAAATGGGTTAATACAGTGCTGGGACGAAAATTAGCAACTTTCTGAAGAAATAAGAAAAAACTAATTCACGTGGTCTCTGGAATTTATTTATCAAGTTTCCTAGTTTTAATAACTACAACAATAACTTGCAACAATAGCAAACTCAACAGAGTCAGTATTTGGTGGTCCACCGCCCAACTTCAGCACTTCTTCAATCCTTTTCGGCATACTGATTGAAAGCTTTGTTAGTGTCTTTCGGGGTATTTCGCGAGTCCAAACACGAATAATGGATGCAAGCAACTCACTTTTGGTGCGTGGTCGGTTCAAGTTGACTTTTCTCTTCAAAATCTGCCACAAATTTTCCACGGGATTTAAATCTGGGCTGTTTGAAGGCCAAGGGAGAGAGGTGATCCCTTTGGCTGCTTTGAAGGCGGTTGTTACCTTTGATCGATGAGCAGGTGCCGAGTCATCTTGAAATATCATATCCCCATCGAAGAAGCGATTTTGATATGGCAAAACACGAGTTCTGATGATATTCACGTACTCTTTTGTGTTGACAGAATTTTCGCAGAGATGGAGGTAGCCAATTGCACGTGCACTGAAGCCTGACCATATCATCAGGCTGGTTGGATGCTTCACTGTCGGTAATGGACACCAAGGTTGCTGCGCTTCCCATGAATATCTTCGGACTCGAGTGTTGCCGGAATGGTAAGTCATCTCGATTTTCGATTCGTCAGAGAAGAAGACATTCTTCCACTGATCTTCGGTCCAGTTTCTGTGTTGTGTTCTGTGTGTCGACACCATGCCACTCTAGCCATGCGCTGCTTCTGAGTGAGAAGGGGCTTCTTCACCATGCGTCGGGAGATGAGTCCAAAAGAACGGAGCCGTTTGTGGATGGTGCTGGGATCTGCATGTACGCCAGCTGACTCCTCCCACTCGCGAGCAAGTTCAACGGACGAAAACTTGCGATTAGCGAGGCACAGGCGCTTGAGAACTCTATCCTGTCTGATGCTTGTCATTTTCTTCCTCCCGGAAATCTTCTTCGAAGATCTATTGCCTTTGACAAATCGGCTGATCGTTGATTTATTGACTTTCAATTTAGCAGCAACGTAGACCTGGCTGAATCCTTCATTAATGAGAGCATCGATGATGCCTTTTTGATACTCGCTGAGATCACGCTTTCTATCCATGATTTCGCTGAGAAAGTGGTTTGAAAGCTATATGTGATACACTGTTAAAGAAATTCAAATGCAGATTCAAGTTGAAATGCTCTTGCAGTCAAGTTACCAATGATATCTCATCCGCAGTGTATGGAGAAACACAGTAGAGCAATTGAGGTCAAATTACCAATGATATCTCATCCGCAGTGTATGGAGAAACACAGTAGATCAATTGTTAAATAAAACTGACAACTTGAATTAAAAAGTTGCTAATTTTCGTCCCGGCACTGTAGATCACTAAAAAGTAAATTATTCAAGAAATCTACAGAACAAGGGAATCAGAAATGGTTGAAGATACTACCAGGAATTGTAGATCAGTACAATAATAAAGTTCATTCAGGTATTGAAAAAACTCCAAAGAATGCTTCTGACGATCCTGATTTAATACGAAAGAAAATAATTATTCGAATGAGAGTAATCCGAATTTGCAGAAACTTAAGCCGAAATTTAAAATTGGAGATAGAGTTAGAATATTTAAGTATAAGAATAAATTTGAAAAAGGCTTTGTTGGCTATTGGACTAAAGAAATATTTGAAGTTTGTAAAATAAATCAAACTTATCCGATTACTTACGAAATCAAAGATTTAGATGATGAAGATATCAGATGCCGATTTCATCAAAATGAATTACAACGAAGTGAGCTTTAGCTAGCTTCGCTTGATTTTTAATTATCATTATTATTAGAACTAACGTTTTTCGGGAATTAAATTCCCTTATTCAATTCCCTTATTCAATTCTAACATAATATCTAGAAATGGTACTCCTTTTTGTAATTTGTACAAAACATATAGACATAATTGTCCACAATAAGTTGTTCCTGGTGTTTGAATTTGAAACGTATTATAAGTTCCATTTCCAAGTAATTTTTTAACTTCGTTTGTTGGAGGTAATCCATAAGAGTCGAACCAATAGTTCTCAGCTACCGGGCTGTCGAAAGAGTAATTATCTCCATTTTTATTAGACGTACCTGCAGACCAATGTATTCCTTTTTCATCTGACGTATGAAGATTTGTTATGAAATTTATAGTTATTGTTGGCTTATTTTTTAGGAATTGTAATTCGTCTCATTAGAACATGAAAATTCTTTATTCCCAATTGATTTGCGATTTTCTTTAAATCAAAATTCGTTGTTGTTTGTGTTCCATATAATTTTAAAAAATCATTTATGTTGCTCATTTTATAATAAAAAAAATTCTTATAGGGACCCCTAGAAGTCAGAAGGGAGGAGGTATTGATTTAAAACTGTTCCATAATGATGACTTTCCTTACTACTTAGTCAGAAGGGGATATTGATTTAAAACTGTTTCATAATGATGACTTTCCTTACTACTTAGTCAGAAGGGGGGTATTGATTTAAAACTGTTACACAATGATGACTTTCCTTACTACTTATTCGATTTTGAAATCATTTAATTTAATCTAAATTGAAAAGGTACATTTGTAAGGAATCAGTTGATTAGTAGAGTTAGTACTTCGCACATCTTTAATCAACTGCAATTCGTCTCTCATTAATATGTGAAAATTCTCTATTCCCAATTGATTTGCGATCTTATTTAAATCGAAATTTGACGTGGTTTGTTTGCCGTATATTTTTAGGAAGTCTCAAATGTTACTCATTTAAAATGAAATAAAATTTATTGTTCAACAATGTTCCATTTTATTTTATGAACTCTCATTAAGAGGATATTGTTTGTTTTATCTGTATTAAGACAATAGCAACATCTGTTACCACATTTCTCAAACCGCATGATTGTTTTAGGGGATCATACGGGTTGTGCATTCATAACATGGCGTTAATAACATAAAAGCAATCTAGTAATTCATTCTCTGCTTTGAGGGAACATTCTGTTGTTATAGCAATCATTCAATACAATATCGCAGTATCGATAGTCGAGACCGACTGTCGAACCAAAGCCAGAACTTTTCTGGTTTTGGTCGTTAGTTTGGTTTTGGATCTGGTTTGCATTTTGGACAATGAAATGATTTACAATGCGGTGCAATTTCCCCATTGTCATTCAAGTACATTTAATCATTCCCGTCATGTCATACCCGTATGTTGTCAAGCAAACTTCATTCACCTACAATGCCGCTTTGCTTAGATCATCATTCATAATTTTCACTTACTATTTAAACTCACACACAATTCATGAAACGTGATGCATTACAATCTTAGTTTAAATTTTATCGTCACAATGGTTGGATCTACTGAAAGATCTGTTCGATTGGAGACAAAGCGGAGAAGAATTCAGAAGTTAACAAGGGAAATCATACATCTGCAAGCACGAAGTAAAATATTCTTACACTTGGATATAAAAAGAATTTTTGAATATATCGGAGACTCGCACATCAATTATACAATTGATAAGAAAATATTAAACTTAATTGAACAACGGCAGACAGTAATATTTTCTTTAAATAGAACCTTATCACAAGAACGGGACGAACAAATTATTGAACAATCAACAATATCATCGAACAACATCGATACAACAGGGCCGCCAACATATAGAACAATCTCAACAAAATATGCAGCCTATTCAAGAAATTCTATCTATGTCAAATATTCAATCTATGACAAATATTCAATCTATGTCAAATATGCAGCCTATTCAAGAAATTCAATCTATGTCAAATATTCAATCTATGTTAAATATGTAGTCTATTCAAGAAATTCAATCTATGTCAAATATTCAATCTATGTCAAATCTACATTAGCTGGCGCAAAACAAACAAACAATTTGAAGAGAAAACCCTTCATATAAACGCTGTGAGTGTTATAATTAATTAATTATATTTTTGGTTGTAATAAGTTTTTGGATGTAATAAAAAAATTATAATTCCCACGTGTCATCATCATCACTTAAATTACTCTCACTGACGATTGTTTGAAATATTTCAGCTTGAATATCTTCTCCGTTATAAGGTAACATAATTTCATTTTCATCAGGTGCTTGACGTTTAAGAATATTTATTTGACCAGAAATTCTTTTTTCTTCAGTATTATTGTTTTTATCAGGAATACTAATTCCAGTTTCTAAAGATCTTTTCCATGGTTTATTAACTGTAGTCGATAATGTTTTGCCCGAATATAATTTTATAAAATCTTCTATTTTTACTTTATCTTGTGAATATCCTTTGAATGTTTTCTTTTCACTAAGTCTCCCTTGTTCATCTACAGTAATACAATATTCTATTTTAGGAGCAATAAACATTGCAAAAATAATTCCACCATTTCCATAATCATTTTTTCCTTGACACAATTCCCCACCAACATATCCAGCAGCATCTAATTTATTGAAGAGCTCATTAGAAATGTATATTGAATCAGTGTTTTTTACAATTAATGGAAAACCACAATTAAATGCGGCATCTTCTGTTTCAATATCATAAACATATTGTGGTTTATTATTTAAATACAATGTATCTTACAGTGGTGACATCTTTGGTAATATCATTTTTAACTTGACACGCAGTAAAACACAATGGTTTATCTTGTCTTTCGCTTACTACCAAATTAATACCTAGAGATGATGCCAAATTTCATAAACCACTAAAGGTTTCTTTATTTTTCTGTGTAAAACAAATAGTTGCATATTTACTTGTAAAAAAAGATTTCTTGCTCCCATCTGCTGCATAAAATCCAACAAAGAACCAATATCTAATATTATATTCAGCATTTAGAACATTCTAAGGAACACGCTTTTCTCTAAACTGATTATAATAATTTTTACTAAAGTATGTGGCATATTGTTTTGGATTTTCAAAATTAAGCTTGTATACCCTAGATGATCTCATTGTATCATATATTTTACAATCATTGTTATAAACTTCATCAATATATGTTTTTAATTTACTTAAGAGGTTAAGGTTTTGGTTATTTAAAGTACAACAATATCTGGCTCCTGATTTATAATTATAGATTCCAGCAGAACCCTCAACCAAAAAGAACCCTTCTATAAATGCTGCCTTACATAGTGAATTATGTGGATCATTAAAATAAATATCACTCAAAATTTGTTCTAATATGATTGTATTGTCGTGTAAAAATAATTTATTATGTAGTAAATTTGTTCCTATATTTAATTCTTGTGGCTTTATTTCATTATCTGTTTCATCTAACAATGAATGATCTTCAGTAACATCTACTATTTCCATTTTTGTTCTTATTCGATAAATTCTTATTTGTAAAATGTCTAATAACTTTTTTACTTTACTCCATCCATTATGAGTATAAATTTCTAAATGGTCAACTAATGAAATTTCTTTCATATCACCATTAATTTCAAACGGATTAATTTCATAGTTGTTTACAATACTATCTATTCTAGAAATAAATAATAAATTATTCTTTCTCAATATTACAGGCGTGTCAGCTGTTACTGAATCTGTATAATGAATGTATTTTTCGTTGAAACCATTAATTTCTAAAATAAAGTTATTCATGATTCTTCTAGAATGAGAAAGAATGAAAGAACCTAAGTGTGATGGCATGAATGACGTCTTCCCATCTTTTACAATATTAGTTTTAAGAAATTCATCATCTTCCATTTCTACTTTCGCTAAATATTGTTCATCATTTAATTTTTCATAATCTTTTACTTCTTGAGTGAAATTTTTTCTCAATGTATTCTCATTCCATAAATGATATTTAGTGGTTATATCTTTTTGCACAGTTTTGCCATATAGTGAATTCATCAATAATTTAATTAACTCATCACCTACAGTATTTCCTTCTATTTTATATCTTTTTCTCAAATTAAAAAGTTTTTCAATATAATTTCGAAATGGTGAAACTTGATAATTTTTTTCATTAATTATACCATCAGTAATATGTAAGATTTTTCCACCACATCTAACAATTTCTTGTACGTCTACAGAAGTTAATACATCATAAAATATACCATTTCTAAACCTGATTACTTTTACATGAGAATTATTATTTTGATTTTTAACTTTATCTTTTATAGGAACTGGTTGAAAAAACATATCATTGGGATATTGAAACACAACTGTAAATATTCCAGTTTTAGGTCTAAATGTTTGAGTATTAAATTTAGATACTATTTCTCGTTCTTCTTCTTGACGAAATTTTCTAGCTGATTCAGCTTTAGGATATTCTGAATTTTCATCATACATAGCTGATGGATATAAAGATGTTGCATCAAAAGCCATTAGAAATTCATTTTTTTGTTCAAGTAGTTGATTTGAAATTTTCTTACAAATTTCAGTTTTATCTCCTAAATCTCGATACTGTTTCATTAAATCTATTAAATTACTTCCATGGGACAAAGTCCCCCCAGCGTAGCGACCAGGTAAATACTGTTTTATTATTGGTAACAAGATGCTACAAAATGGCGATATGTATTTTCTTATATTTGCTGAAACTCTTCCACCTTTAACAGATTTTCTAATATAATTTCTAGCCCATAAATCTATATGAGAATGAATATTTATATTGTCATTTTGTACGCTTTTCATCCAACTGTTAAATGTTAAAGCAGAGGATGTCAAATTAGTAGTTATTTCTTCTTCAACTAAATCTTGCATAACATTATTATATTTGTAGATACAAAAAGCTAAAGAAAGAATATCGTTAACTAAATATGGTCTCCATTCATTTTCTTTTCCTATATAATTTTCATGTGTTATGTCTCAAATTTCATAATTTAATTTACACACAATTGTAGGAATTTTAAAAGTCTTACACCATTTAGAAGGACTCGTTTTCACATGTTGATAACTACATTTCATTATAATAGTTTGAAGTGCTAATTTACCTGGAGGTGAATTTCTTCATATTATTATTATTATTGTTTTTAAATCTAAAAGATGTTTGAATATATCTACTAACACATTCAGTTGTATATGGATTTTGTAATGAAGCAGTAAATATTCCTCTTGAAGTTTTATGAGGCGGTTTAGATAATTTAAAATTAGCTTTTATCGGAAAATAGGAATCAAAACCTGATGAATTGTGAGCTATTAAAGTTACTTTCGGATAATTAAATTTTCCAAGAGTTTTAAAAAATTGATGTATTGGACATGCGTCCTCTGGGTTTCCCCCGATCGGACATTCATCATCCTCAGTTCTCGTAAATGTTTTCACACAATTTTGAAGTTTATTAAATTCTAATTCAGTTAACTTATTATACTCATTAATCTGTTTTTTAAGTTTTTTAATTTCATCTTCATCTTTTGATCGTTTAATTTTAATCATATCACTTAGCAAACGTGTTTCTAATTCTTTCAATCTTTGTTTCGGTAAGCAACATATAAATTTATTAAAATTAATAGCTCCTACAGCATAAGATATAGGATGAGCTGTTGAACAGTTAGGATCAGGAAAAGTTTCGAGATCCCAAATATATGTTGAACCATAGTCAATTTTTTTCTTTGTTATGATTTAATATGGACGCGTTGCTAGATTTTCATCAGTATCTGTTTTATATATGGGTTTGAAATTATTTTCAATTTCTCTAATAGCTTTTAATTTGTGAGATTTATTCATTAAACAATAGGGACCAATTGTTGAACCTTCGTGAAAATAATTGTAATAAACATAATTATGAAACGTTTCAATTCCTCTAGGATTTAAATGACGATTGGCAGGACTATAATATTGAACACATTCTCCAAAATATTTATTGAATTGAGAAAACTTGCAGTTTGACATTACTCCTGTTCTAGATGTGGCTTTCTCTTTATATAAAAAATTATTAAACATTTCTTTCATCATTTCTCCTTGTTCTTCATTAAAACCTCGTAAAACATTATAACATTTAATAAAACAAAAATCTTCAGAAGGAATATAACAATGTTCACCGAAATATTCTTTGATTCTATATTTCATATTAATCCCTGCCCCTCTATGCGATCTTTGTACTAGCTTCATTCCAAAATCTTCATATTAAAAATTACCTGTAAAAATCCATTCGTTAGCATCGGATTTCTCATCGAGATTCGAAAACCATATTTCAAATGAATTTTTATTATAGAAGGTTACGTAAAAATTTTGAATTATATTTTCCTGATCTTTAACAACTTTTCCAAGTAAATTGATAATTTTACCATTTGCTAAAAGTTTCGGCATATCATATACTACATTAATAAAAGATACATTTTCATATTTAATTTCATTTGGATTAAATAAATTACATAAATCATCACCAAGTTCATCCTTAATTCTATCATCAAAAAAGATATCAGTAATAGGAGTTTCTAATATTTCTTTTGTTCCACTTTTCTGTTTTTTAATATTACGTCTAATACTACGCCTAGTACGTTTCTGTTTTTTAATGCGTTTACTACGTTTGCTATGTTTAATTTGTGCATCAAACTCAGCAGTTTGTTTCTTGATTAATTCATCAATCCTAGACGTTTGTCCGAGAGACATTTCACGATTCATAATTTTTAAAAGAAAAAATGAATTTTTACATAGAACCTCGGTTCCGTTTTTGCATATACACAGGAATATGTAATTGATGTAATGTTTCTAATTCATGTGTTGTTAAATGTTCTTTCTTAACCAACCACCATAAATTATTATACGCCAAAAATACTCGGAAACTTCTTAAACAAAGTGGAAAGTCTTTTGTTTTAACACACGGTTTAATAGCATGTTTTGTTTTATAATCTGTAACGAGCGCTACGTATTTATGATGATAATAAAATCTAACTTCTTTCTTCGAATTTATATGACTTGTAGGATGACGATAATATTTTAAAACTGGTACATGTTCTATCTTGTAAGCATCAAACATATTTTTTTTTATTTTTATTAACAAAAAATTCATAAGAAAAAATTATTCGGTCACTCCGTTCGGTCACTCCCCAAAAATATTTTCTATCGACTATCAGTCGAGGCGAAGCCTAGTCAGAGAACAATTGTTCGATAACTCTATCATGAATTTTTTTATCAATATTAATTGTGATGAATCCATAATCTTTTTACCAAGCATTGTTACACGATTGTTTAAATTCATCTTTATTTCTTACACATAAATCTCTTAACAAATCACTTAAGTTTCTTGCATTTATTTCAAATAGTATAAATATATTTGCATTCATTCTAATAACACTTCCGTCTAATGAATACATACTTTGTGTTAAATAAAAAACACTACAGTTGCTATGTCTACCTCTTGTGAAATAATTTCCATGAACTGACTGATTTCTATCATTAACGCAATCATCAAAAATTACACAATGTTTCATTGTTTTATCTAGTTTACTAGGATCTTGCATATTACCACTATCATCTATTAATTGTATCGTTATGTGCTTATTTTTATTGGATTCTACTAACTGATTATTTTTTGCTGCTTCTTCACATCACGAACATATTTCTTCTTCAAATTCAGAATTTTCATATTCTTTAAATAATGAAGCAATTGCTGTTTTTTTAAGATTATTTTCAAATCCATATTTCAAAAATTGATAGACGGGTTGTTCTGCTGTTGTTGTATAAATTATAAGATTGTTATCATCCAAAAAATTTGGAGTCGTTAAAATCTTAAATAATAGATATGTTTTTCCACATCCTGATCTTCCACAAATAACTGACAAAACTTTATTAGATAAATTTGGATGATGATTAAATTTAAGTTTTTTTTTATTTAATGGAGGTAGTTCACTCATTTTTTAATAAAAAAAAATTATTTTTATTTTTTGTTTTTAAAGAAAAAGAATAAGAAGAAGAAGAAAATTAAACTTCTCTAGCCTCGCTTGGGAGTTTATACCTCTCGAACGGGAGTTTATACTTCTCTAACCAAAAGATCTATCATAATCTCTTCACCTCCAAAATTTATTTCTTGTACTTTTTCATCCGTAATTCTAATGTTAATGTTATTAATAGTTTTTCTTGTAATAGGGAAATATATTAATGTTTGTGGAAATACATTTAATCTATAACCAATGGGTACAGTAAAAGCTGGAAAACTGAATATCAAATTTGACAATTTACCATTTATATATCCTCCTTCAATAATGTCACAATGTACAACAATTGAATTTATTTCAGTTATTTTTGGAATCTTCTCACCTAAATGATAACCTTGACTATAGGTTTGTTTATTAAATCCTAATAGCTTTGATAATGATCTATCATGATTAAAATCAACTTGATGATTTTCGTCTAAAGTAAGAGAAAATTTATTAACTGCCGGTTCAACTGCAAAATGTAATTGTTTCTTATCTTTAAATGGTATACCTAAATGTCTCTTAATTTCATTTGATATTGATTCAACTTCGTAAGAACCAGGAAGAAAAGTTAGTACTTTCGACGTTTTGCCTTTATCAGTAGAATATCTAAATTGATCATTCACATCTTTGATAACGTTTTGAATAGTGTTAAATGTGGAGAAACTAGTCAATGCAATTTGATAATTTTTATTTTGTTCCAAATGTAGAATGGGTTCTAAATTACAAGTGTGTGATGTAGTAGTTGTTATAATTTTGAACGTCGTACTAAATTCTGATGAACCCAAAATCTCTGTTAGATTTTCTAAATGATTATAAATTTTGTCTAAATCTGCTGAACACATTTTTAACTAAAAAAATTAGGTAAATATTTTTTTATTAAAATTAGAAACAACATATTTCAGCTACGGGCAAAGCCCTTAAAGACATCAGAGATGTCCCGTTATACTTTTATAATCCTCTTCATTTAGAATCTTCTTTTCTAACAGTCTTTTCAATATAGCATGAATTTCATTGAAACTAGAATTATGTCCTTCTTTTATTGCCGATATTAAAATATTTAATCTATTTAGAAATTCTTGTGGATCATCTGGTAAGAATACAGTTGTTTCTTGTTGAAAACCTTTTCCTACTTTAACTCCCGTTGATAATAAATTTTCTAATTCTCTATAACGACTAAGAGATTTTACTGCATTAACTTTATCTAACATAGCTTTATATTTTATGAGATCTTCTACAGCATAATTATTTAAATCTGCTCCTCTAAAAAGATCAACAAAATTTCTATCTAAACTAAAAGGATATTTATCTGGTGAAAAAATTAAACCTCGAAAAGGTTGCGGAAATATTTCTTTTTGTCCGAGATAAAATCTAGGTATTGTTTTTCCATCTATAAATGAAATAGAATGCTCAAATTGCATAGATTTTGGTAATTTCTTATTAATGTTTGATTCTAGTAATCCATAGTCATCTGATATAGTTTTGTGTTCTGGATCTGTTATATTAATTTGTTTATCATTATTTGTACTTTCTTTTTCAAGCTTTTTAAATGGTTCCATAGTTTTTTCAAAATCAGTTTTTACTTGCTCGGTTTGCTGCATTTTTTCAAACATATCAGATTGAATACCAGCTTTTATCATTCTGTGTTGAAGATGATTGTCTTTCATAATATTTCTTTGTTTTATTAACTCTTCTAATTGTTTAATTCTTTTTAGATTATCAGCTTTAATTCTATCCATTTTTAAAATATAATATTTGAATTTTGTGGTAACATTGGAATACAACAAAAACATTTTACTGAACAAATTATTTTTTTATTGCTTTGTTGTCTGACATCTTTTCGTCTAAAGTTTTCTCGTTTTAAGTTTTGTCTAATAAAGTTTTGTTTAATAAAGTTTTACTTAAATTTTCGCTTAAAGTTTTTAGCTCTTCTAAAAAAATTTTGTCATTTTCTTCATTAGAAATTTTACCATCACTCGAAATTTTGCCATCCTGTTTATTCTTATCATCAACTTTTTCTGACTGTAATTGAAATGATATTTGATTTACTTCATTAGCTATTTGATCAAATTTTTCAATCTCATCCAACGTAATAACATTATCATCACATACTCTTTGAAAGTAGTAATGTAGTTTATCATAGACTTCTTTAATATGTAAATGTTTATTTTTTAATGATTTTCGTTTCTTAGTAATTAACGATTTATCTAACATTGTAATAAGTGAAGTTGTAAAAACACCCGTACCTGTTAAAGCAGTAGCAATTACTGGAATTGTAAGAGCACCAGAAGATATAGCAATTGTTAAAGCACCTAAACTTATTGTTAAGAATATGCCAATTCCTTGTGTTACATTTTTAAGTTAAGACCATCTCTTTCTTACTTTATCATAATGCTCTAATCTTAATAATAATTGAGATTCCTTATTTTTCATATAACGTACTCTATCCTTGTATTTTTCTTTATTCAATTCACTTATTTTTAACTGTGATAACGAAGGATATATTCTTGCGGTTTCTTCCACTTTTGTTTCATCTACTTTTGTTTCTTCCATTTTTAAAGAAATATTTTGAATAAATATTTTTGAATACAATCATCTGGTATATTGAGACTACGTGATATTTTGAGACAACTTAAATTTTCATCTGCCTACATTTTCGCCCTTCTGCTACGTGATATTTTTTGACCACGTGATATTTTTTAGATTACGTGATATTTTAAGACCGCCTAATTTTTCGTCCACGTGATATTTTGAAACCGCCTAAATTTTCGATTACGTGATATTATGAGACCGCCTAAATTTTTGATTTTTTGATTTTTTTTTGAAAATTTGTCACTACCTAAATTTTCGGCCACGTGAAATTTGAAGACTACCTAAATTTTGAAAAAATCTCGCAAAGTGTGATATCCGGTGCGAGCGAAGCGAAGCAAAGCGAAGCGAAGCGAAACGAAGCGACGCGCCGGATATCATACCCTATAATACTACTGTAATACTGAACACTTTCTCCAAAAGATTTATTGAAATGAGAAAATTTGCAGTTTGTCATTACTCATGTTCTCGATGTGGCTTTTTCTTTACATAAAAAATTATTAAACATTTCTTTCAACATTTCTCCTTGCTCTTCACTAAAACCTCGTAAAACATTATAACATTTTATAAAACAAAAAAATCTTCAGAAGAAATATAACAATATTCACCGAAATATTCTTTGATTCTATATTTCATATTAATACCTGCTCCTCTATGTGATCTTTGTACTAGCTTCATTCCAAAATCTTCATATTAAAAATTACCTGTAAAAATCCATTCGTTAGCATCGGATTTCTCATCCAGATTCGAAAACCATATTTCAAATGAATTTTTATTATAGAAGGTTACGTAAAAATTTTGAATTATATTTTCCTGATCTTTAATAACTTTTTAAGTAAATTAATAATTTTACCATTTGCTAAAAGTTTCCGCATATCATTTACTACATTAATAAAAGATACATTTGGATTCGATAAGTTGCATAAATCATCACCAAGTTCATCCTTAAATCTATCATCAAAAAAGATATCAGTAATAGGAGTTTCTAATATTTCTTTTGTTCCACGTTTCTGTTTTATAATACTACGTTTAATACTACGTTTCCGTTTTTTAATACGTTTACTACGTTTACTACGTTTAATTTGTGCATCAAACTAAGCAATTTTTATCTTGTTTAATTCATCAATCCTAGACCTTAGTCCGAGAGACATTTCACCATTCATATTTTTTAAAAGAAAAAATGTATTTTTACATATACACAGGAATATGTAATTGATGTAATGTTTCTAATTCATGTGTTGTTAAATGTTCTTTCTTAACCAAACACCATAAAATATTATACGCTAAAAATACTCTGAAACTTCGTAGATAAATTGAAAAAGTCTTTTGTTTTAACACACGGTTTAGTTTTATAATCTGTGACGAACGCTACGTATTTATGATGATAATAAAATCTATCTTCTTTCTTCGAATTGACAGGGTTTGTAGGATGTCGATAATCTTTTAAATCTGGTACATGTTCTATCTTGTACGCATTCAACATATTTTTTTATTTTTCATACATCTTCTTCTTCTCTGAGATCTTGTTATAAGTTCAAAATACTTCAAAAGGCTTCTATCTCATACGTTGTCTTTTATTGTGAGCTTTCTAGTGACTCACGACGGGTGAAAGTCACCAGAAAGCTCACAATAAAAAACAACGTATGAGATAGAAGCCTTTTGAAGTATTTTTAACATTTATATTTTTATCAATAAAAAATTTATAAGAAAAAATTATTCGATCACTCCGCGAAAATATTTATATACATTTTTTATCAATATTAATTGCAATGAAGCCATAATCTTTTGACCAAACATTGTTACACGATTGTTTAAATTCATCTTTATTTCTTACACATAAATCTCTTAACAAATCACTTAAGTTTCTTGCATTTATTTCAAATAGTATAAATATATTTGCATTCTTTCTAATAACACTTCCGTCTAATGAATACATACTTTGTGTTAAATAAAAAACACCACAGTTATTATGTCTACCTCTTGTGAAATAATTTCCATGAACTGACTGATTTCTATCATTAACACAATCATCAAAAATTACACAATGCTTCATTGTTTTATCTAGTTTTCTAGGATCTTGCATATTACCACTATCATCTATTAATTGTATCGTTATGTGCTTATTTTTATTGGATTCTACTAACTGATTACTTTTTGCTGCTTCTTCACACCACGAACATATTTCCTCTTCATATTCAGATTTTTCATATTCTTTAAATAATGAAGCAATTGCTGTTTTTTTAAGATTATTTTCAAATCCATATTTTAAAAATTGATAGACGGGTTGTTCTGCTGTTGTTGTATAAATTATGAGATTGTTATAATCCAAAAAATTTGGAGTCGATAAAATTTTATATAATGAATATGTTCTTCAACATCCTGATCTTCCACAAATAACTGACAAAACTTTATTAGACAAATTTGGATGATGATTAAATTTGAGTTTTTTTTATTTAACACTAGAAGACCGAAGCGCGTCAATTGACGCAAAGTCAGTTCATTTTTCATGTTTTTAAGTTACTCTGTGACATTTATCCAATGAAACTTCCTGACTTTTAATATTTTCCTTATTTCTTACTATTCTAAAAGTAACAGCCCTCTCGGACATCTATTTGACATAGAAATCTCTTGACATCCTAGAAAGCCTGAGTGCGTCAATTGACGCATTGTATTCCTAAAGTCGGATAACACAGTATCAAGTTTTCTTATAGCTATGCAAAGCGTTAAATTAAACTCCAAAGCAATCCTTTAGGCGTCATCAGTCAACTGAAAACACAATAGATTCAATAGATATCTAATGTCAGAGCGGCAACAAGCATCCGCATAGATATATTGAGAGCAATCTTCGTGTTTATGAATGAATTGCTTGCGGCAATATATAATTGTCCTCTATCTGTGTCAGGATTTTGAAAATGATCGATAAATAATAAAATGTTCATTTCAAGCACTTTAGCGTCATTTGACATACAAGGAAAACAAATGGCTAGACGAGCAAAACATTCCGCTTTGAGAGCTTTACAATTGCTGCAAGATCTCAATACAGACGATAGTGACAACGGAGACGATGAGAATGAAGCAATCCCAGCTGAAAACATTGTTGACCAACATGACGTCGATGAATCCTGCAGTAGTGACGATGACTCCATTGATGATATTCCGCCGTTATCTCAGCGAATACCCGGAACAGAAATCGATAGTGAAGGTGATACTGACAGGCCTACGTCCGCAGCCAGTCTCGTTGGAAAAGACGGCACTGTCTGGAACAAACTTGCTAATTCTCCTTCAAGCACAGGTCGACGTGATGCCCAAAATATTTTACGACGTCAACCAGGTCCAACGTCATATGCAACTTCACGTATTAGTGATCCCTTGTCGCCTTTCCGCTTATTGATCAATGAGCCGATGATACGAAAAATTTGTAAATACACAACATCAGAAGGTCAGAGATTCAAATCCGATTGGAAAATTGACCCATCTGAATTAGACACTTTTTTGGACTTTGGATTGCTCGCGGCATTTTGGGATGCAAGAATCTTCCTCTTCGAGAATTTTGGTCCAAACAGTGGGGAAATGTATTGTTTACCGACCATATGAGCAGAGATCGGTTCATGGAGATCAAACGCTTTGTTCGTTCGATGATAAGACTACGAGAAAATCAAGGACAGAGAACAACAAATTTTGCTTGATTTCTGATCTTTTGTATGATTTCATAGATAGATGCCAGATTTCTATCTATCCATCTGAGTATCTAACTATTGATGAACAGCTTCTCCCATGCAAAGCCAGGTGTGGATTTCTTCAATACATGGCCAATAAGCCAGATAAATTTGGCATCAAATTTTGGTTTATGGTGGATCTTCAGACCAAATATCTATATAACGGTTTCCCATACTTAGGAAGAGACTCAACACGTGTTGACAGTATTTCTACTGATGTTGTGATGAAGTTACTAAAACCGGTAGAAGGAAATGGACACACCATTACAACTGATAACTTTTTCACTAGCCTTTCATTGGCTAAACAACCTGCAAGCAAACATACTTCGATTATCGGTACTGTCCGATCAAATCGACGAGAGCTGACTCTATTGGTCCATGAAAATCATCTTTGCATCATACCGATGTACTCAAGAATGCCGATTCATCAGCAACATTGACTGTTTATCAGTGCAAAAAGAACAAAAAAGTTACAATACTAAGCACTCTTCATCATACAGTGACTATCCCTACTGCTGACAATCAGAAGTGCAAGCCTGAGACAGTTTTCTATACAACGCAACAAAATCGGGAGTCGATGTCTTAGATCAAATGTTGCGCCTGTATTCGGTGAAGCCAGCGTGTCGAAGTTGGCCAGTTCATGTGTTCTCAAATATTATGGATATCGCTTTAGTCAATTCTTGGGTATTGTACAAAGAGGTGACTAAGACCAACATGAGTCGACGCTCATATATTCAAGAAGTGGTAGAGCAACTTCTCAAAAGCAAGCAAGTCGAGGAAAAAACTCGAAAACGAGCAGTGGCCTTTGACAACAATCAAAGAAATGTACGGCAAAGATTGACATGCTCATCTGGTGAATGTAACCGCAATCGTACCTTAGATCGGTGTCAGCTTTGTAACCGCCCAGTTTGCGGACGTTGTACAATTCGAATGTGGAATGAATGCAAGTAAGTAATCCGGATGTTCATATGATTCTCTATTAATTCTGTTTGTGAAATATGAATCCATTTGCAATTCAAATTATTGATAATGACTTTTATTTTTTCAAATTGGGAAATAATGCTAAGTGTTACTTGCGAATTGGGAATTTTATGGTTTTTAATATTCTAACTCAGTAGTGTTTACACATTTCTAAACTAATTTGGAATAGATCCCTACCATATAGAAATCATTAATTACTTCATTATTTATTGCAAAAGTATCTCATATAGCCTACTTATATCATACTCATAGTTTTGACCGATATTATGATTATGATTTTAGAAATGAGTCAATTGACGCACTTCAGGCTTTCTAGTAAGATTGAAATTTCAGGTCTTCTAGTGTTAATGGGGGCTCTTCACTCACTTTTAATAATAAATTTTTATCTTTATTTTTTATTTTTTAAGAAGAAGAAAATTAAACTTCTCTAACCAAAAGATCTATCATAATCTCTTCACCTCCAAAATTTATTTCTTGTCCTTTCTCATCGGTAATTCTAATATTAATGCTGTTTATAGTTTTTCTTGTAATAGGGAAATATATTAATGTTTGTGGAATCACATTTAATCTATAACCAATGGGTACAGTAAAAGCTGGAAAACTGAATATTAAATTTGACAATTTACCATATATATATCCTCCTTCAATAATGTCACAATGTACAACAATTGAATTTATTTCAGTTATTTTTGGAATCTTCTCAATGATAACCTTGACGATAGGTTTGTTTATTAAATCCTAATAGTTTTGACAATGATCCATCATGATTAAAATTAACTTGATGATTATCGTCTAAAGTAAGAGAAAATTTATTAACTGCCGGTTCAACTGCAAAATGTAATTGTGTCTTATCCTTAAATGGTATACCTAAATGCCTCTTAATTTCACTTGATATTGATTCAACTTCGTAAGAACCAGGAAGAAAAGTTAGTATTTTCCATGCTTTACCTTTATCAGTAGAATATCTAAATTGATCATTCACATCTTTGATAACGTTTTGAATAGTGTTAAATGTGGAGAAACTAGTCAATGCAATTTGATAATTTTTATTTTGTTCCAAATGTAGAAAGGGTTCTAAATTGCAAATGTGTAATGAAGCAGTTGTTATAATTTTGAACGTCTTACTAAATCTTGATGAACCCAAAATCTCTGTTGGATTTTCTAAATAATTATTATTTTTTTCTAGTTCTGCTGATGATAATTCTCTCGAAGACATTTTTTAGTTAAAATTTTTAATAAATATTTTTTTACAAAAATTAAAAACAACATATTTCAGCTATACTTTTATAATCCTCTTCATTTAGAATCTTCTTTTCTAATAGTTATTCTAATATAGCATGAATTTTATTGAAACTAGAATTATGTCCTTCTTTTATTGCAGATATCAAAATATTTAATCAATTTAGTAATTCTTGTGGATCATCTGGTAAGAATACAATTGTTTCTGTTTCAGAACCACTTCCTACTTTAGGTGTCGTTGGAAAATAAACTTTCTATTGTTTATAACGTCTAAGAGTTTTTACTGCGCCAACTCTATCTAACATAGCTTTATATTTTATAAGATCTTCTACGGCATATTTTTTTAAATCAGCTCCTCTTAAATGATCAACAATATTTCTATCTAAACTAATAGGTGATTTATCTGGCGTAAAAATTAACCCCCGTAAAGGTTGTGGAAATATTTCTTTTCCACCAAGATAAAATCTTGCAAATAATTTTTTATCTAAAAAGAAAGTTGAATGTTCAAATAAAATAGACTTTGGTAATATTTTATCTATGTTTGCTTCTAACAAACCATAATCATCTAATAATGTTTTAAGTACTGTGTCCGCTATATAAACCCGATTATCATTATTTGTACTTCCTTTTTCAAGAGTTTTAAATGGTTCAATAGTTTTTCATAATCAGTTTTTACTTCTTCAGTCAATTTTACATTTTTAAACATATCAGATTGAACACCAGCTTTTTTCATTCTATGTTGAAGATGGTTTTCTTTCATAATACTTCTTTGTTTTATTAACTCTTCTAATTGTTTAATTCTTCTAAAATTATCAGCTCTAATTTTATCGATTATTCATATTATATTTTTACATATTTTTTATTTTTATATGATATTTTTTATTATATTTTTCATATTATATTTTTTTAAAATATTATATATTTTTTTAAAATACAATATTAGAATTTTGTGGTAACATTGGAATACAACAAAAACATTTTACTGAACAAATTATTTTTTCATTTCTTTGGCGTCTGACATATCTCCGTTTTAAGTTTTGTTTAACAAAGTTTTGCTTAAATTTTCGCTTAAAGTTTTTAATTCTTCCAAAAAAATTTTATCAGTGTCCTCAATAGAAGTTTTACCATCACTAGAAATTTTACCATCTTGTTTATTGTTGTTATCAACTTATGTCTGTAATTGAATTGATATTTTATTAGCTTCATTAGCTATTTTGTCAAATTTTTCAATCTCATCTAGCGTGATAACATTATCATCACATACTCTTTGAAAGTAGTAATGTAATTTGTCATAGACTTCTTTAATATGTAAATGCCTAGTTTTTAACGATTTTCGTTTCTTAGTAATCAAAGATTTATCTAACATTGTAACAAGTGAAGTTGTAAAAACACCCGTACCTGTTAAAGCAGTAGCAATTACTGGAATTGCTAAAACACTTGAAGATAGAACAATTGTTAAAGCACCTAAACTTATTGTTAAGAATATTCCAATACCTTGTGTTACATTCTTAACTTTAGACCATCTCTTTCTTAATTTTTTGTAATGCTCTAATCTCAATAATAATTGAGATTCCTTATCTTTCATATAACGTACTCTATCTTTGTGCTTTTCTTTATTCATCTTTTCGATGTTCAATTCACTTTTTTTAATTGTGATAACGAAGGATATATTCTCGACGTTCCATCCATTTTCGTCCCCGTTGAGTTTTCTTCCACTTTTGTTTCATCCATTTTTTTAATAAATATTTTGAATAGAATCTTCTGAATTTCTTAGACGACCAAAATTTTTAACTACGTGAAATTTTCGATAGCTAAATTCTACCTAAATTTCCGATATTTGGAGACAACCTAAATTTTTTTAAATTTTGATTTCTTGAAAATTTGTCACTACCTAAATTTTCGGCCACGTGAAATTTGGAGTCTACCTAATTTTTTGAAATTTATAGACTACGTAAATTTTTGAAAAAACTCGAAAGGTGTGACATCCGGTGAGAGCGAAGCGATGCATTGGTTGTCATACCTTATACTACTAATGTCTAATAACTATTTTTACTTTACTCCATCCATAATGGGTATAAATTTATAAATTATCAGCTAAGGAAATTTGTTTCATATCACCACTAACTTCAAACTGATTAATTTCATACTTGTTTACAATACTATCTATTCTAGAAATAAATAGTGAATTATTCTTTCTCAATATTACAGGCGTTTCAGCTGTTACTGAATCTGTATAATGAATGTATTTTTCTTAGAAACCATTTATTTCTAAAATAAAATTATTCATGATTCTTCTAGAGTGAGAAAGAATAAAAGAACCTAAATGTGACGGCATAAATGATGTAGATTCATTTTGAATATTAGCTTTAAGAAATTCATCATTTTCCATGTCTACTTTCGTTAAGAATTGTTCATCATTTATTTTTTCAAAATCTTTTACTTCTTGAGTAAATTTTTTCTTCAATGTACTTTCATTCCATCAATGATATTTAGTGGTTATGTCTTTTTGTACAGTTTTGCCATATAGCGAATTCATCAATAATTTAATTAACTCATCGCCTACAGTGTTTCCGTCTGTTTGTATTTTTTTCTCAAATTAAAAAGTTTTTCAATATATTTTCGAAATGGTGAAACTTGATTATTTTCTTCATATATTATACCATCTGTAATAGGTAAGATTTTTCCACCACATCAAACAATTTCTTGCATGTCTACAGAAGTTAATACATCATAACATAAAACATTCCTCAACATGATTACTTTTTCATGAGAATTATTATTTTGATTTTTAACTTTATCTTTTATAGGGACTGGTTGGGAAAATATATCATTCGGATATTGAAACACAACTGAGAATATTCCAGTTTTAGGTCTAAATGTTTGAGTATTAAATTGATATCATATTGTTTGTTCCTCTTCATCTTGTCTAAATTTTCTAGCTGATTCAGCTTTAGGTTATTCTGAATTTCATCATACATAGCTGATGGATATAATGATGTTGCATCAAAAGCCATTAAGAATTCATTTTGTTGTTCGAGTAGTTTATGCTGAATTTCTTTACAAAGATCATTCTTGCCTTTACCAAGTTCATTCTTGACTTTTAACTGATTATACTCATTCATTAAATCTATTTAATTATTTCCAGGTAAATATTGTTGTAATATTGGCAAGAAGATGTTACAAAATTTCTTATATTTGTTTAAACTCTTCCACCTTTAACAGATTTTCTATTATAATTTCTAGCCCATAAATCAGTAATAGAATGTATTTTATTTCTGTATTATTATTATTATTGTTTTGTACACTCTTCATCCAACCATTGAAGGTTAATGCAGAAGATGTTAAATTAGTAGTTATATCTTCTCCAACTAAATCTTGCATAACATTATTATATTTGAAGATACAAAATGCTAGGGAAAGAACATCATCAACTAAATATGGTTTCCATTCTTTTTCTTTTTCTTTATAATTATCATGTGTTATTTCTCCAAATTTCATATTTTTTCTACACACATTCGTAGGAATTTTTAAATTCTCGCACCATTTGGAAAGACTCGTTTTCACATGTTGATAGCTACATTTCATTACAATAGTTTGTAGTGCTAGTGTACCTCGAGGTGGTGATTTTTTAATATTGTTTTTAAATTGAAAGGATCTTTGAATATATTTACTAACATTTTCCGTTGTATAAGGATTTTGTAAAGAAACAGTTAATATTCCTCTTGAAGTTTTAAGTGGTGCTTTAGTTAATTTAAAATTAGATTTTATCGGAAAATAGGAATCAAAGCCTGATGAATTGTGAGCTATTAAAGTTGCTTTCGAATAATTAAATTCTCCAAGAGTTTTAAAAGTTTGGTGTATAGGACATTCATCTTGTTTCCTAATAACGATTTTCACACAACGTTGAAGTTTGTTAAGTTCTTGTTCAGTTAACCCTTTCAGTCCTACCGTATCATATATGATACATTTCAAGTTTGCTTCCGTTTATCATGTAAAAAGGTAAAATAACTGAATTGCATCAATGATTTAGAAAGACCATTTACTAAGGGACTTAGTTTTAATAGCAGTTGCCAAAATCTGACGCCATGTCAGATTTGTCAGTAATTTGAATTTTGAATTTCGACATTTTCGAAAAAAAATCACATACGCTTTGTCAGTTGTCCCGTAGTAGCACTTAAATTAATTATTTATCAAAATAAAAAATCAGGCATGTGTATGAAAGCATAAATTAGTTATCGGCATCGTTATAAAATATTTGTCATCTAAACATTCTGAGAAGTTTGAATTTTTGTTCGTGTATCATGTATGATACATCCGGACTCAACGGGTTAAATATCATTGATTTCTGATCTCTGTGTCAAGTACATACAAAAGCATCGTCCGTCTCTCAACAGAAGAGAGGAACTCAGTCAGTGGCAAAGACCATAGTAATAAAAGTTATTCAAAGCCTTACAGCAGATTGCGGTTCAGCTATCTCAACTGCAATATTACATTGTTTGGAAACAGTTGTCAGATATCTTCTACGGATTTTTCATGAACACAGTCATAGCATCCTGTCGCTCCTCTCTGATTGGATGTTTTGAATTTACTGCGATGTTTTGAGTTTTACGATATCATGGACTCTATCCATCAAACACACTGAAAGGAAGTAGCTATTTGAAGTCGTGTCTTGAAAGTAATTCACTTTGAACTCATATACTGACATTTGAAGAGATGGACTGTGACGTCGAATACAGAAGCAACCGTTTTGGCCGTCGGATTCGTACGTTCGTAGTTATTTCTCATGCGGATGTTTCTGAGCCTGAAATTGATAGTGATGCCGATGACTGTCCTCACGAATCTGAGTCAGACAGTGACGACTCATCTAGCGATACTGGTGACCCTGCTGTTGCAACATCGAGTGGGAGTTTACAAGGTCGATTATCTACCAATTCAAAAAATGACTATACATGGAATAGTGGACGTGCTCCTCTGGTCGACGTTCCCTTTACTGCAGAAGGGTCTGATGAAAACCGCGAAACTGTACTGCGTCAGCCAATCGAATATTTCAAAACCTATTTCATACCAGGCCTTTTTTCCTTTATTTCTAAACAAACAAACCCATACGCACATCAGCAAAATCAATGGCTTGAAACATCACCAGAAGAAATTGAAGTGTATGTCGGAATTTTGATCAAAGTGGGCGTCGTAAACTTACCAAGGTACAGACTTTTCTGGTGAGATGAGTTTCGCTTTCCTGGAGTTGCAGATCGCATGTCACGCGATCGTTTCTTCTTATTGAATAAATTCATTCATTTTGCGGACAACAATGACATCGTGATGGACCGAAATAGTGATGAATTTGACCGACTCTTCAAGGTCAGAACATTGCTCGAATTCATTCGTCGATCATGCTTGAAATCGGAGCCTCTACAACACCAAAGTGTCGACGAGCAAATCATACCATTTAAAGGTTGTTGTTGCATGTTGCATATGTTTATTGAATCAATGAAAATCATTCACTGTACAGAATTTTCATGCAAGAATATAGCAAATAAAAAAAGGAAAGTAAGTAGAAAGAGTAAGTCAAACATTAAGGTCATGCACACCTTCACATTAGCAATTGCTGTTAGTCAAGCCACAAGTAAATGGCACAAAAGCGTTGCGACGTCTCATTGTAGCTGAAGCTGGCTGGAGAAAACGGTGGGAAAAACTCGATTTCTGGGGTATGATGCCATGAATAATGTGATGACAGTCACTTGCAGCTTGTTGAAAGAGGCGGACAGAGGCGTGCTCACGGCGAAGTTTAAGTGATGGGAACCTTCCGCACTTGCATTCGGATGCACGGAAATCTCTCGGCAGGGAGCAAATGAGTTTGTGAACCCGATTTTGAAAACGATCAATCCGGAGTTGAAGGTTTGTTGGCAAATGCACGAAAGCAGGAGATGAGTATTCAAACAGGGATCTGATCAGAGAGTGGTACACTACAGTCAGCTCCTTCTGATGCATGATGGGCTTCAGCATGCGCAAACCATATAATCGCTTGCTTGCACTTTTTAGGATATCGTCGACATGAGAGTTCCATGTAAGCCCTTGATTGATGTGAAGCCCTAGCACACGCAATTCTTTGACTTCACAAACGTTGTATATGGCTTGTAAATGGCATCCTTGAGTTTTCTTCACCAAAAGAGTCTTAGATTTGCTGGGATTGATCAAAAGGTCGTTTTCGGAAGACCATTTAAGAATGTTGTTATGCTCATCAATCACTGAATTCGAGCCTTGACGAAAATGCGGAATAACTAGGGTGACGTCGTCGATGTACTTGATAATGTGAGTAGTGTCACTGACGGGTGCCAAGGAGGAAGCAACAAGACAATACAGATAGGGACCAAGAATGGAACCTTGTGGAACTCCAGAAGAAATAGGAGTCACAGAGCTTACATGATCACCGATTCTAGTTGACTGAGTTCTACACGCCAAGTAACTTCTAATCAGTCTCATAAGATCTATTGGGATACCAAGAGATTCCAGCTTCTGAAGGATTACTTTATGGCCAAGTTTGTCAAAAGCCTTTGTATAGTCATAAGAGACCAGTTGAATGCCAGCAACATCATTGCGATCTAAAAGGATGGTTGCATCATCCAACCATTCTAAGGTAAAACCAGTCTGAAGCAATACTTGCCGAAAAAACGTCATCGTTGGGGTTTCAAAGTTATTTCTCGAAATGGAGTGGATGGATTTACACATGATTTCTACTTTTATGATGGCTCGCCCTTGAAATTGAGATCGTCATCATGTGGATATCAGCCTGGTGATATGGTTTTGAAAGTGTGCGAAATGCTACCTCGCCATGCAAACCATATAGTATATTTTGACAATTTTTTCAATTTCATTGAACTTCAGATTATGTTGAAGAGAGACTTCGGTATAGAATCAGCTGGTACATTGCGAGCCAATTGTTTGCGCGGATGTCCTTTGAAATTGGAAAAGGAGCTTCAGACTACGGGTCGTGGTTCGTTTGATTGCCGTCAAGAAAAGAAAACAAATATTTCTATCGTCCACTGGTTCGTCAACAGATCAATTCAGCTGAGTTCTTCTTATGTTCTTCTTATGTCCGATAACAAATGTTCAGCGATTTGATCGAAAGGCAAAGAAGAGGGTTCAAGTGCCATGTCCTGCGATTGTCACTCATTATAATCAACATATGGGTGGTGTCGATAAATTCGACATGCTTATGTCACTTTATCGCTGCGATCATAAAACCAGGAAATTTTACAAACCTATCTTCTTTTGGAGTATCAACCTGTGTCTAGTAAACGCTTGGATTCATTATAAAAGAGATTGTGATCAATTTGATGTTGCGGCAAGAGGTCGATTAGATCTTTTGTCGTTTACTGCGAAGGTGTCAAACTCATTATGTCTCCAAGGTAAGACACCCGAAATGCTCAGCACCCCACGAAAGCGAGGTCGACCATGCAGAGTCGAGGACGGAGCAATTTCTCCAGCAAAAACACGACGTCGTTCTGCCATCATACCTCAAACTGACATTCGATCCGATCAGGTCGCTCATTGGCCGGAGATGGTGACGACTGACCAAAGACAGCGGTGCAAAGTTTGTCATACATTGACTCAGACAAGATGTGAGAAATGTACTATATTTCTGTGCATTCGACCAAATCGCAAATTGTTATAAACTTTTTCACAATATGTAAATAACTTAGTGAACTAACCTTATTTTTCATCATTTTCTGATGAAAAGTAGTGTTTTTTTTGGTTGAATTTGTTTGTTCAGTTGAATTATAGCCTCAACTTCATTTATGAATTTTCACCTTTATTGCGGAGATACAATGATATAACTCGAAAATAGTTTGCAAATAATAAAAACATGTAACAATAACACATTTCTTCTCAAACTCATTGATAAACTTTTAAAACTGGAATTTATGTAAAGATCCCGTTGAGTCCGGATGTATCATATATGATACATGGTCCTAACTCGTAACTAAAATCACAAAAACGTTTTCTCTATTCAAATGATGTTATTTGAGGTCTAAGAAGACTATCTCTAAGGAGAACGATTTTTTCAAAGAAAATAAAGGTTGCCGGACTGAAAGGGTTAAGTTAAGTTATTGTAGTCCCTTATCTGCTTCTTAAGTTCTTTAATTTCATTTTCATCTTTTGATTGTTTAATTTTAATCATATCGCTTAGCAACCGTGTGTCTAATTCTTTCAATCTTTGTTTTGTCAAATAACATATAAATTTATTGAAATTGATAGCACCTAAAGCATGAGGAATAGGATGGGCTGTTGAACAGGTAGGATCTGGATAAGTTTCGAGATCCCAAATATATGTTGAAGCATGGTCAATTGGTTTCTTTATCTAGGTTTTATACGGAAGTGTTGTTAGATTTTTATCATTTGCTGTTTTATATATAGGTTTGAAATTATTTTCAATTTCTCAAATAGCTGCGGGTTTATGATTCCTGTCTATCAAACAATAGTGTCCAATTGTTGAACCTTCGTGAGAATAATTGTAATAAACATATTTATGTGTAGCTGTAATACCTCTAGAATTTAAATGACGATTGGCAGGACTATAATATTGAACACATTCTACAAAAGATTTATTGAACTGAGAAAATTTAGAGTTTGACATTACACCTGTTCTAGATGTGGCTTTCTCTTTATAAAAAACATTATTAAACATTTCTCTCAAAATTTCGTCTTGTTCTCTACTGAAACCACGTAAAAAAATATAACATTCTATAAAGCAGAAATCTTCAGAAGGAATATAACAATATTGTCCGATATATTCTTTGATTCTATATTTCATATTAATACCAGCACCTGTATGTGATCTTTGAACTAACTTCATTCCAAAATCTTCATATCTTATATTTCCTATAAAAATCCATTCATGACTATCCGATTTCTCTTCTAGATTAGAAAACCATGTTTGAAATGATTTTTATTATAGAATGTAACGTAAAAGTTTTGAATTATATTTTCAATATCTTTAATATCTTTTCCAAGTAATTTGATCATTTCACCATTTGCTAAAAGTTTACGTATATCATTCACTACATTAATAAAAGATACATTTTCATATTTAATTTCATTCGGATTAAAAAGATTTACTAAATCCTGTCCCACTCCATCCTTAATTCTCTCATCTAAAAAATATCGGTAATAGCAGTTTCTTTTGTATTTTCAGCTATACGTTCAAGTTTTCTATCTCGTTTTTTAAGCTTTCAAAAATTTATTTTTTTATTATTTACGTTTCTAATATTATACGTATTTCTAATATTACACGTATTTCCAACAAACTTTATAATTCATCTACATCTGTTTTAAACTCTAAATCAAAATCATCCATTTGTTTTTTAAGCAAATCAAATTCATTAATTTGTTTTTTCATTAATTTGTGCATTCTAGGTTCTGAACCTTTAATTATTTTACAATTCATAATTTCTAAAGAAAATTATGGTTTTTATGTCAAAGAAAATTATGGTTTTGTGTCGAAGAAAATTATGATTTTTATAACAAAGAAAAATTATGATTTTTCATTAAAAGAAAAAATTATGATTTTATTTCAAAGTCTCAAATAAATAAAGGTATATTCATTTGACGTAATGTTTTTACATCATAAATTGTGAATTGTTCTTTTTGGATTAACCAACATAAATTATTAAAAGCTAAAAATACTCGAAAACTTCTTCAACAGAGTGGGAACTCATTTGTTCTCATATAACTTTTTATACCATATTTTGTTTTATAATCTTTAACGAATTGCATATATTTGCGGTGATAATAAAATTTAACTTCTTTCTTCAAATTTAGTGTATTTCTAGGATGTGTAAAATCTTTTAAAACTGGTACATGTTCTATCTTATACTCATTCCACATTTTGTATCTTTTTTGGTAAAAAGTTTCAATACAGGGAAAAGTTCAATACAGCGAAAATTTCAATGCAGAAACTTTACTCATTCACTCTGCAAAAATATTTTCTATAACTCTATCATGCATTTCTGTGTCAATATTAATTGTAATGAAGCCATAATCTTTTGTCCAAGCATTATTACACGAATGTTTAAATTCATCTTTATCTCTTATACATAAATATCTTAACAGATCACATAAATTTCTTGCATTTATTTCAAATAGTATAAATATATTTGCATTCTTTCTAATAACACTTCCATCTAATGAATACATACTTTGTGTTAAATAAAAAACACCACAGTTATTATGTCTACCTCTTGTGAAATAATTTCCATGAACTGACTGATTTCTTTTATTTACACAATCATCAAAAATTACACAATGCTTCATTCTTTTATCTAGTTTATTAGGATCTTGCATATTACCACTATCATATATTAATTGTATCTTTATGTGTTTATTTATATTAGATTCTACTAACTGTTTATTTTTCGCTGCTTCTTCACACCACGAACTTATTTCCTCTTCATAATCCGATTTTTCATATTCTTCGAATAAGGAAGCAATTGCTGTTTTTTAAGATTATTTTCAAATCCATATTTTAAGAATTGATAAACACGTTGTTGTTCTGCTGTTGTTGTATAAATGATAAGATTGTTATAATCTAAAAAGTTCGGGGAAGTTAGAATTTTAAATAATAGATATGTTTTACCACATCCTGATCTTCCACAGATAACTGATAAAACTGTATTGGATAGATTATGATGATATTTGAATTTAAGTTTTTTATTTAATGGAGTCTCTTCACTCACTTTCAACAAAATAATTATTATTTTTAAGAAGAAAAAAATTCAACTTCTCTAACCAAAAGATCTATCATAATCTCTTCACCTCCAAAATTTATTTCTTGTCCTTTCTCATCGGTAATTCTAATATTAATGCTGTTTATAGTTTTTCTTGTAATAGGGAAATATATTAATGTTTGTGGAGTCACATTTAATCTTTAACCAGTGGTTACAGTAATAGCTGGAAAACTGAATATTAAATTTGACAATTTACCATTCATATATCCTCCTTCAATAATGTCACAATGTACAACAATTGAATTTATTTCAGTTATTTTTTGTAATCTTCTCACCTAAATGATAACCTTGACTATAGGTTTGTTTATTAAATCCCAATAGTTTTGATAATGATCTATCATGATTAAAATCAACTTGATGATTATCGTCTAAAGTGAGAGAAAATTTTTTTACTGCTGTTTCAACTGAGAAATGTAATTGTTTCTTGTCTTTAAATGGTATACCTAAATGTCTCTTAATTTCATTTGATATTGATTCAACTTCGTAAGAACCAGGAAGAAAAGTTAGTACTTTCTACGTTTTGCCTTTATCAGTAGAATATCTAAATTGATCATTCACATCTTTCATAACGCTTTGAATAGTGTTAAATGTGGAGAAACTAGTTAATGTACTGTAACGTCTTACTAAATCTTGATGAACTCAAAATCTCTGTTAGATTTTCTAAATGATTATTAATGTTTTCTAAATCTGCTGAGCACATTTTTTAGATAAAAATTTTGAATAAATATTTTTTTACAAAAATTAAAAACAACATATTTCAGCTATACTTTTATAATCCTCTTCATTTAGAATCTTCTTTTGTAATAGTCATATAGCATGAATTTCATTGAAACTAGAATTATGTCCTTCTTTTATTGCAGATATCAAAATATTTAATCAATTTAGTAATTCTTGTGGATCATCTGGTAAGAATACAATAATTTCTGTTTCAGAACCATTTCCTACTTTAGGTGCCGTTGGTAATACATTTTCTAGTTGTTTATAACGTCTATTAGATTTTACTGCACCAACTCTATCTAACATAGCCTTATATTTTATGAGATCTTTTACAGTATATCTGCTCCTCTTAAAAGATCAACAAAATTTCTATCTAAACTAATAGGTGATTTATCTGGCGAAAAAATTAAGCCTCGAAAAGGTTGTGGAAATATGTCTTTTCCGCCAAGATAAAATCTTGCAAAAAATTTTTTATCTAAAATAAGTAGAATGTTCAAATAACATAGACTTTGGTAATTTTTTTTCTATATTTGCTTCTAACAATCCATAATCATCTAATAATGTTTTAAGTACTGGGTCTGTTATATTTACTCGTTTATCTGGATTAGCAAGTTCTTTTTCAAGAATTTCAAATGGTTCCATAGCTTTCTTCAAAATCAGCTTCTAATTGGTCGGTTTGCTGCATTTTTTCAAACATTTCCGTTTGCATACCCGCTTTTGCCATTCTCTGTTGTGTATGTATTTCTTTCATAATATTTTTTTTGTTTTATTAACTCATTTAATTGTTGAATTCTTTTTCGATTATCTTTAATTTTATCCATTTTATATATTATATTTGTGGTATAATAAATTTTGATATTATTTTGATATTCTATTTATTTTTAAAACATTATATATGTATTTAGTGGTGACATTGGAATACAACAAAAACATTTTACTAAACAAATTATTTTTTTATTACTTTGCCGTCTGAAATCTTATTCGTCCAAAATTTTTTCGTCTTAACTTTTGTTTAATAAAGTTTTTAGTTGTTCTAAAAAAATTTATCATTTTCTTTATTAGAAATTTTACCATCTTGTTTATTCTTGTTATCAACTTATGTCTGTAATTGAATTGATATTTTATTAGCTTCATTAGCTATTTTGTCAAATTTTTCAATCTCATCTAGCGTGATAACATCATCATCACATACTCTTTGAAAGTAGTAATGTAATTTGTCATAGACTTCTTTAATATGTAAATGCCTAGTTTTTAACGATTTTCGTTTCTTAGTAATCAAAGATTTATCAAACATTGTAACAAGTGAAGTTGTAAAAACACCCGTACCTGTTAAAGCAGTAGCAATTACTGGAATTACTAAAACACTTGAAGATAGAACAATTGTTAAAGCACCTAAACTTATTGTTAAGAATATTCCAATACCTTGTGTTACATTCTTAACTTTAGACCATCTCTTTCTTAATTTTTTGTAATGCTCTAATCTCAATAATAATTGAAATTCCTTATCTTTCATATAACGTACTCTATCTTTGTGCTTTTCTTTATCCATTTAACTTGTTTTTACTTGTGATAACGAAGGATATATTTTCGAAGTTTCTTCCATTTTCGTCGTTTTTTCCATTTTTGAGGTTTCTTCCATTTCTGAGGTTTCTTCCATTTATTAATAAATATTTTGATATTTTTAGACTATGTGAAAAGACTACATAAATTTTGTAAATTTTTAGACTACGTAAATTTTCGTTAAAATTACAAGTGTGTAAAATTTGTAAAACATTGGAAAATATTCAGAAAATTCCGGAGGGTGTGACATCCGGTGCGCAGCGAAGCGAAGCGGAACGGAGAGAAGCGAAGCGCCGGATGTCATACCCTATACTAATACGTAAATTTTCGGTAAAATCACAAGTGTGTAAAATTTGTAAAATTTGTAAAACATTAGAAAATATATATAAAATTCGGGAGGGTATGACATCCGGTGCGGAGCGCCGGATGTCATACCCTATAATACTGAGGCGAGATTCGGATTCTACGTGAATATTTGGGTTAGGGAGGTTATTTCCAGCGGAATCGGAGAAATAGAGTTCTGACCCACCCTCTGGACAGTGACTTCAATCTTGGCTTGCAGGGATCGTAGAAAGTCGTGCAATAGCTCGTTTCAAAGCTACGAGTGAAACAAATTCAGTGGACGAAACGGCTTGTCTCTATGTTTCTTCGTTTAAGTATGAGAGCGACATGTTGATTTTTGTCCATTTCCGAAAAACAACAGTTTGAATTTTACGAAAATGACTCTAGCGGGTGATTGAAGCATCGGACGGAAAAACTGAGACCAGATTTGGAATCAGCGTCAAATTTTGGATAACCAATGTCTCCCCCTCTTATCAATTGCATATTTACAGAATGTATAAGTACGTGTCCGGGAGAGGAATCTCACTAAGTTGAGAAACTGACTACAGGTAAGTCGTTTCTCTTGAGCTCCGATAGCGGACTGACCATTTGATGATAGTAGGCCGAAATCTTCAAACGGCTATAACTTTGGTTCTACAAGTTCTTTAGACTTGATTCAAAAAACATTCGACAGCTCTTGCTGTACTGTAGGTGACAGACCACTTACTAACGTTAATGAGAAGTACTAAAATACTGAAAAATTTATATTCGTGTTTAGTGATAACAATAAAAGTTTTTGAATAAAAAGCAGTCGCTTATGAGTCTCTGTGACTTGGGACGTTTCCTCTTGTAAATAACTCCACCGGTTTTCATGTCAAAATCGGGCCCGAATACCAACACAGTGATATGGCGCACGCTCTGTCCGCGAGAGGTTGGATTTGTGGGTCGAGGCCTTGGAGCTGGGATAAGATCCCCTCTGAGTAATGCCTGTAACGGATTCAAGAGCCTAACGCCTAGACGACTGCTATCAAATGTTTGGTAACTTAGTCTTTCAATGCATATCAGCAAGTAGTATGCTATGAACACTTGCTATCAAATTTTTACCCTATCTTTACAGAATCATAATGATAAAGTCACTGAACGCCCGAATGTTGATTGGCAAGTGCAGTTGTGAGAAGATCGCTAGAGGGAGTGAGCTGAAAAAGCACATTAAAGAGGGGGCGTTAGGCGCGCATATGAGAGAGGTGCTGTTGAGAGTGTGCGTGCATCATCGGGTGGTGTGTGAGGAAGGGAATGAGGCGGTGTTTATTAGGGAACATAGTGAGTGTCCGAGTGGTAATATAGGTGTGCAGGGATTCAAGATTTGGTTTGAGGGAGAGTTGATGGAAAGGGAAAAGGGGACGAAGGCAGTAGCAACGATTGAGGGTGCGGTGAGGGAGAAAGTGGTGGCTAAGGCGAGTGATGAGAGTACGAGTGAGGAAGTTGAGTTGAGAGCAAATATCAAGAAGGTTAATGTAGATTTGGATAAGGTGATTGAAGATTTGTTTGGAGATATCGATGATCTGGAGGGGAAGGAAGTGGGTAAGCCGATGGCAGCGTCATCGCCACGGCAGGAAGAGGGGTGTAATACGGAGGCGTTTGTGAGCTTGAAGGATCGCATGATGGGTTTGGAGAGTGTGAATAGAAATGTCTTGAAGGATAATGAAGAACTGAAGGTGAAGGGTGAAGGTTATAGGGTGACGAGGGAAGAGTTGGAGAGTATGAGACAGAATGAGAAGAAGTTGATGGTGGAAAGGAGTGAGTTGATGAAGAAGGCAAGTTTGGTGTCTAGTTTGCAGGCGAGTTTGTCGAGGAAGGATGATGAGCTAGAGCGGATGCGAAG
Source organism: Prostheceraeus crozeri (assembly GCA_907163375.1). Classification (NCBI taxonomy): domain Eukaryota; kingdom Metazoa; phylum Platyhelminthes; order Polycladida; family Euryleptidae; genus Prostheceraeus; species Prostheceraeus crozeri. The sequence goes on along the minus strand of CAJQUW010002910.1, from coordinate 49,706 downwards.
CGTGGTGAAGGAGACGGAGGAGGTGAAGGTTGTAAATAAGAGGTTGGCGGGTGAAGTTGAGCGACTGTATGAGCGTGAGAAGTGTAGAAAAAGAAGAGTGTATGAAGTCCACCTTCCCCTCTTCGACAACAACGTGTGTGACATGCCGACCATCACCAGTGATCCCAATGTGACACAACAGTGTTATGGGGGCGACGGAGTCCGATGTCTTCATATGAATATGGACATCAACGGACAGCTTGAGGACTTCGTCGTCCGAAAAGTCCGGAAGAAGGTTCCCAGTAAGTCTCCTCAACATTTCAAACTCATTTTTCCATCTCATTTAATCTCATATTATCTTCCTTTCAGAGTTTTTGCAGAAGTGATTCAGCCCTACCCCCATGAACTCCACAAACGGCTCTTTTAAGAGCCACGGAACAAAAAGTGATGGTATCTCCACGTGGTTTGCTCTGGACAGACTTCGGTCTGACTGAATATATCACACAAGTAAAAGAAATATAATCATGTCTTTGTCTCATAGAGGTATATAGACTATTGCCTCTCTTTCATTTTCGCTTTAAACTCCATCATGAAGACACCAAACACGCCAGTCAGCTCTCCTGACAAGCCTCGGTTGAAACGGAGAAATTTATTTAATGAGATTTCGCAGATGAAGGGGCAAGAGCGAATATACAACAATCTTGCTCGAATTGCCTCATCAGCTACCAATGATGATGCCGGTTTAACAGAGTGGGGGTATATACCACCCTCTGATAGTCGGCTGGTCGTAGAGGAGGTCGATGCCGCTGACATAGAGAGATTAAAAGTCTCTCTCAGCGCAATCGACCAAATCTAGGTATGCATTCGCATACGAGAACTCTACAAACGGCTCTTTTAAGAGCCACATGGAGCATGAAGTGATAGTACCTCCACGCGGTTTGCCCTCTACAGACTTCAGTCTGACTGAATCTATCACGCAAATATAAAAATATAATCATAAAGTTGTATCTGTTATCAGACAACTTTAACGTTGCATGGCACGGAGAATTTCGGTATAATTCTTTCTGTTGGTGGGCGATCTCTCTTGCGACAGCGGATGATATCGTAGTGATGAGTGTGGCAAGGGCTTGAGACTTCATTAATCCGACTTTCCAACGGTCGTCGTGGTCTCTTCCCTCAACGTAGAACTTTGAACGCCAATCGGTTGAGTCATAGCTATCTGCCGCAGGTTACCTTTTAAATTCTCCATTGCATACGTTATCTGAGAATGAGACATGAGCTCTCTTAAGAACTGCTTCTGTCATTGCGGCTAAATGATGAAGGGATGAAACGGGATGGCACTGTTGCGCCACACGAAAACATATTGTCATCATCGTGCAAAAATGGCGTAACTCAAAAATGCATGATTCGAGAAAATCACGAAAAACCGTTTTTCTCTGAAAAAATTACATAATCAAGACAAATCAAATACCATTGTATAGAGGACAACATCACAACTTCGAATATATAACTTTTATTCCCAATGAAAGCACCTGTTCTGACAAAAAAGTTGAAAAAATGAGATACGCTATTTTCATTCTGAAAAAGTCGTCGTCAATTGTATGTTACGCCATTTTCTTACTAACATTTTATTGAGTTTTCTGTTACTTTGCAGGTATTTTTGTCATAGCTTGGTGAAAATAGATGCATAAATTTTTACATGTACCGCATTATCACTATTAGGTCTAATTCTCATACGATGATGAAAGTCATCCCAGTAGCCATTTATAATAGAATATAATTCTTACTAATTTAAATTATTAATTAAAGTAGTCCTAATGAGGACTGATGGCGTTCTCCAATCCGCAAGTGTACAAAGGCAATGCTATTGTAACCATTGAATTAATCAGTTCTTAAAAGAACTCAATGTAGCTTTCTCGTGGCAACGAATTAAAATTGATCAGCTTTGGCCCAATATCTGGTAAAAATGGAAATCTTAAGACTTGTAATACTACTCATTCTTGTTGTTAATATACTAATACCATAGATTCCATACACTGCCGTATACACGTTCAAAACAGACTTCTAATATACTGTACGGACTACAGATGCTGATAGTGGAAATGGAATAAGACAATGGTCACCATAGGTTAAGGAAATTAAAAATGGATATCAAAAGAACAACAGGAAACCGATGAATAAAAATTGGAAAAGTGGAGGTAAAATATGGAAATACAACGATGCTACTACACTGATTATAAGTGAACTGTATCTGACACTACACAAAGTGGATAATGGTAAGAGTGGATAAGTGGAAAGTGGATAATGGAGGTGAACAATAGAACTACAATGACACTCTACTTCACCGAAAGCAATGAAACTATACACACTATACCTAAGACTACACATGGAAAATACTATTTCTTCACTTGAATTTGTTATATCATTATTTGTAATTATTAAGAAATAATTAGAAAATAAAGAAGTCGTCATTAATCTGAAAGGTACATGAAAGTTTATTGAAAACTTGAAAAACATAGAATAATGACTCCTTAGGAGGTAATCATCAGAAGTCAACTAATCCAGAATGAATGGTGCATAGTTTGTCATTAACCTGAATTCTACAAGTATGATATGGCTAGAGTTGCAATACCTTTAATCTCACAGCTCAATTGTTGCTTATTGATTACGCTACTTTCGTCTGCTCGTAGATAACACCTTTGGCCAAAATTTACTGTAGGTTCAACCAACCTATACGATACAAGAAGTCTATAAATTATCGCACCGAATAAAAGCGATTATTTTAACGGAATTGTGTACATTCACATGTATGATTCACCAGAAAATGTTGATGTTTCATATATACGGAACAATGAGTAAAATTACACTAACTTAAAAAGAAGCAGAATAGGAGTGCAGTATTCTATCATGAAAAGATTGAAATGTCATTAATTACATGTATCAGAGTATTCAGCAAAATGGAACACACAGCATGGTATTTGTTGTACACTGTAAGGAAGGTTGTCATAGAAAGAATGATAATAGGGATTAATAACTTTTTTGATTTCTTGCAAGTCTTTGAATTTTCTTCGGGACATGGGGATCAAACCAGAATATGGATCTTATAATTGAGAGGTGCTCTTTCGGTTTTTCTTTGTGGCAGAAGAGTGAAACCTGTTGAAGTATCATGGGAAAGCCAATAAAATGTATCGCCGAAGGGATCACATCTATACTCTTTCACTTCTGATACGCATGAGTCACCTTTCGTATACCCTGGTCGGACGGATGCTCGTGTCTGTATTTCTTCATAATTTTTGAGGAAACTGTAGAATAAACAATTGCACTTGAAAGGAGAAGGATTCGTCTTTGCAGATGTAACCAAATTACAGTAGTCTGCAGGCACATGTAGGTCAATATTCTTTTGGAGTTTCTCTATTTTTGAATGAGCAGAATCGACCTCCACCTGTGTATGTCCCTTCTCCGGGTATTTAAAAACTGATTTTGTTCACTTTTTCCCATTGTGAAACGGAAGAAATGAGATTGCAATTTCGATTTTGTGACCCGCACCATCAATCCAAATGAATTTTGTTTTCAGGTCTTTTCCACATGTGAGCTAATTATCAAGATAATCAATTCAGCAATTAGTGAAGTTGATTGCTGATAGACCGCCGTTTATTTCAGTCCAAACATAGCAATGGACATCTTGGCTAGAGTTGTTGTAGATAGTATAATCGTGTAAGTTCAAATATGTTCTAAAATACAAACAACTTGCTTTCAACTTCGGGATTGTTTGGACTGCCTGAACATCAGCAGTTATAGCAATCAAGTTTTCCATCGCATGCTTTTGCATTTTCTTTGTATCTATTCGTCTCATATCTAGCTACCACTGTCTTTCAATTTCAAGTAGAGTGAAAAAGCTTCATCATCAATGCTGAGGGGGGTGGTCAGTGTTCTGAAAAATGTTTCTAAGTTCGAAAATCAGATTTTTAAAATTTTCAGTTTAGCATGGGTAAAACAACTTGTAAATGACTTGTCTGATTATGATCCTTCATTGCTTGTTTGATTATTATACTTCATGAATTGCTTGATTATCATAATTCATTACTGGTTTGATTATCATACTTCATAATTAGTTTGATTATCATACTTCATAATTAGTTTGATTATCATACTCTATGACTTGTTTGATTATCATACCTCATGACTCGTTTGATTATCAAATTTCATGACCTGCTTGATTTTCATACTTCATGACGTGCTTGATTATCATACTTCATGACTTGTTAGATTATCATACTTCATGACTAGTTCCATTATCATACTTCATGACTTGTTTAATTATAATACTTCATGACTTGTTTAATTGTGATGCTTCATGGCTTGTTTGATTATCATACTTCATGACATGTCTGGTTATCATGCTACATGACTTCTTTTATCATCATACATTATGACTTCTTTGACTATCATGCTTTATGACTTGTTTGATGATCGTGACTTGCTTGATTATCATATTTCATGGCTTGTTTGATTATAATGCTTCATGACTTGCTTGATTATCATACTTCATAACTAGTTTTATTATCATACTCATGAATTTTGTTTTCATCATACTTCATGACATATTTGATTACCATACTTCATGACTTGCTTGATTATCATTCTTCATAGATTGTTTGATTATCATACTTGATGACTTGCTTCATTATCATTTTTTATGGCTCGCTCGGTTATTGTACTTCACAAGTCGTGAGGTATGATGCTTAAACCAATTATGGAGTGTAATATAATAATATAATATTATATAATATATAATGATATAATAATCAAACAAGCTATAAAGCATCATAATCAAACAAGTCATGAAGCATGATAATCAAACAAGTCATGAAGTATGATAATCAAACAAGTCATGAAGTATTATAATGAAACAAGTCATGAAGTATGATAATCAAACAAGTCATGAAGTATGATAATCAACCAAGTCATGAAGTATTATAATGAAACAAGTCATGAAGTATGATAATCAAACAAGTCATGAAGTATGATAAACAAGCAGGTCATGAAGTATGATAATCAAACAAGTCAAGAGGTGTCATAATTAAAGTAGTCATGAAGAGTGACAATAATCAAACAAGTCATGAAGTATGATAATGGAACTAGTCATGAAGTATGATAATCAAACAAGCCATAAAGTATGATATGTTTCACTATGTTATTTAATGGCTTGTTTGATTATCATACTTTATGGCTTGTTTGATTATTATACCTTACAAGTCGTGAAGTATGATCATCAACCAAATTATGGAATGCAATAATCAAACAAACAATGAAATATGATAATCAAACAGGATTTAAAGTATGATAATTAAACAAGTCAGGAAGTCTGATAATCAAACAAGTCATGAAGAATGATAGTCAAACTAGTTATCTGGTATGATAACCAAACAAGTCAAGAACCATGATAATCAAACAAGTCATGAAGCATGATAATCATACAAGCCATGAAGTATGATAATCAAGCCGGTCCAGAAGCTTGATAATCAAACAAGGCGTGAAGCATGATAATCAAACAAATAATGAAGTATGACAATCAAACAAGTGATGAGGTATGATAATCAAACAAGTCATGAAGCATTATAATCAAGCAGGTCATGAAGCATGATAGTCAAACAAGCCATGAAGCATGATAATGAAATAAGCTATGAAGTATAATAATCAAGCAAGTCAAGAAGCATGAAAATCAAACAAGCTTTGAAGTATGATAATCAAACAAGTCATGAAGTATGATAATCAAGCACGCAATGATGTATAATAATCAAACAAGTCAAGAAGCATGATAATCAAACAAGCTTTGAAGTATGATAATCAAACAAATCATGACATGATACTGAATTTAGATAGAAGTATGATAATCAAGCAAGTCATAAAGAGTGATAATCAAACAAGTTATGAGGTATGATAATCAAACACATGAAGTATGGTAATAAAACATGTCATGGAGTATGATAATCAAACAAGTAATGAAGTATGATAATCAAACAGGTCATGAAGCATGATAATGAAACAAGTCATGAATTATGATAATCAAACACATGAAGTATGATAATCAGACCAGTCATGAAGCATGATAATCAGGCAAGTCAGGAAGCATGATAATGAAGTAGGCAATGAAGTGTGATAATTAACACTAGAAGCACCGTGAGTCATTTTTGACTCACTCTGAATATTGCCGTCACTTCTGCTCCTCTCAATTAAATGTCAGGTCCCTGCCTTTTGGTGACTTTTATTTTAGTGATATCAACTGTGTGTCCACGCGATATAATCGCATAACTCTTATCATTTCACTGAAATCAAGACTGGTCTACCTATAAGCACTGCTGAGTCAATTTTGACTCATGAGGCTAATTTTGCAATTCGGAATTGTTGTTCTTCAAATTAACATGTATTTTCACATTTAGCAAATCTGTATTCGCAAATTCTTAGATATCGATGAACTATGAACAAAGCATGAATGACTCACGCGCTGTCACAGTTATCTTTCTGCATTGCAAAGCGTTATTTTGATCATTCCTATCTAGACATCTTCCTGCATAGTGCAACTGCAAGCTAGTGTCACAGCTAGCAAAATGAATCGTCTAAAGCGTTATTCGGCGCAGCAAGCATTGATTGTGATGCAATCCATGGATCCTTTTGAATTTGGTGATGATGAACTAGAAGTAGCCGATAGTAATGGAATTCAAGACATTTGCGAAAGTGATTCATCTGATTCATCAGAAATGAGCGGCCATTTATCAAGTCCTACTCCACCTCCATTAGCTCAGCGCATGGTATTATGGTTTGAATTATGTCTAGATAATTCAAACGAAGACGAGTGTGTTTCTACTTTCGCTTCGACTTCATCAACTGCTTACCACGGAAAATACCATACACAGTGGACTGAGATAACTCAGTCAAGACAAGTGGGAAGAAAAGCAGAAGAGTGAATCACGCAAGCGCACACCTCATCCAGAAATGTACAAATATGTCATCAACCAAATGTTTGAAGTGCTCAAAGCATGTCTGTGGGAAGCACTCCGATGGGTCGAAGATGTGTTTTACCATTTGCAGCATATGCGAAAAATATTTGAAGTTTGCTCTCAGTAGAACTTTTGGGGTTATATGTTGTTATGTACATGTAAGTAAATAGGCCTATTTTAGAAAGTAGACCGCTGACTTGTTTATGTCCTATTGAATACATGTATATTGATGTGTTAAATCTTGCCGTTTAGCCTAGGATTAAATGGTTGAGATAAGTACATTAAATGATATTTCTTCATGTTGATTGTTCTCTCTTAATTCTGCATATGAAATTACAGCTAGGCCATTATAATCCCCTCCTGCAATGTAAAAAAATCACAGCTTTTTGTAAAGCTGCTTAGCAACACTCTTTATTACGAGAAATTGCAATGATTATCAACATAAAAGCATTTCACTTGGAAAAAACCGCAAAATACCAGAAAAATAGATGTGAGTCATTTTTGACTCATTGGTGCTTAAAGGTGTGACAAAATTTTGGTGCTTCTAGTGTTAAACCAGCCATGAAGAATGATAATCAAACAAGTTAAGAAGGATGATAATCAAACAAGTTAAGAAGGATGATAATCAAACGGGTCATGAAGTATGATAATCAAGAAATTCATGAATCATAATGTATGACAATCAAACAAGTCATGAGGTATGATAATCAAACAAGTCATGAAGCAAGATAATCAAACGAGTCATGAAGCATGATAATCAAACAAGTCGTGAAGCAAGATAATCAAACGAGTCATGAAGCATGATAATCAAACAAGTCATGAAGTATGATAATCAAACAAGTCATGAAGTATGATAATCAAACAAGCCAGGAAGTATGATAATCAAACAAGTAATGAAGTTTGATAAACAAACAGGCTATAAAGTATGATAATCAAACAAGTCACTAAGTATGATAATCAAACAAGTCATGAAGTGTGATAATCAATTAAGTCATGAAGTATGATAATCAAACAAGTCATGAAGTATGATAATCAAACAAGTCATGAAGTATGATAATCAAACAAGTCGTGAAGCAAGATAATCAAACAAGTCATGAAGCATGATAATCAAACAAGTCACTAAGTATGATAATCAAACAAGTCATGATGTATGATAATCAAACAAGACTTGAAGAATGATCATTAAAGAAGTGATGGAGTATGATAATCAAACAAGTCATGAAGAATGATCATTAAAGAAGTCATGATGTATGATAATCAAACAAGTCATGAAGTATGATGATCAAACAAGCCATGAAGTATGATAATCAAACAAGTCATGAAGTATGATAATCAAACAAATAATGAAGTCTGATAATCAAACAAGTCATGAAGTATGATAAAGAAACAGGCTATAAAGTATGATAATCAAAGAATTCATGAAGAATGATGATCAAACAGACTATGAAGTATGATAATCAAACAATCCATGAAGAAGTATAATGAAACAAGGCGTGAAGTATGATAATCAAGCAAGGCATGAAGTATGATTATCAAACAAGTCATGAAGCATGATAATCAAACAAGTGATGAAGTATGATAATCAAACAAGTCATGAAGCATGATAATGAAGTAGGCCATGAAGTGTGATAATTAAACAAGCCATGAAGAATGATAATCAAACAAGTTAAGAAGGATGATAATCAAACGGGTCATGAAGTATGATAATCAAACAAGTGATGAAGTCTGATAATCAAACAAGTCATGAAGCATGATAATGAAGTAGGCCATGAAGTGTGATGATTAAAGAAGCCGTGAAGAATGATAATCAAACAAGTTAAGAAGGATGATAATCAAACGGGTCATGAAATATGATAATCAAGAAAGTCATGAATCATAATTTATGATAATCAAACAAGTCATGAAGTATGATAATCAAACAAGTCGTGAAGCAAGATAATCAAACAAGTCATGAAGCATGATAATCAAACAAGTCACTAAGTATGATAATCAAACAAGTCATGATGTATGATAATCAAACAAGACTTGAAGAATGATCATTAAAGAAGTGATGGAGTATGATAATCAAACAAGTCATGAAGAATGATCATTAAAGAAGTCATGGAGTATGATAATCAAACAAGTCATGAAGTATGATGATCAAACAAGCCATGAAGTATGATAATCAAACAAGTCATGAAGTATGATAATCAAACAAATAATGAAGTCTGATAATCAAACTAGTCATGAAGTATGATAAACAAACAGGCTATAAAGTATGATAATCCAAGAATTCATGAAGAAGTATAATGAAACAAGGCGTGAAGTATGATAATCAAGCAAGGCATGAAGTATGATTATCAAACAAGTCATGAAGCATGATAATCAAACAAGTGATGAAGTATGATAATCAAACAAGTCATGAAGCATGATAATGAAGTAGGCCATGAAGTGTGATAATTAAACAAGCCATGAAGAATGATAATCAAACAAGTTAAGAAGGATGATAATCAAACGGGTCATGAAGTATGATAATCAAACAAGTGATGAAGTCTGATAATCAAACAAGTCATGAAGCATGATAATGAAGTAGGCCATGAAGTGTGATGATTAAAGAAGCCGTGAAGAATGATAATCAAACAAGTTATGAAGGATGATAATCAAACGGGTCATGAAATATGATAATCAAGAAAGTCATGAATCATAATTTATGATAATCAAACAAGTCATGAAGTATGATAATCAAACAAGTCATGAAGTATGATAATCGAACACGTAATGAAGTGTAATAATCAAACAAGTCATGAAGTATAATAATCAAACAAGTCATGAAGTATGACAATCAGACAAGTAATGAAGTATGATAATCAAACAAGCTACGAAGTATGATAATCAAGCAGGTCATGAATCATGATAGTCAAACAAGCCATGAAGCATGATAATGAAATAGGCTATGAAGTATGATAGTCGAACCAGCCATAAAGTAGGATAGTCAAACGTATCATACTTTTTGGCTTTTCGGGGTCAGTGTTCTGAAAAATGTTTCTAAGTTTGAAAAGCAAGTTTTAGAAATTTATATTTTTACACTGGAGAATAACTTTGAAAATTCTCTGTGTTGGGCCACTAGACTCAGTTGGCTTATAACATGACACAAGCTATTTGAGCGTTGTTTGATTGGAGGGGGGTCATAACAACACTTTTTACACTACTTTTGGTTTTCAATTTTTCACCTCTGTCGTTTTCGAGGGGGGGGGAGTCACTACATTAAAGTTTGAAGGATCAACCTGATCGGTCGTCCAACCAGGACGCTCCATCCGAAACACTCTGTCGTTTTTGAGGGGCGGTTGCGACAGTACGCCTACGCTACACGCAGAAGAAGGCCCGCGCTGTGTTTTCTGTCGCAGTTTTTTATACTACTTACAGAATGTAATGACGGGAGAGCTTTTGAACGTTTTTGGAAATTGTCGGTGACTAGGAGTGATGATATATATATAAGGGAAGGTTTTGAATTTGGACGAGGTTGACGGCTGATGATCTACCGAGGACTGACGTGGGCAGGTTTACATCTACGAGTGGAATGATGCCAACGAAGAGTCGGTAACGAGGTAAGATCAGGGCTAGTTAGACCAAAGTGTGTAGTCACTGATAGCAAAGTAAGTTTCAGGAACGGTAAGATCTGCGTCTAGTGGCTTGGGGTGTAAAGTTTGGAAAAGTAACTTCTGCATAGTCAACTCACATTTGCAAGCGCTTATTGATATACAAAAACCTGAAAGACCAAAAGAGGAAGAATAACATCAAGTTTGAAAGTAAAGGAATAAAGTTTTATTCGAAGAGATCACAACTTTTGTAATTTGTCCTTCTAGCAGGAATAGAGTGTCAAAAAGCTGTAGCATCTGTTGAGGAATTGATGAACATTGCACACATCAAGAAGCACCAAAATTCATTCGAGCTCAAAGCAAAGTGATGCATGTATTATATGGGAGGTAAATACCATGCACGTGGAGTTCTGATCCCTACTATTCATCTTAGTTTAAAAAGTAGGCCCACAAAAGACATGAGGCCTACTTTTCCATGACTGACACCAGAAATCGTCATAAATTTCGATAATTTTGCTATTGGCGCGATCTTGTAAATAATTCTCAGAAATAAGAAGTCAATTTTCTCTTCATGGCCTCGCTTGTTCTGTTGGTGGCAGTACATCAAGGAATGACAAAATGATGACAGGTTTGCATGATATCAACTAAAATCAAAAGTTACACATTGAATAACATTAACAGCTTAATTGATTCGCTTTCTATGTAAAATAGAATAGCTATAGCACAAATTTTGGTTTAAACATATATTATCCAAATAATCACATAAGTAGCAAGAACTGCATCGTGAAAACCATTTCAGAATAAAATTACATTGCAAATGATACTTCATTCAATGCCAGTCAAAAAAGAATGTATTGCAACCTCCAATCTTGGAGCTCTACAAAAATGCTGACACCCCTGCAAAACTTCACGATCGAGTACTTAGTGAGGATAATTGCAGACTACCGGTACTTCTCTCGACACTGGTAACTGACGTGAGATTTTCCTTCAATGGCAATACATACCTGCAACAAGATGGTCTCGCTATGGGCTCACCCCTCAGTGGATCATTCAGCGAGATATTTACATGTATGAGTACTGTTGAGAAAAATCTTCAAAATATATTCAGACAATTGAAATAATACTGCCGTTATGTTGACGACACACTGTTGATCGTGAAAAGTCAAGACGAGTGTGAAGCTCTTTTTAAGAAATTCAACAAGCAACATCCATCAATCAACTTTACTCGAGAGAATGCCATCATTTCTTAGACATTGAGATGCATCGAGAGGATAATGGTGCAATCACAACTTCCAATCTTTCTCACCGAGAATTTACAAGAGAAATCTTGTCAGGACTCTGTTCTACCGTTCAAGGGAATTTTACTCACCGAAGCATCTAAATAAAGAATTAGCCTTTGTTCGGAATGTACTCTTTCGTAATGGTTATCCCTCATGGTAGCCTATATCGAAAAATACTCGCATCCTCCTCCTGAAAAAGGCACGCCTGTAAAAAAGAGTAAATTCTGTTTCGAAATTCAATATTATGGCAAGATAAGTAAAGATCTAGCAAGGAAGATACGCTCAGATATTGAAATCTCATACTTCCAACTCCAGGCGATTCCGACATACCATACAAGAACTCTGGATCCTAACTCGGTCAATGCTAATGCTAATGTTATTCAATGTGAAACTTTTGATTTTAGTTGATATCATGCAAGCCTCTCATCATTTTTGTCATTCCTTGATGTACTGCCACCAAGAGAACAAGCGAGGCCATGGAGAGAAAATTGACCTCTAATTTCTGAGATATGTTCCATAGTATATTCAGCAGATGTTAAAGTGTGTATTTTGGTAGTACAAATACTTGTCTGCTCATATACAGAGAAGCTGATGAAACAGCAATTGATATCTACACGCAAATTATATAAAATATCTAGCAGAATTTCCGTTTTTATTTCACCATGAGACAAAGACTGAATTCTTCAGAAATGGAAGCAGCAACTTCGGCCCAATCATCAAGACCATGTCAACGGAAGAGAATGTGATTCCGAAATAATCGATGATGTAGTTGAGGACGTCATGACCGGTTAGGGGGATCATGATGAATTCAAAACAGAGATGGTGGGCCTACCGATTGATAATGTCATTCAGCAGTTTGTTTCTGACAAAGAATCTGATGATACAAATGCATCTGCCACTATTGAGGCCAGTTGTGACTTTCATATATTGTCTCTGCATTTTTTACGATCGATATAGCCGCATGTGATTGCATTGATATGTTTTGCATGACACTGTTGTTCACTTTGACACACGTTCTTGTACTGTACATGTACAAGCATACATATCTGTTGAAGTGGTGTTGTTAGCCAATGACATGGAAAATAAACTAAATCTGTAAATGTTGATTACAAAGGCGAAATAAGTCAATACACGTGCTGTCATACACGATGAACGCTTGGCAATGCCCCATTCTCATGCGTGTTCAATACTGAGCATTCCGTTGTCATACATGGTACAAGCTAGGCGATGTACAATACTTACCGGCTTGGTAGACTTCAATTTCGCAGATGACCAGTTCCGTATAGTCTCTGATTATTGAAATGAAGCGTACTGGTCTGCTTTTAAAAAGGAAACGCACTAATCTTTTTCTGAGTGAAAATTTAACTCCATATTGATGAATGTTCATACCGAATGGATACCACCCACTGCGAGCGGAAACACTCACAAAGATCATTAATGTGCCAGTTTGGTCTCCACAGCAGTCAATAAGATTGTAAGTAACAATCCTATCGATGAAGTATACTTTTCCCAAGTCAATATTGAAATAATTTCTTCTTTCGGCCTTAGTGCGACTGCATGAGTTGCCGTTGAAATTTCCGTCTCTGTTACCATCCACAGCACGTTCAGGGACTCCGCCAGATGCAACTGAACTTTGATATACTTGCTTTCCGAAGGCAACATTTTGTTCCAGGGGAGGTGCAGGCAGGTTTTCTTTTTCTGTAAAAGAGTGGGAGAATTCATTGCCAGAATCAAATAATTGCCTTAACCCTTTAGCTGATGTGTTTATCTCATAAACACACCGACTTTCACTGAGCCTGAATTAACTCGAATCGTCACAGCAAGACAAAATCAAGTCACAGCAAATCACAGCAGGTGGTAATACATGTACAATGAAATCGAAGCTCTGCTCAACTCGTCGTATTGATTTATGCGCAGTAGATGATCTAATTTAGACAGCTCTGTCTAAGACACATACATGCACACATACTCACATGCACGTTAGTAGTGAAATCTGTCGTGTTATGACTCAGCCACTAACCCACCCTCTGTTCAAATGAAGCTCAAATAACTTGTGTCATGTTATAACTCACCGACACTTAGTCGCTTTCTGCCACTAGTGCATCAACTTTGAAAATTTTCCAAGTTGAAATTTTCAAACCCCCCCTCATCTCGAAAATTTTTAAAACTTGATTTTCGAACTTAAAAACATTTTTCAGAACACTGACCACTCCCCCCCGGCTAGCTATTCTCTCATTGGCCAATTGGTTTATCTAATAACATTTCACTTGGCGAGTATTTAGGGAGACGCAGATCGCAGTTAATTCCTTCTCTACTATGACTTTCCAAGGTAAATATGAACGTGTCATTGTGTACAAATTACAATTGTTTGTAGACGGTGATGCGTCAGACAGGCGGGAATAATAAGCGGCGGTGTCATCTTGATTCCAAATTGGCGATTACATTATGCCGCTGTGGGTTCGTTGTGACGAGTCCGAATGCCGGATCACTTTTTGCAGAGATCCAGCTGCTTGCCAGCCATTAATATCTCTACATTCGGAAACACTACGTGAAGTTGTGCTATGGGCGTATGAAAAGCCATCCCACACATAATTGCCAGAACGTATTCAATCACTACTACCGTCATGGAGGCCGCGCGATGTGGACGTAGATCGGCAGCTACAATTACAGGATGGAATGTTGTTACCTCCACCAGATTATGACAGTCCGCGTCTTATTCAGCGCATACGGGCACTGTTGAATAGGAATGCGCATTTGACTCAACTATCTCGTGCTCACTTAATAATCCACCGACCACCAAGTGAGCTGCAGGACAGAGCCTCCGAGCTGGAGGAACCGCGAGTGAGCATTAACAACGGTGTACAAGAGGATAATATTTAGTGTCTTCATGGAATGCCCACCAACGCCGGGAGCTGACGTGCTCACAGAGGCAGGAATATACAACAGCACATTTCCCTCCTTCTCCTATTACAATCTCAGACGCCGGTGATGGTAATGTTTTCCCACAGCTAGGCTTTCACGAGGATTCCGGCGCCGGGCCGAGCAGTATGGAAGAGTGGATTGACTTGTCCGCCGCTACTGATGAGGAAGAGATGGAACCGCCCCGAAAAAGAAGGCGTATATCATATGATGTGCTTGAGTTGTCATAAGATGAAGTAGTGGATAATACAATTGAGAATGACTGGTTAGATATTCAAGTGATTGAGGAAATCAACAATGACTTCAGTTGTAGTATGTGCCATGCGCTATTCAGCTGCAGGGATGATCTTATTCAGCATGATACTGACGAGCATGCGGAGCCGCATATAATTTATCAAGAGGATGGTAACAGATTTGGTGTACTAACGAGTACAATGGGTGGTTTCGCACGAGATTGGTTGAATACAATGGTTGAATGCCTCCCGCTCGCTGATAGAGTCACTGAATAGTGACTTAATTAATTAATTTTTAATTTTATTACTTATTTAATTCACGGCATTAAATAGACGGAATTATGCACGCGCCAGACTGCGTTTGGTATGCAAGTTTCGGCGTACAAATCTGATTGAAGAGGAGACTGTGCGGGATGAAGATAGGTTTTGTGCGATTGACTTTTGATCTCGACCGGCCACCCATACAAATGCGTTTGATATATGGTATGATGAACACACCCAAACACTATTAAGAAAATTCGAGACGTTCAATGACCGAGGTAGTGCAGTGGAATTTGAGGGGGTTATTTCGCTTACCATCAAAGTTATATTAACCGTGCTTAATTAAAGGGCGTATTAAGCTACCAGAAACTCTACAGAAGAAGTGGTGCTTGATCAATGTTTAGTCTGACGGCACTTGTTTCAAATATGCACCGCTGGCTGCTTTGCACCATAATGAAGTTCGACGAAACCGCAAGAGACCTGGAAAGTATGACAGATGGTAGTCAGAGTTGGATTTCTTAGGGTTGGAAGACATATCATCGGTGCATGTCCGTGATATACCACAATTTGAGCGTCGGAATAACATTAAAATCAACGTCCACCTATATGAGCGCGGCTTGCAAGGTCCTATTCATTGTTCTCGCCAAACAGACTTTCCACAAGTAGCTAACATTCTACTCATTAATATGAATGAAGACTGGCATTATTGTGCAATTACAAATTTGAGAGCCCTTTATAACCAATCTCAGCACTACCACATGTGTGAAAGATGTTGTCGCTCAATTCGAGTGAAGGATGACTATGACACTCACGTGGAATGGTGCTTAAAAGGGAAAGCCCAGGTGCAGACAATGCCAATGGTAAAGTAATTTAATTACAGTTCCTCGGGTGTTGAACTTCGCCCGGTACGCGTCATCTATGAGGACATAGAGTGCTACATAGACCCCATTCTAAAAATCCACCATCCGGCTTCCATTGTCTGCCGCTAAGTTTGGTATCTTCACTTTGCCAACAGGAATGCTAGCGTGACAACGGAAATGTGGAGGGAGAGAATTGCATTATTGACTTCTCAAAAGATTGGATGAATTGGTCCATGATCAGTATAACAACATGACAAAGTGGACGAGGCAAAAGATTCGTATGCGGCCGCAGGATGAAATATTGTTGAGACGGAGCCAGGAATGTGCAAAATGTGAAGCCTCATTCGTGTGTGCTGATGGAGTTGTCGAAATGCGTGACCACTGCCACCTAACAGGCGCCTACCGCCAAGTGTTATGCGGGGCGTGTAACTTTAGTCTTCGTCAGCGAAGATACATGCTCCCGGTGGTATTTCACAATTTCAAAAGCTATGACGCACACATGATTCTAAAGCGCGGCATGAGCAAGATGACCAACTGGAACTTGGACTGTATTGCCCAAACAAAGGAGAAGTTCATGAGTCTCCGAGCAACGATATTCGTGGGTGTGAATAGGAAAGGCAGAAACATATATTTCAACATTTCCTTCATTGATAGCTACCAATTCTTAGCCTCCTCTCTAGCAAAGCTGGCACATAATATAGCGAGCCTGACCATCACTCAAACTTTGCTACAGCATTTCCTCAACGCTGATGAAGAACTGCTGAGACAGAAGGGCGTGTTTCCGTACTCATACTTTGACTCATTGGCTCGTCTTCAAGAGACCTCTCTCCCATCAATAGAAGCCTTCAAATGTGATTTGACAGGAGCGGACTGTTCTATGAACGACTATGAACATGCACAAAAGGCATGGGAAAAGTTTGGATGCAGAACATTTGGAGACTATATGCGGCGCTACTTTGAGTTGGATGTGAATTTACTTGCTGATGTATTCGAAGACTTCCGTGGAGTGACCCAGAAGGAGGACGGTCTGGAACCAAGCCAGTTCATTAGTCTTCCAAGCCTCTCATATACATCCGCATTCAAAATGACGCGTGAGACCATCCACCTGATTGAAGAGGCTGAGATGTATACATTCTTTGAGAGGGGGATCCGCGGTGGGTTGACGTATACACAAAAGCATCTGACAACAGCCCAGTTGGATATAGTGCTGGCCTATGTAGACGAAAATAATCTTTACGGCAGTGCACTTTGTCAGCATCTCCCTCACTCAAACTTGAAATGGGTAGAGAGCGAAGAAGATTTGGAATGGCTCCAACGAGCAGAGAACATCATGACGCTGGCGGATGATGCTGAAGAGGGTTATGTATTGGAGGTGGATCTCGACTATCCCAAACACATCTATGACGCAACAGCCGACTTTTCATTAGCAGCAGAGAGTGGGAGTATACAATACAATCAGTTCAATCCATTCATGACAACGCTCTATACTCAGCTGCAAGGCTCAAAGCGGAAATTCAATACAACTCGCATATATGTGCTAATGGATGATGATGATGATGTAAAACAGCATAGGAATAAACAGGGCTTCGGCTCAACTGGCTTATAAAAGTCATTCAATAAAAATGTATATATTCCCATGTGTTTTGTTTTTTTGCAAAGTTTCGGGTTGATAGGGGCTAATTACGACTAGCATGAGTTTCTATCATGTGCTGCCCAGTAATGCAGCGGTAGATACCTAACCAAAGATTTCCGCCTCTTCTTACATAACGCCGCTGAAACTGCCGTACCGACTGACGGGTGACTGGGAAGTGGCGGTGACGAATATTATCTATCAAAAACTGCGTCCATACCTCCGCAGATGAGGATGTTATAACTATATCCAATCAACCAATAGAGATAGTGCTACAGCCGGTCATGTGCACTAGCATAGAAGAAGCATGTCAATATCTTACAAGAATGGCAAACAAGCTGTATGGTAATTAAACAAATCATGAAATATGATAATCAAACAAGTCATGAAGTATGATAATCAAACAAGTCATGAAGTATGATAATCAAACAAGTCAAGAAGTATGATAATCAAACAGGTCATAAAGTATGATAATCAAACAAGTCAAGAAGTATGATAAACAAGTCATCTTGTTTTTTTAAATGACGCACGCGCGCACGACTATATAAGAGGAGGCGCTTCTAGATTGAGTTCATTCTCCGCGCGTACACATAGCTCCGTTGACGATTAACATTGAAGGGAATATTGTCAGCCTAATAAATTGACTCGGTTCAGTATAGTCCGAATTGTGGAATAGTGACTGCCCATTCGTCTGACTGGGCGAGCCACTCTTGCAGGTCGCCAAATGGAAGTTGAAGGTTCCTCTATGCCTTCGGCTCCACTTTACTCACGTCTGGCAGTGCTGTATTGGGAACTAACAGAGATACAGCGAAAAAAATTCAATGTTTCTAGGTTCGAATATAAGGTTTTTAAATTTCAATTTGTGTATGGAAAAATAACTTAGAATAATTTGGGGGATCGGTGTTCTGAAAATGTTTCTGAGTTTGAAAATAAGGTTATAGAAATTATCATCTTTACACGGAAAAATCACTTAGAAAAATTTTCGGGGGTCAGTGTTCTGAAAAGCGGTTCTAAGTTAGAAAATAAGGTTATAGAAATTTTCATTTTCATACGGGACACTGAAGAAGCACTCCTATGAGTGAATCTACAACGCATAATTTTGGGCCCCTCTGCGCGCTCCCTTCGGGGTCCTATACGTGCTCCCTTACTACTATATATATTGATGCAATATAGAGAAATAATTTTTAAATGCTTGATTAGTGTGCTTCTATGAATGAGAGACCAACTCAGCGTTTTATCTGCTTTTCAATGTATCAGAATTAACGGAGCCATTTCGAAGATACTAATAATAAGTATCGCCCAAGTGTCGCTGGGGATATTTGCTACGGAATGCCTCGGTCTGGTCCGAAAATAACCTAGGAAATTTGGCTTGTACGATAACCGCGCATGTTTCTCAATGCATGACACATCCTTGGTTTACCCCGGCCCAATTTGGTTTGAAAATACCCTAGAAAACTTCCCATGACGTCTTCTATATATGATAATTATTCATCTATATTGCAATAATGTATAGTAGTAATAAGGAAATGCGCATTGGACGCCAAAGGGAGGTCTGTGTAATTTGACTAAGTATCACTGGGCATGTTTACTCCGGAATTTTTGGTTTGCTCTGAAAATAACCTAAGAAATTTAGTCTCTATGATAACCACTCATAATTCTCATTGTATGACACATCCTTGGTTTTAGTCCGGTCCGATTCGCCTTGAAAATACCCTAGAATTCCCATGATAATCTATATGATATGCCATATGATATGATATATATAGCCTATATATATATATATATATATATATATATATATATATATATATATATATATATATATATATATATATATATATATATATATATATATACATATATATCAGAGGCGGCTCGTCGGGGTGTGCTAGGCGTGCTAAGACGCCTGCTCTATTTTCCTGTCCCAAAAATAATGTGCACTGTGCAGTTGTATGTAAATATGTTGAATAATGTTTGTTTGAGATCAAATTAAGCCTACAGAAATGTCGTTGAACTCCTTTTCCATTAGCCACATTCACACAAATATTTTGCATGGATTCGATCACATTGGAGTATCGGTAGGGTGTGCTGTCAGATATTAGAACGACTGAATGATTTCCCTCTGACGAATTACCAGTGATCAACCAATCAAATGCGAGATTACCTCAGCCACTCACCACTGCTGCTGCAAATCACGTCAAGGAAAATGCGAGAGGGTGTGCTAATTGAAATCAGGACGACCGTCTGTTAGTTGCTCGCCTTCTCTCCACTGACAGCGATCTCACCGACTGTTTATACTTCACAAGACATGGATGAAATCAATACTGTGAACTTTTTGATAAACAATCCTTTTTCTCGACTATCCAGCGAAGAAAAAAATCTATTGTTGAACGTGGGAGACGTACACCTAAAATACATTGATCAGAAAAGGTTGGAAAGCAGAACAGAAAATTCAACTCCTCGTGGTTCGACAGAAAAGAATGGTTGACTGCATGTCCGATGCGTAAGCGATTGTTTTGTTTTCCGAGTCTCTTGTTTGATACGAAAAGAGAAGCGTGTCATCCTTGGACCGTTAAAGGTTTCGATGACCTTGCACATTTATCAGGTGCTATTTTAAAGCACGAAAAGTCGGTTGCTCATGCGGATAATAGTGTTAAATTGAAACTTTTTCTTAAAGTTTCACCTATTGACGTCGCATTGTCAGAAGCACGAAAACTATCTGTTGATATTCACAATGCTGAAGTGAGTAAGAATAGAGATATCCTACGTCGACTGATAGATATTTGCATACTTTTGGCGAAAAATGAACTCGCATTCCGCGGACACGACGAATCTATCGACTCAATGAACAGAGGTAACTTTAAAGAGATAAGTGCTCTTATACAGAAGTACGAACCCTTATTAAAAGAACATTTTGAAAACTCTTCCTTCTTCAAGGGTGATTCAAAAACCATACAAAATGATCTCATATTTTCTATTGCTTCTGAAATTAAGAATGTAATTCGTTCACAAATTAATGATAGCGACTTTTTTTTCGATCCTTGTAGATGAAACATCTGATCGCTCTGTTAGAAGCCAATTGGCAATAGCAGTACGTTATGAAAGGAACGGTAATGTTTACGAACGCTTTCTTGGGCTCTCTGATATATCTATCAGTCAAAATGCAGATAATATTTCTAAAACAGTGTTAGCTAATATCGCTGATTTCGATCCCAAGGCAAAGCTTGTTTCTCAGACATACGACGGATGTTCTACGATGGCACGTTCTCGAAATGGAGTGCATATTGTAATTCGTTCGCATTACCCGATGGCGCTTTATGTCCATTGTTTTGCGCACCGCTTGAATTTATCTTTATCGAGAGCTTGCTGCTCTAACCAATACGTTAATAACTTTTTTTCTGATATTTCATCTTTTCATGCTTTTTTTAATCATTCAGCAAAGCGCCGCTCCCATTTGAGTGAAATTTGTGGTAAAAGTGGCAAAAGAATGATATCGATAACTCCAATACGGTGGTCGTATAATCACAGAGCTGTTTCCATTGTTCACGAAAATTTTGAAAGTTTATGTGAATGTTTTTCGCCGATACGTGATAATAACAGCGACTGGGATTGTGTGACCATAGATAAAGCAGGGTCTCTGTTGGGTAAGTTGAGAGATTTCAACTTTATTGTTATGCTTGAAATTTTCAATACGACTTTGCCTTTGTGTCACCTTTTATTTCAAAGATTACAGAAGGCTTCTTTGCTTTTGCACACAGCCCATGGTGCTGTTGAGCAAACCATTGAGGATTTGCGTAAACTTCGGTGTAGTGATGTGTTTTCCAAAATCGCGACAGCTATATCACGGTTCGAAACAAGCTGTAGCATGCAGACTCGAAGTCAAACATTTGAAAGCGAAGCCCACAGATTGGCACATTATGAATCAGTTTTCTTCTCGATTATCGATATATTAATTCAAAATCTTCAAACTCGTTTCCAAGATATGACAGTCTTGTCCTTTTTCACTCTACTAAATCAGGACCAATTTCATAATTACAGACGCGAATTTCCACTGAAGATTTTTTCTGTGTTAAAGTATTCTGTATACAAAGATTTATTGATTTTCCTCGATTAAAATCACAGTTGTGTGTCATATATTCGTCTGATAAATTTGATATACATCTCAGTGATATGTTAAAATTCATTTATGACAATGATCTTCATGATGCACTCTCAGAAGTTAGCAAGCTCTTGAAATTAATTTTGACTATCCCTGTTACCACCGTACCGGTTGAGCGCACTTTTTCATGCCTGAATCGGATCGAGTCAGTCCTCCGGTCAACGATGTTAGAAGATAGATTGGAAAGTCTCATGCTAATTTCAGTTGAAAATGAAATTGCTGATTCAATTAGCTACAATGACATCATCGATCGTTTTGCATTACTGAAGGACAGGCGCATAAAGCTAATTTATAAATAAATTGAACGTTTTTGTCGTTTATGCATACCAAAAATACAACATCATAAATACTAGCAGTGTTTTTTCTGTACATTGCACCTTATGCGGTATTTTGTATATCAAAATTATGGGTTATAATGAGGTCCGGAAACAAACAAATAACGGTTTGGTGGTTTTATAAGACCTAGGATCATTGATATTTCATTTGACTTTTACTAGCACGCCCTGTAGTTCGGGCCACGAGCCGCCCCTGATATATATATATATATGATAATTCTATGTGATAATCAAGCAAAGCATGAAGTATGATAATTATTGTTATTTTCCTCAAGTCAGTAAGGGAATATATGCCCCCCCTGAATCCTGGCTCGGTTATACGAACGAGGATGATGTACTTGTACATTCCAAGCCCCAGAGCGGTCAGAGGTAATGGTTGGTGGTGTTTGTCAAACATTGCAATGTCCTCTGCCGGCCTAATAAATTGCCTCAGCCCTGTGTAGCCCCAATTGCAGAACAGTGACTGCCCTTTTGTCTGACGGGCGAGCCACTCCTATAGGCCATCAGATGGCAGTTGTAGTCCCTCCTCCGCTATCACCACCACTTTACTCAACTCAACCAGTGTAGTATTGGGCACTAACAGAGATAGATAGACTGTTATTAAAAAGTGAGCGGATCGGAGGACTGCCCTTAAATTCTGGGGTTTGGATGGCAATTGTCTCTCTATTATAGCGTATGCTCTGGAACCATGGCTGCCCTGCCTTCTTCGGTTTGGTTAGAGTAAGTTGCACGCTGACCGCTTTCCGTACTATGCTGTATGAAATTAACGGAGAAGCTTGTTCGGTGTTCATATTGAAAGAGAAGTCGTGTATTTAGAAGGAAATAGATTGACTGAATGAATTGATTACACATAAAAGTCATTACTGCTGTTGTTGGTGTTGGTCTGCTTCTTAGCGCTTCCTCTTCTTCTTCTTCACCGGTTGATTCGCGTCTTCAAATTCTTCTTCTACTATTGGCTTGTTCCATAGCAATTGATCCATGGCAATTTAACACCGTGGCTCCCGATATAGATGCCGAGAACGAGGATGATACACTTGTATGTTCCGAACCCCAGGGCGGACAGAGGTAATGGTTGGCGGTCTTTATCAAACACTGCAATGTCCTCCGCCAGCCTAATAAATTGTCTCGGTTCTGAGTAGTCCCAATTGCGGAACAATGACTGTCCTTTCATCTGGCGGGCGAGCCGTCAGATGGCAGTTGAAGTCCCTCCTCTGCTTTCGCCTCACTTTACTCAACTCTGCCAGTGTAGTATTAGGCACTAACAGAGATAGATTGTTATTGAAAGTGAGCGGATCGGAGGACCGCCCACTGTTGATTTCCTCAATCACTTCAATATCCAACCAGTCATTCTCACTTGCATTATCCACTACTTCATCTTATGACAACTCAGCACATCATATGATATACGCCTTCATTTCCGGGGCGGTTCCATCTCTTCCTCATCAGTAGCGGCGGACAAGTCAATCCACTCTTCAATACGGCTCGGCCCGGCGCCGGAATCCTCGTGAAAGCCTAGCTGTGGGAAAACATTACCATCACCGTCGTCTGAGATTGTAATAGGAGAAGGAGGGAATGTGCTGTTGTATATTCCTGCCTCTGTGAGCACGTCAGCTCCCGGCGTTGGTGGGTTTTCATCCCAGTCACTGCCGCTATTCCATGAAGACACTAAATATTATCCTCTTGTACACCGTTGTTAATGCTCACTCGCGGTTCCTTCAGCACGGAGGCCCTGTCCTGCAGCTCACTTGGTGGTCGGTGGATTATTAAGTGAGCACGAGATAGTTGAGTCAAATGCGCATTCCTATTCAACAGTGGCCGTATGCGCTGAATAAGACGCGGACTGTCATAATCTGGTGGAGGTAACAACATTCCATCCTGTATGTAGCTGCCGATCTACGTCCACATCGCGCGGCCTCCATGACGGTAGTAGTGATTGAATACGTTCTGGCAATTATGTGTGGGATGGCTTTTCATACGCCCATAGCACAACTTCACGTAGTGTTTCCGAATGTAGAGATATTAATGGCTGGCAAGCAGCTGGATCTCTGCAAAAAGTGATCCGGCATTCGGACTCGTCACAACGAACCCACAGCGGCATAATGTAATCGCCAATTTGGAATCAAGATGACACCGCCGCTTATTATTCCCGCCTGTCTGACGCATCACCGTCTACAAACAATTGTAATTTGTACACAATGACACGTTCATATTTACCTTGGAAAGTCATAGTAGAGAAGGAATTAACTGCGATCTGCGTCTCCCTAAATACTCGCCAAGTGAAATGTTATTAGATAAACCAATTGGCCAATGAGAGAATAGCTAGCCGGGGGGGAGTGGTCAGTGTTCTGAAAAATGTTTTTAAGTTCAAAAATCAAGTTTTAAAAATTTCATTTTGTTTTTTGGCTTGGAAAAATAAGTTAGAAAAATTTCGAGGAAAAATAATTTAAAAAAATTTTCGAGATGAGGGGGGGGGTTTGAAAATTTCAACTTGGAAAATTTTCAAAGTTGATGCACTAGTGGCAGAAAGCGACTAAGTGTCGGTGAGTTATAACATGACAGATTTTCACTGCTCAAGTTGACAATCTTGACGAATATTACAAATTGAAACACTCGTCCTCCAGCCATGACTTCTTCATTCAACGCTTTAGGACAACTGTAGGTGCTTCTTCAGAACATGCGTGCGAGTGGCACTACAAGGAAAGCCCTTCGCTGCTCGTTCTCTCTTTCTTTCTTTCGATCTCTGGAGAGTATTTCGGTCAAAACTGAATATCCACAACTTTTGCAAAAACTGCTTATCAGAGAAATTTAATGAAACGTGAACGCGAGGCACTTTCGACCGGTTCTTTCTCAGGCATTACACAGGTGTGAAACAGATGCGCTATCATTAGAAGTGCTGTGCACTCTGGAAATGATAAATCACTGATGTGTTTAAAATAAAGAAAAAAATAAATAAAAAGATGATTAAAGTTGATTACCAAGATAGAGCTTGAACACACAAATTCGCCCAGAGGAGTTTGATACACAATGCCTCCGAAATGCGCATGCATATCAGGCTGCTACGCCTCACATGAAATGACACACGAAAAACCATTTCTCCATGTTGACATTTTTCCTTAAATACATGGAAATAAATACAAATCATCCGCGCTGTCGCCGGTTGTGTTTTGTCTGCTTTTGCGCACTGTGTTTTCTTGTTGGTTTCCTATGAGATTTTGGCTGGCCTTACAGTTGATTTTTGGTATCTTTTTGATCGTCCTGCTCTCGGGAGTCTTGCTGTCGCTTTGGATTTTGGAACTGTATCGCTGCTTTTGAGATATTCTGAAATGTGTGAGTTTGTGGTCCTCATTTATAGTTCTGTCTCTGTGCGCATGCGCAGATTGGTGTGAAAAGCGTATTAGATAATAAGATAAGATAAACTTTATTGACTCACATGCACAAAGTGATTCGTGAGAGCGTACAATTAAGAACATAGAAGACAAGATATATACGTAAAGAAATCTCATATCTCATGGCAATATTTAATGAAGGACTCTCCGAACCGTTTCGTCCTTGTTTTGGGTGGTCTGAGAGTGAATTTATCTCTGGTTCTGCGAGATTGTCGTTGAAGGAACATGTCTCTCAGAGGATGAAGTTCATCAGATTCAATTTTTGAAAAGAGCCTGAAACACGTCCGATCGGCCACAGTCATGATGGGCTGAAACGTCACATCATCCATGCCAATAATCCGAGATACCCATCGTTCGAGGAGCACGAATTTATCTTTCAGTTGCTTTGTCAAATTGCAGAAGGCTGGGTATGCGTACAAAAGTATAGATCTAATGAACGCGGCGCGGCGTATGCTTGACAAATGACAGTTGGTGGACAGTTGCCTCTGCGCAAGTTCCTCACGATGTAAATCCGTTGGCAAGCTTTAGTAATTACTTTATTGACATGAGTTGACCACTTCAAATCCGGGGTGATAGATAAGCCGAGAAGAGTCAGCTCTGAAGCTGAAGGTATGGGATAGCCCTCAGCAGAGATCACCGGATGCACATCAAAGTTCCTTTTCGCAACAATGTCAAGAATCTTGCTTTTAGAGATGTTGATAGGAAGACGATTTCCTGAAGACCATGTGACAATTATTCCACTCATCCTGCAGCCTGTCATCTTCATATTTGCGAATACAATGAATTAGACTGATGTCGTCCGCATATTTGATGACAGCAGTGTTATCCAGAACTGGTTGGAAGCTGTCAACTACCATGGAGAAGAGAATCGGGCCCATGATACTTCCCTGTGGAACTTCGCTTGTGATTCGTCTCCATTCCGAAGTAATGTTATTCCATTTGACACGCATAAAGCGATTTTCTAGGAAGCTGATCAGCACGTTAGTCGTCTGTTGTGGCAATCCGAACCTTTCAGCCGCTGAAATGATGATGTTATGGGCGCTTTGTCAAACGCCTTTGACAGATCGATTGATAATATCCTCACCGCACCAGGAGAATCAAGGAACTCGAAAACACGATGCATAAGAAGTGTCAGGGCATTAACCGCACCAGTGCCTGGACGGGGAATGTAAGTAAATTGCGCAGAATTGAACTTTCCATGCAGATGAGGAAGAAGCAACTTGCGCACAATAAGTTTCTCAAAAACTTTGGATGAGGTGGAGCATAGGGATATTGGACGATATTCACTCACTAATTTAGGTTTGCTGATTTTTGGGATGAGTACAATTTCAGCATATTTGAAATGAGAAGGAAACAAGCTGGCAGATATCATCTGTTGAAGAGTTCCGTAATACCACAAGTCAATAAATGAGAAAAGTCGCGGTAAACCCAGAACGGGCTTCCATAAAACCCAATACTTCTCCGCTTGAGCTGACTTATTTGGTGATAAACATCGAGAATAGAAAATGTATCCAAATCCTCGATGACAAGCAATTTGCTTGGTAGAGGTGTATCTGAAGATTGTAAGGTCGAAACAAAGTAATCACTGAAATCATTCGCAGTGAATGACGACGAAGTGGAAGGAATATTAAGGTTTACACTTGATGCATGTCTGCCAATGTACTTTACGGAAGACCACATTTTCTTGATATTACTACTATCTATTGTTTTCTTTATGTAATTCCCCTTGAGATAGCGAATTTCGTTGCGAACTTGATTGCGAAGACGGAGATATTTTGAATGTTGCTTCAAAATAAATGCTGTATCACGAGCATTAATCATAAGCTTTAGCTGCTACGTAATCCACGGAGCGTCACTACTCGATTTTGTACGAACAGTTCGTGACGGAAGGCAAAAATCAAATAGGTATCTGATGCAGTCCTGAAATAGTGCGACACAATTATCAGTGATAGATTCAGATCTGATAAGAGCATCCCAGTCAAACATGTGCATCAAATAATTGAAATTTTCTTTATTCTTTTTACAGAAGCATCGTATTGTTTTCTTCTGAATAGTCGGGCGAGGATTAGTCTTCTGCTTCCATAACACAATCGAGTGATCAGAGGCACCTATTGGGGGTAAGGTTTTTGGCTTGGCAGTGCAAGGTATGTTGGTAAAAATTTGGTCAAGGATGTTATCATTCCTCGTTGGACTGTCTATAATTGCTTCAAGATTCGTTTGTCTCGTAATTTCATCATAGTATTCTCTCAATCCGTTGAAATCACCACATGGCACGGTTCGCAATTTACAAGGATTAATTCTGCCATTAGTAGTAACATAATCAATGATACCAATGATAGTGTTCACACACTCATCAGCCCTTTCGGTGTCATTCCAATAGGGATGGTATACACATATCACCAAGAGAGACATATCACGAATAATGAACGAAAGAATCTCCGAATCACAAGTAGGAATCGATGACACACCAGAAAAATCAAATACTTCAGGCACATATTGATCTGAGACGTAGCTAATGATTCCACCACCCCTACAGTTCCTGTCACGTCGTATGATTTTGTATCCATCAATGAAAATGGCGTCATCTGGCACGGAACAGTCCAACCAAGACTCAGTGAAGATGGCAAGATCAGGTTTGATAGTATTCATCCTCAAGGTCAGCTCGTCAATTTTATTAGAAATCGATCGCAAATTCGATAGAACAAGCGAAGGAGATATCAACCATTTCGCATCACATTTCCTTTTCCTTTCCGCGGTAGATGGAATCAATTTGAGTGGAACAAGAGTTCTTGGTCGTGATTTGACATCTTTGTATGATACCGTAGGTCTTCTTTCATTGTTTATGACATTGATATGATCCACATATATACGAAAAACTTGAGCTTGCGCTTAACATCTCTGTTGATGCATACACAATAATTACGTTGCCGCAGTTCGCACAGCTGTTGAATCGAATACGTGAAGGGAGAGTCACTCATGTCTCTGTGTGCAACTGAAGGCAGTTGCTAGTACACCCGAGCTCACTTATCGAAGCGAGAGAATGAAGCAAACGAGGAAAAAGGAACCGTTCAAACCGATGGAGGGAGGATTCGACCCAGATATCCTGGAGGCAAAAGTTCAGCACTGATCCGCTCGGCCAGACCGCATATGACATGGGCGATGCGAGATAGCTTCCCTAATCAAGGACTGAAGTGCAAGCGTGATAGAGTTCTCTGCCGATGACGTTGAGCGTCAGTGAAACAGCTGATTGTGTCGTCACCTCACCAGTCACCATCTCAGGGAGAAGCAGCAAGCAGCGGTCGCTGCAACGGTCTGCAGTGTATCATCGATCATCATGATGACGTAACGACAGAGGGGAGAGAGAGCGTCGAAGATGCCGGCGTTGAATGTTATATTAGCCAAGAGGCGAACGAAAACTGCAACACGGTGACACTAATAATCTACTGGGTTTGGCGGGAGGAGGGAAACGCGTGCACGCTGAGATAGCCAATGGGGTTGAAGGATACGACGCGAAGTAAGTGCAAAAATGCTCAAAATGCTCATAAAAAGTGTAATGTAGGTCGACGAACGAGATACCAACACCAGATTTTAACATGAGATAAGCACTGAAGATGATAGCGAAGAATGATAGTGTTCACAGTGTAACCGACGCGCAGGAAGGCAAGATAAAAGTAGCGACGATGGGGTGAGCAGCACCACGCTAGTTATCCGACCGTCTCCCCTGAGAGCGAGCGACCGAATGAATTATAGTATTACAGCAATAATAATGCTTTATTGAAACCAAAATACATAGAGAGGTACATGGTTATGACTGCAAAGTCATGTAAACTGTGAAAATCTGACAAAGGAGTTGGTGTAATAAGATGGTTTCCGCAGAGGAGTTGTCAGTTGCCTTTGATGTCTAACTTTGCTGATATGTTGACGGACGTTGAAAAAGGAGGACAGGCGATGAGTATCACGATGATGAGACACTTTGCGGATGAGTTTAACGCAAAACACGATCTACATTAACATTTGTCTTAGGGATGGCTTGTTGTACATGCTGCATCAATGTTTGGCCAAACGATCCAGACGTTCAAATTTACAAAAGTGTTTCATTTTCATATCATATACAATGGGCCAACAAAATGATAAACGAGATAAAACAAGACCCATGTATGCCTGCCACACAACATGATCTTCATAACAATTGATCTTCAGACGCTTTACAATGGACATAATACTACAGCATTTTTTTGTATAAAAACGAGACATGAGAGTCCCATGTCAAATTAGCACTAAAGAAAACACCGAGGATTTTCAAATTTACAACTTCCTCTATGACTTCATCATTGATATCAATATTGGTACATCTGGTGGGATCAAAAAGCTTAGAAAGAGTCATACATTTGGTTTTATTTGCATTTATTGTCATTTTCTTTTGGGCTACCGAATTACAAAAGGCGTCAACGTCCTCTTGAAAAAGATCATTACTGTTGTTACCATTGGATAAGTGAATGAGGGTTATATCGTCAGCATACGAAATAACCTTGGTGTTAGCGAACTGTGGGACATCATTAATCATGACAACAAAAAGTAGAGGTCCTAACACAGAGCCCTGAGGCACCCCACTGGCCACATTTCTCCAAGGTGTGGAAATGCCATCAACGTAAACACGTTGAAAACGATTTGACAAAAAGCTTTGTATGAGATTCACTACAAGGGGATTGAAAGGGAAAAGGGTTCCAAGACTTTGGATCAAGGTGAGGTGAATGAGTGAATCGAAAGCCTTATTGAAATCAATGGCAAGGAGTTGACAAAAGTTTGAGGGTCTGCTAGCGATGTGTTGAAGGGAAGTGAGACGAATGGTCAGGAGGGCATTAGTACAACCTCCATTATCACCTGGGATGAAGCCGAACTGTCGGCGATCGAATTTGCCTTGTAGGGAAGGTAGAAGAATAAGATCTCGAATCAATTTCTCAAGACATTTGCTCAAGAAAGGCAAAATGGAAATGGGACGATGAGCACATGAATCCTTATTAGGGAGCGGGAGAACATTCGCTTTTTCCAGATATCGGGAAAGATGTTGGCTTGAAGGCATAGATTAAAAAATCCTTGTGATAGGGGAAGCAAGTATATCAATGAAGGAGCGAAAGAAGATGCCAGAAACACCATCTGGTCCAGTAAAGTTAGACTTGGCGTTCTTCACCATGGTAGTGACTTGTGATTCCTCAACTGTCGGGAAAGAATGATCCTCACACAGAAGATTATCATTATCGAAAAAGGAAATATCAGAAGCAAGAAAATTGGACTTGAAAGTGTCATTGATTTCAAGAGCTAATTTTTCATCGAGTTTTCTACTTTGATTCCTCCGAATTTGTGAGTTGATGAGTTTCCAGCTATCCGAATTGGACGATCCAGCATAAGTAACGTCGCTTAGCTTTGTAAGACTCCTCAAGAAACTTCTCCCTCAAGTGCAAGTACTTAACCATGTTACCACGGGAAAGGGCTTTATCGCGATCGTCAGATAGAACCTTCAGGGTAGGGATCATCTAAAGTGGGTCAGTATTTCTCATGCGAACAATTCTCTCAGGAAAAAAGATATCGTAAAAAACTGACATAGAAATTAAAATTCAGATACAATTTGGTTGACATCATTGACAGAATCGGTTGGGCGAGAACAAAAAATAATGTTCCAGTCAACAGAGGCCAAAACATTGCGGCAATTTGCAAATGAAGATGGAGTAAATGAAAGGGTTTTGACCTTGGTGGTAACAATGGGTTTGGGAGAGAGAGGTCTAGCAAAATACCTAAATGGTCAGAACAACCAAGAGGACTGAGGTATTCACAATCAGCATAAGACAGGGAGTCAGATACGGCAATCACGTCAAGAATATTTGTCTCTCGAGTTGGTTGTAGAACCAATTGTTTGAGGGAGTTATAAGCACAAAAATTAGATAAATGAGTCAGTCCTTAAATCATTAACACTAGAAGCACCAAAATTTTGTCACACCTTTAAGCACCAATGAGTCAAAAATGACTCACATCTATTTTTCTGGTATTTTGCGGTGTTTATCCAAGTGAAATGCTTTTATATTGATATTCATTGCAATTTCTCGTAATAAAGAGTGTTGCTAAGCAGTTTTACAAAAAGCTGTGATTCTTTTACATAGCAGGAGGGGATTATAATGGCCTAGCTATAATTTCATATGTAGAATTAAGAGAGAGCAATCAACATGAAGAAATATCATTTAATGTACTTATCTCAACCATTTAATCCTAGGCCAAACGGCAAGTTTTAACACATCAATATACATGTATTCAATAGGACATAAACAAGTAACAAGTCAGTGGTCTACTTTCTAAAGTAGGCCTATTTACTTACATGTACATAACAACATATAGCCACAAAAGTTCTACTGAGAGCAAAGTTCAAATATTTTCCCATATGCTGCAAATGGTAAAACACATCTTCGAACCATCTGAGTGCTTCCCACAGACATGCATTGAGCACTTCAAACATTTGGTTGATGACATATTTGTACATTTCTGGATGAGGTGTGCGCTTGCGTGATTCACTCCTCTGCTTTTCTTCCCACTTGTTTGACTGAGTTATCTCAGTCCACTGTGTATGGTCTTTTCCGTGGTAAGCAGTTGATGAAGTCGAAGCGAAAGTAGAAACACACTCGTCGTCGTTTGAATTATCTAGACATAATCCCAATCGCTCAGCTAAAAGAGGTGGAGTAGGACTTGATAAATCGTCGCTCATTTCTGATGAATCAGATGAATCACTTTCGCAAATTTCTTGAATTCCATTACTATCGGCTACTTCTGGTTCATCATCACCAGATTCAAAAGGATCCATGGATTGCATCACAATCAATGCTTGCTGCGCCGAATAACGCTTTGGACAATTCATTTTGCTAGCTGTGACACTAGCTTGCAGTTGCACTATGCAGGAAGATGTCTAGATAGGAATGATCAAAATAACGCTTTGCAATGCAGAAAGATAACTGTGACAGCGCGTGAGTCATTCATGCTTTGTTCATAGTTCATCGATATGTTAGAATTTGCGAATAGAGATATGCTAAATGTGAAAACACATGTTAATTTGAATAACAACAATTCCGATTTGCAAAATTAGCCTCATGAGTCAAAATTGACACAGCGGTGCTTATAGGTAGACCAGTCTTGATTTCAGTGAAATGATAAGAATTATGCGATTATATCGCGTGGACACACAGTTGATATCACTAAAATAAAAGTCACCAAAAAGCAAGGACCTGATATTTAATGGAGAGGAGCAGAAGTGACGGCAATATTCTGAGTGAGTCAAAAATGACTCACGGTGCTTCTAGTGTTAATGTCACCAGTTACAATAAAGTTCTGGGAAACACTGTCATCGATTAAATTTTGTATAAAATCTAATACACACTCATGGGCGCCTAAATTATTCCAGTATGGGTGATATAAAAGAATGAGTGTTACATTAAAAGAATCAAAACGGCATGACAGTGCATTAGATCGGGAATTAGGAATAGGAAAGTTCGACTCTAAATGTACATGTATGTCAAGTTCAGATTTAAGGTAAATTGCTACACCGCCGCCATGACATCACGATCTAAGCGAATAATGTAGTAGCCAAGAATAGATATCGCCAGATCGTCAATATTTTCATCAAACCAAGTTTCAGTGACACAAATGAAGTCAGGTTTATGTTTATTTATACGAAGGTTAAGATCTTCTACCTTGTTGAACAGTGACCGGGCATTGAACAAAAGAATAGAGGGCGGTTTGGTAGGAAAGGACTTTGGCTTGCGCAACTTGGGAGGCTTCCGCGTAGATTCTTCGGATTGGAAAGGAATATTGGGATGACGCAAGGTGTCCGGGCGTAAAATTTTGTTAAACCATAGCTTTCGACGTAGAGATCTAGTAATGGGAAATTGCTGTTGCTGATTCACCGAGAGGAGGGCCGATCGCGAATACTGTAAGTGTGGCGCATGAAAACTGAGAGGAGAGAGCGACAGGATAGCTAAGTAGCGTAGGGAAAGAAGTGTACACGATGATGTAACAGCGGCCGATCACGGATGAGATGAACAGCGTGGACCTGTGCATGGAGGTAGGTGATGACAGGGAGGCAGGAAACATGAGTCACGATGATTTGGGAGAAAAGTCATGACAAAGAGAATTGACCAGTTGAGATGAGTTGAGCAGTTGAAAAGTAGTTGTAATCGAGATTAATTGATGTAAAAAATATATCAGTCGAACGAGCAGGTACCGACAAATCGGTGGATGTAAAAAGTTTGCATGAAATCACGGCATTTCGTCAGATAATCAAGTTATACGGAAACTGATGCAGTTGTCAAACGAGCGGGTAGATGGACAACCTCTCGCTACGACGTCAACTGAAGTTGACCACTATTGTGGTCAATAGTATCTTCTTGGCTACGTCACCTGGTTTATCTACCCTACGTATTATTCACACAGATATCTGAGTGCGTGGGTGAAGTGCTGCGCACAGCTGGGATTGTCAACTGCTTCAACAAATCAGCTGTTAATCAAATGTCATCGTAAACCTTTCTCGTCGCTCGGATATCAAAATATCGATTTTTGGTTACGTGGTGGATGTCGTCATTATTACGTTGTTGATAAAATGGCATTTCACGTCATTGATAACATCGATAGTGTTACTTCGGCTCTGGTGTGAATTCCCCGCATTTTTGTCGGTGGATCTACTTTTTCTGATTCATCAATCTGTCGTAAGTTCTTCCTAGTATTATTCCAAATCAGCAATAAGTCCTGACTGGTTTCGATAGAGTGAATCACTGGGTTCAAGTCTGTAGCATAGAAATTGATGACAATAAAACCTCTAGAATGGAAGTAGAACTTTATGCGATACACAAAAGTGGCACAAAAATCGCACGCATTTTCATTTAGATTCTCTTGTCAACGACTGTTTCATTGGGTCAGAATCAGTCACATGTGCAATTCTAAGCTTTTCATTGGTGGTTCATGCCGCAACTTAGTTCCCCCTTATGTGCCGCGACCTTGAGCCTAGTTTCCATTCTAGTCAACTTCAGATAAACAATCTATTTCTATGGTCTGTAGAGACTACTCGAATATTTTGCAAATTAGTTTGCCGGTTTAGTTTTTGCACACAATGACGAGATCTACACGAGCTCGTTCGGTGTGAAGCAAATAAGGACTCCATCAAATCACTCCTAGATGAGAATAAGAATGAAATGAAGTCTATGTTATGCGATCTAAAAAGTGAACTTGAGAGTTTCCTATCCACTAAAATTGATAAGATAAATGAAACCATTGCTCATGTTCTTGAATCGAGTTTATCAGTTGAAGATTCAGTAATTCAACTACAAAATGTCCAGTTATCGCAACACAGAGAGATTACCTCTCTACAGCAAATGTCGACAAACAACCTACTTACGGAGGAGCTCATTGCCTGAGCTTGAACAGAGATATAAAAGAAAATCGAATATCATTATTTTTGGTATACTTAGAGAGGAACAGGAACAATCGAGGAGAATAAGAAACATCACATTAAAGAGGCGAAAGACCTTGTAGAATTCCTCGGTATTCACAGAGACAAGGTTGTTTCTTCTTTCCGCTTGGGCAGACCAGGAGTAAAGGGGCCGCGTATTTTGAAAGTGCAGACTGACAGTGTAAGCTCAAAGACAGAGATTCTCAAAAGATCGAAAAATATGAGGAATTCTGCTTTTGACAAAGTAATTATCATACCTGACTTAACAGCTTCACAACAACAACTTCGAAGACAACTTCAAAATGATTTTATTTATTTATGTATTTGGACTATATTTATTTGCACCGTCATAGAAATCGTGCAAGATAATTTCTTTAACTCTCTCGATTCATTGTTCAATGTTCCAAGCTTATTTGTACATTGATTAATTTGGTCCGATTATGCCAAGCAATTGAAAATTTCATGAAATCATAGAAATTGAATGGCTGCATTTCATTACCTAGTTTTTTGTCTTCATCGCCTTATGAATGTAGTCGCCAAGCGACTTGGTATGTCGCATCGTTAATGTGTTCATGAATTCATAGAAATCAGATCGTGTGCTGTCTCCCAGATATGGAATGAATGTATTTCGTTCATTTTTGTAACGTGGACATTCAACAATGAAATGATAGATATCTTCAATTTCACCATGATCACAGAATTTACAGTCATAATCTTTATGGGCATCTCTGTTTCGATAAGTTCCGATTTCTGTTTCTAGTGTGTGATTTCCAGCTCTTAGTTTTAAAATGTCATTGATTTTCATTTGATCACCAACTTCAGTCAAATACGATTTAAGCTCACATTGGAATCGACAAAGCTCTAGGTATTTCATTCCTTTGTTGCTAGTTTTGGCATTGTTGATCCGCTTTGCTCTAAAATATTCAGTTAACGCATTGATAATGAATCTCTTAGACTTTCCACTACTATTCAGATTTCGCATTTCATGTAATTGAAATTTATTGAAAACTTTATTCTATCGCACCATGTATTGCATGTATCTCTGCATCCAAATTATCACTTATGATTCTGTACATGCGATTGATAAGTCTTTTATCATCTTTTTCATTTAATTTGAGGAAATAATTATTTGCTGCCTTATAGCAATGAAATTCCATTGGCTTTATGCCAAATTCACCAATAATACAGTAATTTGGTGTCGATATTCCTAAATGATGAAACCTTTTGAAGAATTGCATTATTATTCTATTTAGGTCAGCAAGATTTTTGTTGAAATAAAGTTCACAGCCATATCGCATTTTAGATAATGCTTAATTTCAAGTGTTTCAGTCAGAATCGTGCCATCAACAGTTTTAAATTCTTCAAGTGTCTTGCCAGTAAGATATGACGACGGTTTTCCTTTTTTTCCAAATTCTTCTATTTGCTTTCTATCAGTTTTTGCGATCCAGATACCTAAATATTTGTATTCATTAACGACTTCAACTGGTGACATTTTATCATCTTTAGTAATAAGTTCATGATATTTTTGTGTTTCATTAAATACCATGATCTTCGTTTTGCTGTAGTTTATTTTCAAACTGCTACTCAAGCAGAAGTTATGAAAAGATTAAATTTGCTCAATTTTATCCGCTTGCGTTTCACTCAGTAACAAAATATCGTCCGCATAGACGAGTGACGCCAACTTCATTTCTGCAATTTAACTGGTTCATGTTCGTCAATATTTTCATATAGCTCATCTAAGAAGATACAAAATATAGTCGGTCACAAACTGTCTCCTTGTGGTATCCCATGTTCCAGTTGGAATTCAGAGCTTTCTTTACTATTGAAAAGAACTTTATATATTTTGCCTCGTATTATGTTTTCTAATAATGAGAGATAGTCACCTCTTGGTAGTATACTGTTTAGTTTTTTATCAGCTAGTCTTTTGGTACAGAATCAAAAGCTTGTGATAAATCCACAAAACAGGTATATAGTGGCTTCTTAGTATTCTTATATATTTGCATAGTTAATTTTAAAATCCAAACATTGTCTATTGTGCAGTGATTTTTCCTGAAGCCGGTTTGAGACTCGTGTAATAGTTCATGCTTGTCAATCCATGTATTTAGTCTTTCATTTAGTATTTTCGTCAGCATTTTTTCTATACAGGAAGATAAATTCAGGTATCAATAAGAATTAGTGCAACTTTTACTGCCTTTTTATGAATGGGAGCTATCCAGCTGGAATGGCATGGAGTGTCGTGTTCCTTTAAAATTTTATTGAATAAAATGCAGAATATTTGCTTTTGATTCAAGTCGTTTTTTGAACATTTCATACACAGTTCCGTCGGGACCGTCCGATTTGGAATTTTTTGAACATTTTATTGCCTTAGCAATTTCTGATGCTGTAATAGCTTGGTTCAGAATATCAGCACTTTTTGTCCTAGGACCTTGATGCAAAGGTCGTTTGTTGCATTCGATACATACTTGGAGTTCTATATTGACTGCCTCTATTTTCAATTGTTTCTTTAAAAGATGATGCCGTTAAAGTGCATTGTTTTGCTCTACTCTTGTTATTGTTTCTTCTAAGAAGTTTACAATATGTTTTGGAGTCATTACTTGCTTTTGCTATATGTAACTCATCTAATTTTATTTGCTGCAATTGCCTTTCTCTTCTTGTGTTTTTACTCAATTCTTTTTTCAATTGCAATAAAGAATTTAAATTTTCATCTGTATTTTCACTTTTATATGTTTCTACAAATTGTTTATATCTTTTTCTGATATTTCTTGTATCATTTGTATAAATGGTTTGTTCATTGGATCTTTTCATAATGCTGATTGTTTCTATGTTCATGCTGACTCATGTGTTATATATTTCTGACTCATTTAGTTGTTTTTCTTTTATTTCTGTCATAAGGTCTACACTTTTGCCAGAAATTATTTGCTGATATTTCTCATTTTCCAGATTAGATGACCATTGAAATGGAATGACATTTCCTCCGGGATATGTCTGAATTTTCCTTTTTTCAGCTGCCGATAGTATATTCGATTGTAGCTTTATATTTAATTCTGTTTTCAGAGGCCTATGATCAGTGTAATTCTTAGGTTCAAGTATTTTAAAAACCTTCAAAAGCTTTAACATTGACTTTGACATTATCAGATAATCTGTTACACGAGTTTACACGAGTTTTACACGAGTGTATGTCTTTCCATTTTGTAATTTACAGTATGTATCTTCACCGTTTTCATATCGACCATATACTATTGTCAGAGAATTTTCGTTGCAGAAATATATTAGTTCTTGTCCTTGTTTGTTCATAGTTAAGTCATTTGATTTTCTTAAAGGTAGGTCCAAATGTTCGTTGTAAAATAGATCAATTCTACTATTTCAATCACCCATGAGAATTAAGTTTTTCATTTCAAAATTTTCTATATATTGTTTAATTTTCTCAAAGTAGTATCTGTCTGCATATTTGGATTCCCTACTTTCTACTATTATTGATTATTGCTATATTATTGCTATACTATAGCAAAGCATAAGAAATATTTCCTTTATATCTTTCCATCGTTTGCTTACCAGTTTGATGATGATCGTATCTCCATTTTCAGATACAATTTCTGAAATCTCTCTCTCTCTCTCTCTCAGAGGTTTATTAGCCATGAAGGCAAAACATTGCATAAATGATCATGTGATTAAAATGGTCTATGATAGTGTATTAAATGATGGCAAAATGGGTAGAAGAAAGTGCCTCATTAGGACCTTGGCGGAGAGGAGACATTTACGAGACTTAATTTTCTTGACCATCAATTTGATTTACGAGACTACTGAAATGTCAATAAACATTATTTCGTACAGAAATATTTCATGGAAAGTTTAATATAAGCATTTGAATAAGTGGATTCACGTGATACGGATGCATCAATCGATTCAATGAGTCAAGTAAAGGCATATATAAAATGAATCATAAGTCATGAGGACATCATGGCATATCTTAAAAGGAAATCCATCTTCATAATCAGAAGCATGCATGAATTCATTGAGTACATATTGAATGATTAATTAATTTTGTTTGTCTGCTTATTTGCGCAAGCACACACCAACAGGACTATTATTTTAGATGTTAGTAGACGAGTCAATGTTGAAGATCCAGAGATCATGCACAAAAGTTATACTGCAAGTTTATTCAGAAAATATTCATTATATTAACTGTACTACTCGAATAGATGTCAAACTTACATTGAAACTCACCTCAAACAATGTGAGAATGATAAGAATAATTGAATGGATGCAGATTATTCCGGACCTTCTGACTCGTACTGGCAGTTTTGTGTGGAGTGATTTGTCAAATTTCATGAAACAGCTATCTATACCAGTGATTACGATTCATGTCATTCACAATCGATTTATCGTTAGCAATTTGCCAATATGCTGATCTGACGTTGTTTCATAGTTTGTTCCTATCTACACTTTTCTCCATAATTGAGACCACCGTCAAGATTGATTACATATAGATATTTATGTTTGATATTAATATTCAGTGAAATCACATCTGATCAGTATTATTTCATGACTTTCGGCATACAGATATATTTCCACCTTTAAATGCAAAACTATGGAATGCATCGATGTTTGGTCTTATAGATCATAGATATCTGAGTCAGCACTGAAATCAAAGATAGACACGTCAATGCAAGGCGTTCGCATTTCTATGCACACAATAGAGAGTGCAACTCTTTCATCAATATCTATGTAACAGGCAGCAAACAACTATCGAAGGTTTGTAAGGGCAATTGTTAGTATCTTTGATTATGCAATGACAAACTCAATTCAGATATCTATTCTGTCGGAGTGAAGGCAGCAATGCTAGACTGTGCACACATAGCTGAGAAAGGACGTTTCGATTTCTATCCATTTAATGTGACAATTTCGTCATAGTATCTGCATAAATTTCTAAGATTCCCTTATTTCAGATGCTTGTTGTATATAAATTGCAAGAGATTTCATCTGTTGGAGATTTAACATGTCCATAGTTGTGTGTGTACTGTCATCGATTTATAAAAAAGGTATTTGAAGACTTCTGGTGTCCGCATACTTCGGACAGTAAGAAATAAAATGTTTTATATCTTCTACTTCTTCAGAGCTACAATTTAGGCAAAGACACTCGTCGCAAGATTGTCTATTATTGTATCTGCCAACTTCAGTGACAAGATCGTGGTTAAGTTCTCATCTTTAAAATAGGCATGATTATTTTGTCATCATTTGTTTGATTGAGATACTGTTTTAGGTTGCATTTAAAGCGACATAATTGTAAATAGTTTTAACCTCGATTGCTACTTCTTGCACTTTCAATTCATTGCTGTCTAAAATATTCATTTAAACGATTATTTATTAAATT
This sequence comes from Prostheceraeus crozeri, assembly GCA_907163375.1. Classification (NCBI taxonomy): domain Eukaryota; kingdom Metazoa; phylum Platyhelminthes; order Polycladida; family Euryleptidae; genus Prostheceraeus; species Prostheceraeus crozeri. The sequence continues at coordinate 9,242 of CAJQUW010002910.1, read as the reverse complement.
CTTGTAACTATTTCGCGTTGTGTGGCTCAAGTTCATGATTCAATTTGATTGAATTCGTCATTATTGAAATGAAGATTATCTATTAATTTGAGCATTCTGGTAGTCCATGTGCTACGGCAGCTTGGAAGATTTGAATACTTATGTATTGATTTAAATAGTTTTCCTGTAATTGATGCTCATCGGTTCGATTCAGTTTTTTAACCAATAATTCAAAGCTGCTTTATAAAAATAAAATTCTATTGGTTTTAATTCCAAAATTCACAGTGTAAGAAGGAATCCGCTAAATATAAATAACTTTGTTGATTAACAGCTTCAAAGATTAAATCTCCTTTAGTATTTACTGTTCCTGAAGAACCAGGATTCATTGCAATTTTTATATCATTATTCTTATTTGATCATAACACACAAATGGTGGTTCAACTAATTTGAATTTGCTTTCTATTAAGCGAGCAGGGTTGATTTGAGAAGACATCATTATAAAAATGAATTAACTTTTTTAATTACAATTTTTTAAAAATTAATAAAATCTTTATGGGAATTTTGCTAATCCATTGCCTCTTTCTTCTTCTACACTTTTGGATGGTTAAGATAACTTCGCTATTTTATTTTTTGCTTCATCTGAAATTTTTGGTTCTTTTGCAATCTTTTTTGCATCATTCCTAAGTTTACGAATAGCTTCTATTAGTTCATTTTGTGATTTAACTGTATTTGAAACTGCATTAGTCACACTTCCAATTGCAGCAACTCCTTTTGCGGCAGATGTGATCAAATCTTTATTATTTTTAATAATGGCACTTTCAATTCCAGAAAATATTCCATCTCTTTCTTTGTGATTTGTTTCTACACTGTCATAAAGGTAAGTATATTTCATAGATGGCTCGCTTGCAATTTTTCGATTCGATGTAAAATGCTTAAGATTATGCTTATAAATTATAGGCATTTTTTAGATTTAAATTTTACTTTTTATATTGTAATTTTTACATTCTTCATCTTAGCTTTAAGTTCACTGTTATACTGGAGGAAATAAAGTTTTGTTCTTTAGTAAACAGTGAATTATCTTATTAACCTGCGCTTGCACTTTGTTCAATGCATCAGGTAGCGTATGATGTGTTTTAATTTCTTTTTCATTTGCTTCTAATTCTTTCTCAGTTTTCGTCAAATCTGTTTTTAGTGCGTTCAACTTAACTTTAAGAACATCTAATTGTTTTTTAACAGCATCTAGCTGTTCTTTTTTTCCTTTATAGTTATTCTTTAATTCATTTTCTTAATTCATTTTAAGGTTTTTCATTTCGCTAACCTTTTGATTAAGTGCTTTCACTTCATTCTATTCATTAACTTTATTTGTTGAGTAATGTGAGTAATTGATTCATCGATAGCTGTTTGGAAGTAGACTGCAACTGTTGTAATAATTTTTGATTCTTTGTTGGCAGATTTTCCAGTTCTTCTTTCAGTTGTTTACACCGATGTTTGTTCTGTATAATTGTTGACCTTAAATTTAATGATTATAGGATTATTATAATCGTTAATTGTTCTGCCAGTTTTTTTATAAAGTTTTGATACATTTGCTTCTATATCTTCATTTTTTTAATTAACTTTTGCTTGAGTGTTTCATCATTGAGCGTTTTCTATTTCTATTTCTGATTCTTTAGCACTTGGATTATAGGCGCATTCTCTAACATTCGCTAGCATCATTTTACTGATATAAAAACTGAAAAACCTACGTGTAAACATTATCTTGAAACTTTTAAAAATCATGCTTCATTGGTTTCACATAAAATAAAAATGCATCCTGAACAAAGAAATGAAATGAAAGAAAAATGTAAACATCAAACATGTGATAATCCGTATATCAGTGATAAACAGCAAACCAATGATAAACAAGAAAAATGCTCTAATTGTGATTACTAAACAGTACAAACAAAAAATTTAAATCTTCGTTATAATAACTGTATTAAACAAAGAAGCTAATGATTCAAGCGTAGCGAAAGATTGTCTGTGTGAATCATTTCGGAAAACAAGGATTTCAAAATTATGATAATGCATGTGGTAAAAGAACAAGAAAATGTCATAATTTTGAAATTGTTAGGAATATTTCACGTTTTTATGATAGTAAATACCAATATAGAGAGTGTTTGAAACTAAAAGTAGTTTGTAATATATGTTCTAAATTAATATTAAAGAAAAATGTTACTTATCATATGAAATCGTGTCAATTTAAAGCAAAACAAACAGTTTATTGTTCCGAAACATTCCGGAGCATTCCGAGGCATCCCGAGAGTGTATTTTTCGGAGGTCTGAAGTAGTCCGAGGCATTCCGAGGCATATATAGAGGTAGCTCCTGTGCTTCGAACCTGATTCGGACACATCGGAATGCTTCAGAATGCAATTATCATTTTTCTCATTTAAAATGAAAAATCCAATCGAAATGCTTCCTAATACAATTATCATTTTATCTCATTAAAAAAGGAAAATCCTATCGGAATGCTTCCTAATACAATTATCATTTTGAAACAATTGTGCCTGTTTGTAATTTTATAAATAAAAAGCGCACAGAATGCTTTCGAAGTCATAATTAAGTTTATTGAAATTAGGAAGAAAAATGTAAACCTGACATGTTTCGACTGGTCTTGTCAAAGGTAACCCAGCATGTGAAATTATATTGAAAGATAGACATTTTTTAAGAAGGAGAAAATTGAGTTACAGGTCAACATGCGATAGCAGCGGCAGACTGTGAGTCACCCGATTACCATGGCAAGCGAAGATTAATCACATGGTCCTTTTGCTTGCCCAGGTTGGGATTGTCACGTCTAATAAACAATGCCTCGAGGATACGTAAAATGCGGTCATTGTAAGCGTGGCATACAATCTCAAACTTGCTGATGGCGTCATTCGGAACACTACAGCAACTGAGCACATGTTCAGTAATTGCAGAGCGAGAAATTCCTAAATGACCATTTAAGAACCACCTGGGTATGTGCTCCCGCGCTCGAACTGTCAGGGGTCGCGACGTCCGTCCAATATAGGTTGATCCACAACCACAACGAAAAGAATAAATAACAGAAGACGTGGCGGCTACTGGCAGACGATCTTTAGGAGAAGCAAGAGGAATACAGTTGGTCTTAAAAATAATTATGTGTTTTGCAGCAGGAGCAAACTTGGCCAGCAGTTCATCGATCGATTTGCGAATGAAAAGACTAGATTTGTCACCATAGAAAGGCAAGTTGACATAAACAGCCTTTCTTTCAGTGGTGGCAACAGAAACATTATTGATCTCAGTAACTTTATATTGATCGATGAAGTGCTCAGGATAAGCATTAGACTTCAAAATAGCACGAATGGTATTGAATTCTTGGCCTAACATTTCATCAGAACAAATACGAAGCGCACAAATAAATAGAGAACGGACAAGGCCTCTTTTATAGGCAATGGGCGCGAAACTGTGAAAACTCATGTAAACACCTGAAAAAGTTGGTTTACGGTGCACTGTGGTACACAGTTTCCCGTCAGGCATGCGTTGTATAGAAACATCAAGAAACGGTATTATGACTTCGAAAGCATTCTGTGCGCTTTTTATTTATAAAAATTATCATTTTATCTCATTAAAAATGGAAAATCCAATTACAGCTAATATAAATGACAGAGAAAAATATATAAATACGATTAAAATGAAGCAAAACCAAAATATACCTATTAAATATACACAGAATGGTGAAATATATCTAACTGCAACGTTTTCACGTCCCGTTGTACAAAATATTCAACTAAATAATGATAATGTTCTTTATAATAATGGTATTCCTCGCAATAATAATAATATAAATAATAATAATGCAGTATTAAAAAAATAATGCAGAGACGGTTGAAACTGTAAAACCTATTGTAAATCAGGTTGTGGAAATGGCTAATAATATTAATAGTCCCCGTTAGTCATAACTATTTTTCAAAAAATAGTTAAGGAATAGTTAAAATTGTGTAAAGAGTATAAAATAAAACACGTACCAGTTTTAAAAGATTATCTTTGTCCTACAAGACATCTTACACCAAAGCAAGAAGTTAAATTTTGTTACCAACGTAAATATATGCAGTTCGCTAAAGAGTATAAAACAAAACATGGTATAGCAAGTTACACTAAAACAAAAGACTTTCTACTTTGTCCACGAAGTATCGGAGTATTTTCAGCTTGCAATAATTTTTGGTGGCTAATAAATACAGAGCGTTTAACAGTTTATGATTTAGAAACATTGCATCCTCTGAATATGCCAATATATTTATAAACTAGTATACCTGTATATCTGTAATTTATCTGTATATTTGTAGTAATAAAAAAACAACGATTTTATTAAAAAAATAAATTATGGAAAAGGACGGAAACCTGCATTGTAATTTATGCAAAAAATATTTTGAAACAAATAGAGGCTATCTTGCACATGTAAAAAAGTAAAGCAACTAAAGAAAACATAGAAAAATATGATGAAACTAATATATTAAAATTAAGGGAATATAACAACTATATATATTCATTTAAATGATGCATTTTTGATATAGAAATTAAAAGCGTAATTGATGACTATTCATACTCTGAATATAAAATAAGATTGTATGAAGAGAATGATCCGACAGAAGATATAAGATATTTATTTTATAACGAAGAGGAAGATGAGCATGAAACAAATTATGATGAAGATTCTTTATCAAACTATGAGTTCGAAATCATTTCCGTTGATGTAATAAAAAAACTTTTTAGTATATTTAGAAAGTCTTTTGAATGTTATATGCAAGAAGAGGTACTTTGTCAAAAGAACAATGAAGAAATATGCGAAGGGCATTCTGTTAAAACATCTGAAATACAAAAACATAAAGATATAGACAATACATTAGAAATAATGAAAAACTAACTATCTAATTCTATACTAGAAGCTGAGTTACGTGAATCTGGATGGAGATTTGCTAGAATAATTTCTAAGAAATTAGTAATTGAGAAATAAAAAAAATAATACAGGTAGAAGCTATGTTCCTTTACCTTTCCATTCTTCACAAATAGTTAACATGCAAAATAATGATGATGAATGCTGTTTTCTTTGGAGTGTTATAGCTCATTTACATCCTGCACCTCATCATAAAGAAAGATTACGTAATTATAATGAAGCAGAGTAAATAAATGAATTTAGTCTCTCAGATGGTTTAAATGAATTCTAATCTGATTATAATAAACTAATAAAGTTCCATAATGAAAACAAACATCTTATAGAAGCAAATGTATATTTTGTATATATTTCAACTGGTAATTGTAGAAGTGTTTTTATGAAACTGTAAATGGAGAAAACCATGCCTTCATCAGTGATAATATAAAATAATCTAAATAATGAATGGACAAACTTTCATTTAAATAATACGGATAAATGTAAAACAGAAATACAATATGATGATCGCAATAATTACTTACATCACAGTATATTTTACCAAGGTGTACCTATATGTATTGAAAAACGTGAAATTACAGAATCATTAACTCCAATGTTGATTCATCATAATACAACAACAATCAATATACAACAAAGGAAGTGAAGGTTCACTGCATTCTCCTCCACAAGCAAATTATCCAGCTCAAGCAGACATAATATATTATGAAAACCATTATATATTATGTAAAGATTTTTCTATATTTGCAAAATCATCTCATAATGTTAATTTTCCCTGTCTACAATGTATGACTAGTTTTATAACTGAACAAGCATTGAGTAATCATTTAACAAATTGTCAAGAAAATGAAACAGTGAGAAACACTTTCCCTAAATAAGATTATTTTGAATAGGATAAATAGTATTTTAAAAACAGAGTACCTTTTTCAATATACTGTGATATTGAAACATTTAATATTAAAGTGGATGACAATGTTTCAAAGCCAAAAAGCAAAATTATCTATAATCAAAAGGGACTTTTTTATAATTATATTAATTCAAATTGTCACAACTTATTTCAATCAGGATATATTGATTATTATGGTGGAGATAGTCCTGAAGCATTTACAAAGAAAGTAGAAGAACTACATAATAAATTTTCTCAATTACTGAAAAAAACATACCAATGGTTCGTTTAACAGATGAACAAGAGACATAGTTTTAAAAAGAAAGAAATTGTTGGTATTGTAGTAAAGAATTAGGCAGAGATAGAGTAAAATATCATGATCATCTAAATTGAATATATAGAGGTGCAGTACATAGTTCCTGTAATCTCAAAGCAAATGAACAAAAACATAACTTTGTATTTGGTAGCGCGTTAGATAAACACATCAATAGGGGGAGTAAAACTCTTAAAATTGTCGCAAATGATTTCGAAGATTGGCGCAGTAGAATTATGACATTGGCCAGGGCACGTCTATATAAGAATACTGAACATTGTATTCATAACAGCAAAAATGCAAGAGAGGAAAGATAATTACGATGAACGCTACTTTTCAAATGATTACATAAAATATATCCACCGTCATTTTGTTGCGTATTAAGCAGAACCAAGAGAGTATAGTATAATACTGTATATTGGAAAGCAAAAGTTGCAGAAACAAACTGAAGTCAATACGGGCATGTAACGTTTCTGCATGCAACTGGCATTCCAGGGATGGTGTGCTGCGCGAAGGCGAACGAGATCACTTTATAAGGGCTGCCGATCGGAAACACATTTCACCAAGGTTCAACCATCAAAGTACACTAGCATGATACTCGACAGCAGCTCAAACGTAACAACAGCACATGCTTAATCCGTCACTGAACAATACATCAACCACAAGCGTTTAAACCAAGACATCGAACAATACCGTACAGTCTCTCTCAAACAAATACAACGGATCACAACATCATTTGCTCTAGGTAGATATATGCTAGTTGCAATTTCCGCTTTCATTCTGCAAAAAATTCTACGTTGAATTTTGCTGAAAGAGCTTGGTTTCGATTTAACAAGCTTTGCACCTATGGGTAATGTTTACTTATTACAACTATTGGATGATGAAGTTAATGTTTTAATTTCTAAACATTACAAGATGTCATGAAGAAAAAGTTTCAAGCTACAGTCGTTTCATAAAAATAAAAAACCAAACAATTAACAATCAAATATTTTTACAAGTTAAATTTCTCTTATTAATATTTTCTTCCGATCCCACAACACTCTCCCAATTTTCACCACAATTTTATTACTCTTCTACGGTCGGATCATCCTAAAATTTGACCAAATAAAACATAAGTATGATACAGAAAGCATTTTTCATGTTATTTCATGTCCCTAATATATTTAAATGTCCTTATATATTCTGATAAGATATGATACAGTTAGATTTTGTGTCCCTACACTTATTGTAAATGACATTAACAATTCGTCTAGGCATTGATTCGTTGATATGGTTGAGTTTTGACTGATCTAACTTTCCCTCCATCCCCTCTCTTTTTAACAGTGTCGTAAGGTTGTGATACGCCATCTTGTAGGTAGCAGTGAACGACGAACGTTACGTTTTTTAGAATACTCCATACATTTTCTATGCGGATTCAGATCAGGAGAACGAGCTGGCCAAGATAATGTCCTAAGCACTAATTGAGACTTGCATAAGTTGACTCTACTACTCCTGTGACACGTAGCATTATCATCCATAAATAACCAAGTCGATGGATCACCAAGTTGATCTGTCATTTGGCCAATGTTCATTCGTAAAACATTCACATAGCGTTATTCAGAATTTCCAATGGTTTCCTTGACTGTATGTGAAGTCTAACTAACGAATTAGTGGACTTAGACGAAATAGACGAGTATAGTGCAGCCCCATCTCAGTTAACGAGAGGACTTGAATCAACCTTTAATCAAATCTGAAAATTAGGCTGTCTCTAACGTTTTGGATGTTTTAGCGTGGACGGCCAGAGCCCACTCTTTTTCGACAGAGTCGAAAATCAACATAATGCCATCGATGCATACATTATGTGTAAGGGACATTTAGTCGCTTAGCTTGTAGCTCGCAAAGAAAAACAACCCCTAGTTCTAAAGCAAGGCTGACACTTTGCCTTTTGTGAATGCGATCTTCGTTATTGTTCATTTGTGGTATTGTATTGTTTTCTAACCGTAAGAAGATCTCTCTAGATTTTGCTAGCCTGAAAGCAATCAGGAGTGCTGCCAACACCACCGCAACGAAGTCAGGAAGCTATGGAACATGAAGTCCAGTTTAATTACATGTAGCAGTTACATTAATTGTTTGATGAATAATGGTGCTATACTGGCTCTGATTGACCGATTTTCTTTATTTTTGTTTTGCTTGATAGCTTTTGGCTTGTAGAACAACATATTACATAAACAAAGGAAACAAATGTAATTTTATAAGAGTGAGGTATGATTTTGTGTAACATTGCTAAATGAAGATCAAATTATCTACTACTTTTTTATCTGTAACAGGAAAACAACTCTCTCATATTCATGCTTTGAAAAGTTCCAACAATTGATAATTAGTAAGCACAACTGACATATCTTCCCAAATTTCAGAGAAATTCGTTCAATGGTTTGGCGGAGTTAGACAAAGTTGAAGTTAAGGCGATGTTTAAGGGTGATCCATTTTTTATGAAACAATCTGTAGATGCACTGATAGTTAACTGTTATCTACGAATTAATTATAATTGTTTTTATTATTTTTTAGGTATTAAAATAATTTATTTTTTTATTTAGATTTTTTTTTTAAACTAAATTATTTTTTATATATTTTTAAATGATTAGTAAGTATAAAAATAAAAAAGTGCCCAAAATTTATTGGTTACCTAAACTTCATAAATCTCCGTGCAAAATTCGCTTTATTGTAGGAGCGAAAAACTGCACAACTAAACTCAGTTTATCAGTTTAAACTTAACAACAAAGGTGTGAAAGTAGTACGGGAACATTCTAAGCTATCTATAAAAAACAGTGGGATACAATGTCTATTGAGAGTATAAATTCTACTGACGAATTTCCTGAGGAAAATTATAAATTTATAAAGATGCACAATGTACAAGTGTTCGATTTTTCTAGCTTTGTATACAAATTTAGATCAAAGTGACATATCTAAAACACAATCATTAGCCTTTTTAGATTTGATTTTCAATAACTTAAACACAGAACGTATATGTGTGCATCGGTTTTTGACTAAAACTTTTTTTGTCTGGATATTTAAGTACGCAGGGGGTCTATAGTGCAATATGATAAGTACATCGTTTAAAAGCAACGATTGAATTTGTAAGTTAGAA
>CAJQUW010002909.1:0-11210 GCA_907163375.1 Prostheceraeus crozeri | reverse complement strand
CGGTTATCCGGGCTTGGGGTACAGTGTACCCCAAAACGTTTTTTGAACTGCCGCCAAGCGAAGAGAACAATGATTTCTAATTCCAAATTTCGTGACTTTTCCTAACTTTTATAAAGCTAAGTATTTGTGGTAGTTTTTGTATTTTTGTTTGAATAGCTTCAGAGATATTTGATGCATTACGCGCTAACGGGGGACAACATATGGGGTACAGTGTACCCCAATGACAATCATATAACAAATGAGCCTTATATAAGTAGCAAATTATACACAAAAAGACCGATTATTTACATAATCTTTAGACACTCATATACTGCGCATTTCTCATTATACTTATAAGTGAGAAATATAGTACTAAAATAAATTCTCTAGAAATAATATATATATAATACTGATATATATATTATTATATATATATATAGTAATATATATATATATAAACATATATAGTATATTTAGTATATAGATATATATAATATTAGATTTCTTTCATTGTTTATTGATCTAATTCCCATTTTAGACATATATTCAAGCGGTAAGGATCTTGAAATTGCGTTAAGTTTTTATCTGTGTTTCAATTCTAATCATTGTTATCACAGGAAGTTATAGTTTAGCATTTCAACTCAATGGTTTTCCTATCTTGGGAGAGTGCGCTGGTAATGTTATCTGTATCATACTGAGGCCTTAGTGGATAGTGTCCTTATATATGCATATTATATACTATAAACTATTTAGAGTCAGGACTTACGTAGCTAATAATTATTTTTTATTGTCAAACGAAAGTGCGATGAATATCTAACTAGTTTTAACTGTTTGAAAATTATTTATTGAATTGAGGCAAAAAAAATATTGAGGTTGTTTTGATAACACGAGTCAAAAAAAAGGAATTCGAAGCAATCCCTATCCTGAGGAGCGTGACCCCAATTTCCGACACCAGTACCACTAAGGCCACTGACATCACAACAGAAGTAGTCCTATTTTATATATAACTCTTTTTTGTTCTACTGATAGTATCTCATTCAGTTGATATCTTACATTTTTATATCTCTTTAGATCCGAAATGGCGAGATCGAAAAGAGCTGCCAGATATGTCGCCTTTGACACTTCTACAAGGCATGTCTACAGAAGAACGATGATTGCGAAATCGGTGAAATTGCAGAATTTACTGAAGAAGCCGAAATATTGATGTCCGGAGGATTGCGTTATGTCATATGATGATGTAATGGAGCTAAGTATGTTGGTCAATATGTCGCTGATGATTATGGCTCAGATGTCTTGAAACCGATTGCAGGTAGTAAAGATGAGATAGGGCCGCTTTGCGATCCCGAATAGGCTTGCAGGAGTATACATTTTCAAAACCCTGGCTTAGTTTCTACGATCGTGTCGAGTGAGGAGTGTGCAGATGCCCTGATATTTACACGGCGTCGAAACAACATTCAAATAAAATGTTGAAAGCAAGCGGTCGAAAGTGAAGCGATGAATCCATCCTTAGAAGTCAGAATCAGATGCGTTTTTTATGTTCACAAAGAAGATATAAATTCACAACGGCGTCTTAGATACAGCAACGTGGTATTAAGAATGTTAGTAATTGAAATGGAAATAGAGATAATCCAAGCAAGTGCAACGGAAAATTGTAGCTTATATTGACTGAAAAGAACAGATTTTGCCGTTCATCGATTACAACCAGTCTTTATATGCAGCATATCGTGATAATATATCAGTTCGAACAGGAAAATATGTGGAGATGTGAAGCCCCCTGGGCCAGAATCCAGTTTACAAAGCCACCAAGTCAAAAAGCGTTGTTCAAATTTTAAATCAAACGATGGCCGATAGAGATTCGACGATCCCAAGCGGAGAACAGAGACGATAAAACCGACCAGTAAGGGAGACTAGTTTGAGATTTCATAAGAGTATATATTTCATTTTGTAAATCCCCCACGCATTTTATTCATGTGTGGAATGAGGCAACTTTATAGCTTTCACGGTAATGGTAGTTTTCAGCAATACATTGCCAAGTAAGCCCGTAAAATTGATCTAAAAATTTCTGGTTAAATGAATTATATCGATGGAACTCTACATTCTATAAAACGGTAATACCATACTTGGTGGTGGGGAACTTCTTCATAATGAATCGCATCAATTCTACCAATTCTCATAAGTTTTGTTAAGTACTACACGAAACCCCTCTAATACAGTGGTAGACACATCTCACGGCCAGATAATAATATTTCAGCAGACATACACTACTGGATCGAGCCATTTCTGGCAGGATCTATCTTAGATTGGGTACGAGAATAAAAAATAAACAAGGGAGTTCAGCAGCGTTCTTCCTCAGCTGAGTCGCAACAAATCTACAGTCGGACCGATAGTACACAGGAGAGATTCAAAATTTTCTATTCACGAGTGAATTCAGATGCAAGCTTGGCATCAGCTTTTAGTGATACAAAAATGAGAAATAGGACGCCAATGTTGTCTACCTCTCACTGTACTGGATTTCATGGAGATTCCCCGGCAGTCGCCCCAATTCCCATTCTCTGCCGCACCTCCTGGTAGCTCAAAAGTTGCTATTTACACGACTGAATCTAAGACTGATACTGTACATTGAACTTCAATGAATAGGAATCCGGCGGTGACACAACATTAGCGGACAAAAATTGTGTCGTATAATTTCTATGAGAACGCACAATGGTCGAAGATGGCGCGACCATATATGGCTATTTCATCAGAATATAGGACTGATATTTTCAGTTCTGATACAGTATGTAACCATATACTAGGAAAACAGAGCATACAGATGAGCACCTCTCCCCTCAAATGAGAAAAACTTTACACTTCACTGATTTCCTGCATCGTCAAGTGGGTTATGCAGACTATATTGCGAAGAAGATACACACGAAAACACAGCTCAAATCGACGGTATAAGCCGAAACAAATGTAAAGCAGCAATCCAATCAGTCTTGGAATTGTAGAAGCTTTCATCAGAACGAAGTGAAAAGACAATAACGACGTGAAAATTTGTCTCCCAGGACGTTTCTAAGACGGTCAACAGGTAGTGGCGTCTTAGCGGGGAACGAAGGTAAAGGGAGCTGAACATCATCCCGCATCGTCGGCTTTATTCTAAGACGTTAAACACGAAAGTCTCGTCTCTAGTGGCCTCAACGTCCTATAGTGGGTAAACGACACACATGGTAGCTACATAGGTGCTAGAGCGAAGTGTTCATTGAGTGATTGAACATGATAGTATTTAAATCACAAGTTTTTTTCAGGCATAACAGTTGTCAATATCATTTTATGTAGACCTAACACTACTTATCTCTCTAGATTAGACCTACGTAGGTACCTAAATTAGAGAGGCAACATTTGTTATAATGTGAGTCATCATGTCAAATAGTTCATATACATTATGTTGTTTATATTATTGTTTTAAGTTAAGATTTGAATTTAATAAGAAAATTAGTGAAAAAATTTAATCAAAATTCTTCATGTTTGTTGGGTGTTGGCGATAAAAACAATCTGTAATAGATAAATCTACAATTATACATGTCATACTACTTAATAACCTTTACGATCTCTATGAAAAAACAATATTTTTAATAAGAGTATATAGTCACGAAACTACTTAGAAATGAAAAATCATGAATTTATCTATGAACATAAAAGATTTTAACAAAAAATAGATATGGGTACACTGTACCACCGTATGCCGCGTCTAAAACAGTTTCAGAGGAATGCCCCCGGATAAAACCGTTAATATTTTGGCAAGCCATGTGCGGTACTTCAAATATTCACCGCCACCAACCTTTTTTGTTGACACCCGTTGAGTGGTACATCGTCAACTATCTTCTCTTGCTTCCTATACGAGACATGCCGTCACTGCTGTCGCAAAAGTGTAGAAGTGTGCAAAATTCCCTCTGACTGTAGAGCATTTACAGCATCATAATTAGAGAACTGCTCGTCATTAGCTTGTCAGGATAGACAACAATCCCCTTACAAGTTCATGATCACAGCTTAGCTTGAATTCTGAAATGAGTAACCAGAAGGGACCAATCCTTCATCCCCGGGTTTCAAGTAGGACTTCCCAGTGGGTTATTTTTTCCTGTCCACTTGTCTGTGACTGATCAGGTCTATTCTAAATCCAATATGATCAAGTTTGACGAAAATCTTAATGAATTTGTGAAAAAATTGGAATATGCGGGAGGGAAATAATAGAAGCACTCACTGTTAACCGCCACTGTATTCTAATCCCCAGTGTCTCGATAGTACCAATTGAATAAATTTAGTAATCAATCATTCATGAAGCTCAAGATTAAATTTAATGAGAATGCACTAGCAACCAGTCCGTGCTCGCTCGCGTTTTATTCACGCAATAAAATTTCCTTCAACTGCGATCTCACGCGATCGCACCTATTTTCCCGTTGTCATTTACTGCGACTTAGCGCGACATTCAATTTCCGTAGCTCTATCGAGCGCAAAACACGAGAATTAAAATTAAATTTTCGCACTTCGATTGAGCGCGCATTTCATCTGAAGTATATTTCTGATAATCCGTGATATCTTGACTGTTTCTAAACCAGTATTGCTTACAATCGCCACTCTTTGATATTTGGGGCTAAATTCAACTTGTAGGATAATGAAAACACATGAGCCATTTAATTCAACTTGTGAAAATGCTGCCTCTATTTGCTGATTGAGTTATTGAGAATGAGCTAGATTTTTGGCACATGTGCGAAGCTTCATTAACAAAACATATTCAAAGAAAACATATTTAGCAATATTTCATGTCAGCCACTATCTGGTGGGTGGGACCCCCCCGCTCGTCTGGGTTTGAGTGAACAGGTAGGAGTCGAAACACCAACTAGAAGACTAGTATCTGCTGATGACTGACGGACTGCAATATTATGTTTTATATCTTCTAATCGGAAGCTCCAGTAGTGATCGATGCAATTGTAATTTTTCAAAAAGAAAATGTGGGTAATTACATAAAGTATTATGACGGATTAAGGAAACTGGCGATAACAAATTCAAGAGAAGAAATAGTATTTTCCATGTGCCAGATCCTTAGGATATAGTGTGTAAGTTTCATTGCTTTTCGTGTATAGAGTGTCATTCTAGTTCTAATATGTTTGCCGCCATTACCTCTTTTCTTTCCACTTATCCCACTATTACCATTCTCCACATGTCAGTGTCACATATAGTGTAGCCTAAGTTCGACTTGTAATCGGTAAAGTAGCATCATTGCTTTCCATGGTTTACCTCCACTTTTCCAATTTTTAACCATCTATCTCCAGTTGTTTTATAATATCCATTTTAATTCCTTAAACCCTATGGTGACCACTGGTTCTATTGAATTTCTACTACCAGCATCGTGTATCGGTAAGGTATATTAACGTCTGTTTTTTGAACATGTATGCGCAGTGTTTGGAATCTATGTAATTATTATATAATCAGCAAGAATGAGTAAGTGTTACAAGTCTTAAGATTTCCATTTTTTACCAGATATTGGGCCAAAACTGATCAATTTTAATTCGTTGCCACGAGAAAGCTCCATTGAGTTCTTTTTACGAACTGATTAATCCAATGGTTACAGTAGCATTGAATGCTGTACACTTGCGGATTGGAGAACGCCATCAGTCCTCATCAGGACTAGCTTCAATTCATAATTTAAATTAGTTAGCATTATATTCTATTATAAATGTCCTCTGGGATGATTTCCATCATCGTATGAGAATGTTCATGTTAAGATGCAAGTAAATATTTCATAGATCTAGATTCAAGTTCTGCCAAGATTTTGTTGAACATGTCATTAGGTAAATGAATATTATGTCCATGTGTCTAAAGTCACTCTCCCCTCGAAAACGCAATCAATAAGACAAAAACAGCATCTCCTTTAGAAACATAATTCTGTTCAAAGTATTTTCCTTTGCAATCAAGAGATAGATGCCACAACGTTGAATTGACCGTAGCCGAAATACAGACCTACCTATCAAGTAACAAAGTAGGAAGAAAGCGAGTCAGATATCAATGAAAAATCAGGACATATTACGATGAATGATGTCGACTGTGTCAGTAGTTTAGTTAGGTGTGGAAAAGGAAAATTTCACTTTCGTGTACTCTAATGTTCCCATCTTACTTTGTTCTCTTAGCTCATGAAAATCTTCTTACTGGAAACTAAGTATCTCTCTGTAGCAAGCATGACTTGATGCTGAATCATGAAGTTTCGCAATGCCTTCCGATGCATCCTTGCAAAATATAACGCCTTGGACGTGTGTAGACATTGAAAAAAACTCTTATTATTTTTCACAATCGCCGCACAAAGATTTGAAAGAAAACTTTCCCCGTGGTCATGCAGCGATTTGGGAAGGCGGACTGTAAGTCTATGACGAAAAGCATTGTTTTCCAATGCGTATTATGTTCCCGTTTGTTTTTGTAGCGCTTATAATATCCATTGGAAAGTGTCGGATGTCTTATGGTATTATATCAGGGCTTGGAACCTGGTCGTGTTTTTTGGCGGCCGGCGCCATTCCAAAACGTGTGCCGTTCGGTGGCGGGCTAGGCGGTTGGGGGGGTGGCTTATTAAAAACCAGCTGGTCGGGGAATAGGGACGGTGTGTTGGCCTCTTGCCTCTGCAACCGGTTGGTTTAAGGCTTTTGATTCGACCCACATTAATTTGGTGTTAACTTATGCCATTAGGACACAATAACCATTTAGACCCCACATTGGGCATATATGAAATGCTATAAATTACAAGGCCTTATGGTGTACATAACGTCTGCATGAGCAAGTAGTTGACCTTTATACAATCTACACTATTATGTTGATGTAATTATACTTACTTTGATAACATAGTTTTTTTGTGCGAATAAGCAGTAATAAGACGCTTTGTTAATGACCTTTATTATAGTCTAAATGAGTTGTAGGCCTACTTTATACAATATTATGATAATGCTTAACTGTATTTTTCAAAGTCAATCAAACACAAGCAAATATTGGATCACAGACAATCAAAATAATGACCTACAGGGGGCATTGATTCAATAACAATCTATGCTTATATCTACACGTATATCTCGCCTCCACAGGTCTTTACAAAGAGAGAGTGAGGGAATTCTAGGATGATTTGCGACTCGTCAATTAAGAAAACAAACTCTCCACGACAGTCTAATTTCAAATCTTTTGAGGTTTATTGATTGATGACCGCGAGCTCAGTCATACGAGTCTGGGAACAATGAGCTCGCCAGCAACTTGTTATCACGTTTTCATCTTAGTGAATGTCCGAGTTCTTGATGTGATTCGTAAATTAAAATGTTGTCGCCAGGTACCGTTCAACCTTATCTTAATTATACCACGATATCCCCATTGTTCAAAATTTTTACTTCCTGGGTAGGTGGGGGTTGTAGGCCCAAGGTTGCATTGAAATCAAAATTCATATTGCAGCTCTATAAGCTATCTAACGTGTCATATAAACTATACCCATGTAATATATCCAAGATCTTGGAATTATTTCATTAATAGATGGACTCAGGAATTTCACGATGCTTTTCACAATCGACACCAGACCAGAATATGGGATTCCTGGAATGCTATGTCACTGATTAAAGTTAGGGTTTTGAAAATGCTGCATGCATGATGCAGGGTGTAATTTGCACAGGATTCATTTTTTTAAACTGTCACAGCTCGCAATGCTTCATGTCACAAAAAAATGCGTCACAGATCAACTCTCAAATTATCTCTACATTTTAATGCTCCTTAAATGTTGCAAATGATTGGACTAGGCAATTTATTCTAGACTCTTAATCGTCGGCAACGGTCGGGACATGGGTCTAATTAAATCAACCGGTCTGCCGGTCGGCACTCAAAATTTTTAACGTTTTGGAATTTAATGTCTTAGGACTCTGTTCAAATGCTCCGAATTATGAAACAGAGTTCATGTTTTCAGGTAGTCAGAGCAATTAAAAAGTCCGACAGTTTTTAATTAAGGATTAGAGCGGACATGGATATAGAAACAAAAGCGCCTTCATGGACATTGAAATTGGCAACAGACAAAACTTCTAGAATGGAAGTAAAAGGTTTCATGCAAGTTTCATATTTTAGTACCCCAACACTAAGAATCGCAACGACACATTTTCATCCATAGATACACTTGGTCAACGGCTAAATCATTGGGTTAGAAGCAGTCACATGTGCCCCAATTTGCAAAAGCTTTTCATCGGGGATTCCATGCCCCAACTTATGAGTCCTGCAGCCACACAACGAGTATTCTGCAGGGAACGAGGCCGAAAGTGAGACTTTCACAGAATGATGTACACCCTAATGCTTTATTACGAATCTACGCGTCTGCCGAGTTCTAGTGAGTGACCTCTTCTGTCAGACAGGATCAAAGAAAAATCACATGTAAATCCAATAGGACCGCAGATTGCTTTTTGTGCTTAAATGAAATTTTGTATGTTTTCCTGATTAAACGAAAAGGGGGTACTAAGCCCAGAGTCATAGTGTTTGCATGGAATTTCTTCAGGTCATTTCCTTACTTTTTGATGTATCCCTGTTTGAAAAGTCTAAACACCATCAGATTTGGCGAGCTATAATGGCTCATTTTGCTCAGAAAATGTCGGTACAAACACAAACATTTTGAGCAACTTTATATCCACAATCAACCTCATTTCTCACACATTTCCGATTAGATGCATGATAAAAAGCACATGCATATCATAGGAGAAGACTTGAAGTCATTCCATGTCAAAAATATGACTCTGGGGCTTAGTACTTTTTCGGAGAAAACACAGAAAAATTCATTTTAAAACAAAAAACCATAGCAATCCCATTGGATGTTACATGTGGCTACTTCCTTTGATCTGTCTACAAGAAGAGGAACACCTAGATCTCTGCAAACTTGCCGATCCGAATAGGAATAGTGTTTCCCTTATCTGTGAAAGTCTGCACTTTCGCCTAGTTCCCTGCAGGAAAACCTCGTTGTGTTGCAGGACTATTACAAGTTAGGTGACTTGCCAACGCTCAATCAGGCGCGTAATCACGCGTGAGCCACGCGTATTAAACATGAACCCAAAACCTTCGTGGCTATGCGGGATATTGCTGCAATATATGTAAGTTATATATGTCGTATAGTTGGCAGTCCCCTGTTATATAGACATTGCGTCCCCATCGTCTGCATGATCAGAGGCTAGACAATGTGATAGGAACCTCAATTCCATGCTCAGGGGAAGACATAACAGCTTAGCGTGTTCTGGGGGGGGGTGGGGGGGGGGGGGGGGGGGTTGTTTTCTTAAGGTGGTTCAAGCGGCAGCTCAGACAATCGCTTCCCGTAGCACGACTCGCAAACTATAAACGCTCGCCCGTGCTATTCATACACATTTTCCATGTTTTAACAGTACGACCAGATCAAGTGAATTTCTACTCTGGTGCAGCCGTATGTACGCGGTGTAGGACGAATATAATGACCTTAACCACGGATTTTGGGGTGTTCCGTAAGTACCACCGTGAATCAACGCGTGGCAGGTCACTAGTGTGGCGACAGCAAACATAGTAAAACCCACTCTTAGTACAACCGATACCGTGCTAAATATCGTTGAATTACAAAAACACACATTTTCGCATGTGTTTACCGAGAAGACTGAAAGACACTCAGAGGATTAATTACATCGACTTGGTACACGCAAACATTATTGTTTTACTTAAAATCAACTCTCCTAATAATTTGATATCGATTTAAGCAGCTAAACTAAGAATTTGTAAAAAAGGCACACTGGCCTCCCCCTCAGGTCTCAGAGGATGTGAAAAAGCTCAGGTCTCTGAGGTTTAAGCGAGTAATACTGCACTTTTAGTGGTCTCATCTCGTTTAAATATCTTCAGCTACCCCATTTTCTCCAGTCACAAGTCGCCTAATTCCCAACTTATTACCTTCTACTTATCAATTACAGAAATAGTATTTCCCATAAATGAATAAAATGAAAATGAAATGGATTCTATAAATGCTCAAATTATATTGACAATATAATACAATTTCAATGCAATATATGACAAATACAATTTTTCACGTCAGACATACTCTTCCAAAGCAGACCTGTAATATCATGCAAACTTCTGAATGAATTGGAAGAAACCATTATGAAGTCTGCTTGAGACAGCTGTCACGGCAACATGTGTATGATGGTATTTACCAGTCGAATGTTGTTGCAGTAATGCGGCTCGGCAATGAATTTCTCAAATAATGATTGACTTTACGATGAAGCATTAGCGATTGCAATTTCAGGAAGGAGTAAATATATAATTATGCTTTACATCTACAAATTATTATCACAAATCAGTGACAACAAAATAGAAACATTTCGGGTGGAAACACAAGTCTCTAGCAGATGGAGCTGATTGAGGAGGAATGTGGGTACGTCGTTGACGACGATTAGCGGCCTGGAGTTCGGTAGATGGTACAAATGTGGTAGTAGTGGCCGTTTCAATCGGAGAACAAGACGAAAAAAATATCTAGCAGCTTCTGCAACAAGATCACGCAAGTCACTCGTGTTAGATGAAACGACGATAGCTCGGATGGATTCAAAGGAAAATTTCACGGTGAATAAAATCGCGATTGCAAGTTCCAGCGAGTGACACAATCTGGTTCACGAGGGGTAGATTTTTCTGTCGCCAAGATCTTCCAGAAGCGCACAGCACGATCGCGTTCAGACATCGCGTAAGAAACTGGCGATAACAAATTCAAGTGAAGAAATAGTATTTTCCATGTGCAGTCTTAGGTATAGTGTGTATAGTTTCATTGCTTTCGGTGTAGTAGAGTGTCATTCTAGTTCTATTGTTTGCCGCCATTATCCACTTTCCACTTATCCACTATTACCATTATCCACCATGTGCAGTGTCACATATAGTGTAGCATAAGTTCACTTGTAATCGGTATAGTAGCATCATTGCATTTCCATGGTTTACCTCCACTTTTCCAATTTTAACCATCTATCTCCTGTTGTTTTATAATATCCATTTTTAATTTCCTTAACCTATGGTGACCATTGTTCTATTGTATTTCTACTACCAGCATCTGTAGTCGGTAAGGTATATTAGACGTCTGTTTTGAACATGTATGCGGCAGTGTTTGGAATCTATGGAATTAGTATATAAACAGCAAGAATGAGTAGTGTTACAAGTCTTAAGATTTCCATTTTTACCAGATATTGGGCCAAAACTGATCAATTTTAATT
>CAJQUW010002907.1:0-30648 GCA_907163375.1 Prostheceraeus crozeri | reverse complement strand
CAGTCCGTTTCATAAAAAGTGGATCATCCTAAAATTTGACTAAATAAAACAGAAGTATGTACATGAAATAAAAATAATTCATGTTATTTCATGTCCCTAATATATTTAAATGTCCTTATATAATCTGATAAGTTATGATACAGTAACGGTTCTTAAGAAGCTAATATTTTGTGGCCCTATCCTTATTGTCAATGACATTACCAATTCGTCTAGGCAGTGATTCGATGATATCGTTGATTTTTGACTGATCTAACTTTCTCCACTCTCTTTTTAACAGTGACGTAAGTTGTGATACGCCATCTGTAGGTAGCAGTGAACGACGAACGTTACGTTTTAGAGTACTCCATACATTTTCTATGGGATTCAGATCAGGAGAACGAGCTGGCCAAGATAATGTCCTAAGCCCTAATTGAGACTTGCATAAGTTGACTCTACTACTCCTGTGACACGTAGCATTATCATCCATAAATAACCAAGTCGATGGATCACCAAGTTGATCTGTCATTTGGCCAATGTTCATTCGTAAAACATTCACATAGCGTTCAGAATTCATGGTTCCTTGCTGTATGTGAAGTTCAGAGCGGCCATTGGTCCAAATGCCAGCCCAAATCAGTAGAGTCGCACCACCTTGTACCCGGGGACGATGTAAATGTCTCGGAATTTCCTGATCAGATTTTATCCATCATCTCAATCAACCATTACTATTCTTCAGACGGACTGATGCCTCATCAGACCAGACAACCCGATCCCATTGATTTCGCCAGTGACAATGACTCATTGCCCATCTGAGACGTCTTTTTGTATGCTGATCTGATAATTCGATCTGAGAGGGTCTCTTACAGCTCTTGAAATTCGACTGAATAAGTCTTCTACAAATAGTGGACTTAGAAATAGACGACTCTAGTGCAGCCATCTCAGTTAACGAGAGACTTGGATCAACTTTAACAAATCTCAAAATTAGGCGGTCTCTACGTTTGGATGTTTTGCGTGGACGGCCAGAGCCCTCTTTACGACAGAGTCGAAAATCATCATTATGCCATCGATGCACATTTGTGTAAGGGACATTTAGTCGCTTGCTTGTAGCTCGCAAAGAAAACCCCAGTTCTAGCAAGGCTGACACTTTGCCTTTTGTGAATGCGATCTCGTTATTGTTCATTTGTGCTCTGTATTGTTTTCAACCGGTAAGAGATAGATTTCTAGCTGAAAGCAATCAGGAGTGCTGCCAACACCACCGCAACGAAGTCAGGAAGCTATGGAACATGAAGTCCAGTTAATCACATGTAGCAGTTACATTATTGTTGATGAATAATGTTGCTATACTGGCTCTGATTGATCGATTTTCTTTATTTTTGTTTTGCTTGATAGCTTTTGGCTTGTAGAACAACATATTACATAACAAAGGAAACAAATGTAATTTTATAAGAGTGAGGTATGATTTTGTGTAACATTGCTAAATGAAGATCAAATTATCTACTCCTTTTTTATCTATAACAGGAAAACAACTCAATATTCATGCTTGAAATTTCCAACAATGCTATTAGTAAGCACAACTGACATATCTTCCAAATTTCAGAGAAATTCGTTCAAGTTTGGCGGAGTTAGACAAAGTTGAAGTTAAGGCGATGTTTAAGGGTGATCCATTTTTTATGAAACAATCTGTAATTGATTAAGTGATTCAATGCAAATAAAAACATACTGCTGAAAACATACGCTCAACGTGGAGAATGCACTGACAACTCTCAATACTTCTACTCGGTTCCTCTTCATGTAAGACAGCATCAAATAAAACCTACGTAAAAAAAAGCGAATCAGTCAGAAGTTTTGTGGTAGAAAGGAACTTTCTCAGTGACTTATCTGATTGAGTGAAAAGGTCTATAGACATATCTTTTGACATGTGATGTCGTCATGTATCATGCGCTAATATCTTGATGCATTTTATGCTAGAACGGGGCAACGTGGCTAAAATTGGCAAAAATAATTTGTTTGCGGACTTTAGGGTGCTTACTAAATCTGTATGTGTCTAGCTTCATAGACAAAGTTATGTGAACACAATGTGATCATGATTTGAAGATCTTTCGTAAAATACGGTTCTAGATTTAATGCCTCTCATCTCATTGAAGAAAACATAAAAAATTTCATTTATGCCTAAAGATTGAATCTGCATCCTATTGCATTTACATGCATTTTTTGATCTTGTCAGACGAAAAAAGGAACCGGGAAAGGAACCGGGTAGAATTTGTGCCTCATATGCGGCCTCATTCCATGCAGAAGCTCGTTCTGGCAGGCGGAATGCAATATTGTACGTAATAACAAACTACCTATTTGTCATCGACCATACATATAGTGACTAGCACTGAAAAGAGATTTCCCTAGCGATTTCCCCCACCTGGCGAAATTTTTGAATATCTTTTAACCCTATCAGGACCGAGCGATTTTTAGCATCTCAAATTTTCCCTAATGCGATGGATAACTGTTTATTTTGAGTCTCCTCTTTGAATGGTAGTACCTATTTTGCATGATTCAAGACCTTCAGACCAAAAATTTTAATTTAGTATTTGAATTTTCAATTTTTTTCATTTTTTCTGAATCCTCAAAAATTGCTCATTATAACTAAAGTATTTCTGCAAACTTTTACTCAAGCATATCTTTTTGGTGTAATAAGTTTGATATTCTACATTAATTTTAGTACCATAAATAGCAATTTGAAATTTGAACGCAAATAATGTCTTTTCATGTGGTATTGCATTTTCTATCTTTGATAGATATATTTTGATAGATGCTAATTTTTCTCTACTATAAATTTCATTTTTGAGGCTGTGCATCTTAAATGTACAGGACTGCGCTTGGTCAGGTTTGAGCGTCCAGGATTAAGCGGTCGAAACGCGATCGTCCTGACCAAGTTCCTGTTGATGACCTCATTAAAAATAGTCAAATAATTTGTATGCATATTTTGTAGAATATTATTTCACGTTTTAGCATGACAGGAATTAATATTAATTCTCTTACACACCTGGTAGATTTTAGATAGCGCAATCCGGGTGGTGTTAGCTAGATCTGGTATTTTGATTGGAAACAGACCTGTCCTCCTATCATCTGAATGGGCAGACTGTTAAATAGAATCTTTTCAATATATAAGTAATAAACATAATTGAACAGAACGACTTACTCGCCAATTCATTACACATGAGAAGAGGAGAACCGTTGTCTGTCCTTCTAGTAAGTATTTTCAAATTTTTAGACATTTTAGGATATAAAAATTTTCTTTTAAATCATATGTTGAAACTACTAAAAATTGACTAGTCATTAGTTTGTTTTTTTAAAATTTTGTTACCTTGACGCACTACGTTGAATTTACAAATGTGTCGTTCTAATGATTTATTCGCTACAAATACAAGGTTTATGATACATGATACAATCTTACATGTAGTTATATTGGTGTAGCCCAAAAATATCACGACAACTCCGGAATCGTATCTGCATGAACATGTAGGCCAATACTATGTGTGTATATTATTCATATGCATGTACATTACATGTACAATTATGCATGTACGATGTGCATTAATCATTTTGGGAGATAAGATGAATGTGTATATTAACAGTCTTGAATTTCATGTATGCATGAATATGATGTAGATAGAATACAGAAGCATTATATCAATAATCAATGGTACTCTAAATGTAACCACCAATTTTTAAAAAGTACTTTGTAGAAAGTCAATTTTGCCCAAATTTTTAATGAAGCTTTCAGCATACATACAAACTAAAAGTCACAAAAAATTAAACTTCTGCCTGACTGAATGGCTTAGACCAGGCTACCTATGTCCACCAGATTTCAAATAGCTTGCTTTATACGTATTATGCACTATTTGAATGAAGGAAAATAAAGTTGGCAGTATATTCCAGGCGTCAGGCCTATTTTAAAATTTGAGTGTTTGGAATATTTCGGTATAAGCTTATTCACCTCTAATGTACCGGTATACGTGTATTGCGGTATTAGCTCTTGTTAAAATAAGTTGAGATTAAATATAGGATTCTTCCTATCAATATAAAAAGATATTCACAAATGCAAAATATTTGAATTTGAAACTGTCTGCATATAGTGTATGGATGTTTGAATTTGAAATTCAAAGTTCAGATAGGACTTTTTTTACTATTTTTGTACTTTTTAGTTCTGCATGCGATCATCAACTATTGAACATTTTCAGAATCATGTTGCTTTTAGCCTCAGTGTCTCGAGCCCAAAGTTCACCGAATTAGGTAATTGCTTCTTCACCTGCAGAAACTACATACTAAAAATGTGCGATTTTGGTGATATTTGAGGAGAACTAAAAGTTTGAATTATTTGACCTTTGACTTCATGTAATACAATTATGCAATCTCATAATGATTAATTATCATCGTTTTATTGACCACCTAACCAGATTCATCGATTAATATAGTTTATTAGTTTCTGTTGTCATTTTCCATTTCAAATAGTGATCTAATGTAAATTTTTGTAAAATTGGTGTTTCTTACGTTTGACCTTTACCAATCACCTCAGTCCAGGAATGACCTTAAAAATAAAACTGATGCTGTTTGGCAAAATTTATAAGACAGTGTAGGCGATCAGCAGTCGCCCGCCCCCTCAGTGGGGCGTGTTCGGAGGGTGAGATCATATTTTTATGGAGAACTTCAACATCATTAATGAGCCGAATTTCAGATTCTCTTTTTTGTCAAAAACGTCGAGGAGTGAGATTTTATTACCAGTTCTGTTCTCATATTTCTTTGACCTAATCATTGTAGACATGATATTGTTACAGGCTTCATATTCATTAGACGTAGCTTGACTTGCAACATGATCATCTGATGTCAGTTCTACCAGTGTTGTGTTCATTTGATTTCCCAATTTTCTGTCTCTTAATCCGCACATTTTGAATCTTTGACTTCAAATTCTCATTCACAATCTTCACTCTTGCAAAGCATCTTTCGAGATTGCAGTGTTTTTCTTTATCTGTCTTTAAATAGTCATGCAACATGATACACACGAGCGATCACTATTTCCTTAATATTGAAGGCATGTCATGAAGAACAAATATTTTTATATGAATAGGCTTAGATTTGAAGACGATACTTCTGAAATGATCTCTCATCAGTGGGTGCCCTAGGGTACGATGAGAACGATGAATCAATTTCTCTTTTTATCAAATTGCACTTTTGCACTAAATATACTTAGCAACAATTCGCTTTGCTTGAGTTTAAGAGACTAGAAGAGACAATATAGCATTGTTGATACGATGTCTATGCGACATTGAAAATGTAGAACGAGCGAAGCGAGTGTTATTGTTGCTATTGTTGAATATAGACATCGCGATTAACCATGCAAATTATATTCAAGACAGAATGAATCAGGCCATAGATTTGCGGAACTATGTAGCTAAGATATCCATGAAATGAATATCTTTGGCATAGAAATGTAACTCATCAGCGACATTTAGTTGAAAGTGATGTAAACAGAGTAATGTTGAATATTTAATGACGGCACTTATCGGTATACGCCGTCACATGTTGCATCTTTGTTAATAATTACTCAATATATTTTTCCTCTTGTGACGATGAAGAAATGTTAACAATAAAGGTTCCCTGCGCTGATAAATTTTAATCCGTTGTTTAAATCATGGCTCAGTTGCAAAACACCTTCATCGGTATAAGTGTCACGTTTTGTTGCATTCACAAAAGTCACCGATCTTGTCCTACTGCAGTCATCGTAATGACCGCAATATCGCTATTAATCTCTTTCACTAGTTAGTGATGGTTGATTACTTGCCTTCCAAAGTTACCTCTTGATTACTCATTGCCATCTTCCCATGGGCGTATCAATAAACACACGCAGCTATACATTTGAGAATACGGGAGAACGTTATCCCTCTGTGCGAACGCTCACTGGCGATATACGATACAGTGCAGACGTGTGACCGCCAAACCTTGACTACGTGTTTCGTAAATTGCACAGTGATCTAACGTCAAACGATGACTCGACTAAGTGCTAAAGCCGCGATGGAATTGATCATGAATCTCAGCGAAAACAATGATTCGTTCGACGAAAGTGCATCAGAAGACGAAATTTTCGGTGAACTGTCTCCCATCAACGTTGATGTCGATCACATACAGCAAGAAGAAGAAGAAGAAGAAGATGGAGAAATTGATTTCTACGTTCAAAATGACACTGACAGCGAAAGTGACAGCAATGAAGTAGAGGAAGAGGTTCTCCCTTCGGAAATTCAAGTAAACGATATAATTTTCTCGACAGAGCCATTTCAGTCCAGGTCAAGAAACCGAAATACCACGAACTTTCATCCGCGTAATCTGGCTCACCCATCATCAGAGAAGGAGGCATTTCAGTTGTTTATCAACGAAGAAATCGTCCTCATTATTTTGAGATACACAAATAGGAAAGTGAGCGACGTCATACGGAATGTCAGGAAAATTCATTCGTACATGTGTCCATTCACTTTCGACGAAATTTTAGCTTGTCTGGCAATTTTACTGCGGGCTGTGGCCTGTCCCACAATTCAACAAGCAAAAAGCAACAAGTACAAGTGCAACAAGTAACAAGCTACAAGAACAAGCGTTCCACATTGATTTTAATCGACTAATTGCAACAAGTATTCAAATAACAAGTTATGTTCTAAATATATCATTGCTTCTCGAAGTTAACGAAGATCACCTAACAACAGCATCGATGTTTTGACGTCATCGAGCGCGTGATGAGAACAGCGGTCTGTCAAAATACAAGGCATCTGGTTACTCATCGTTGGCTCATTGATTCACGTCCCCACACTACGAGAAATATAGTGCGTTGTGCTTGTGAGTGACATCCATCTGAATCCTAATGAATCCATCCGAGAAAATTCTTTTTTTATCGTTGATCAATGACAAAAAGCATGTATTATTCCAAAAATTCAGTGACTAAGTCACCAAGGACGATAAGCAAAAGACCTGGATAAGGATCCACAATACTCTTCGTGCTCACAATATTGCCTTGAGCTTGAAGAAAGAATGGACTTATTTTCGATACGTCGCTTGGCCAAATCTACGCCGATATTCGGTCGACAAACGCGATCGAAAAGCGCAATCAGGAGAAGGTGGCGGTCGGAAATCGAAGTTGACCGAAGTAGACGACTCGGTACTCGAAATAATCGGAAAGGATTCACCGGTTATCAACGAATTCAACGGACAGAGAGAAGGATATGGAAAAAGAGGACGCTGATGACGGTGAGAACAGCAAGAAGGAAAATGCGGGATCATCGTTTATAGCAACAGCAGCTTCATCGAAAACGAGCTGGAAGAAAAGAGATACTATTGAATGTAAAGAAGACTCCGTGAAAGAGTTTCGCAAAAAAAAGTTAAGAAAGATGGATTTAGAAATCCAAAACTTAGAGTTGCGCAATAAACTTTTGCGACGTCAGCCCTGTAGTGATTCAAGTGTTCATGGAACTCCGCATTTGGATATGCTTTTTAGCACTAACAGTCCTTCTTCCCGTTAATCTGTTGGTAATTCTTGATAGACAATATTTTTGTGCACTTCAGATTTTCTGAAACAGACTATTCTTCTACCGTAAAAAATATAGCATGTACGCGTGATAATGCTATGTCATTGGAGTAAAATTCATTTTTGATTCAAAAATGCATGATTTTACCGTGAATTAACATTTTAGGGTCCTAAAATCGTGCCTTTCATTGGGTCACGTGATCTACGCAATCCTGTCGACTACTCCAGCACATAGTATATATAGTCCCATCTTAAATTTATGCTAGACATACGGACATACTCAATAGACATACCGACCGGGATTCTTATTACATGTAACTACTGAATTTTAGCAAAACGCGTTTTACGATTAACTGTAAGTATCCAATTATAGATTATAAGTTTATACTTACCTAAACCCTTAGACCTAAAGTAATCTACAAACGGTTATACGTCGTGCTAAGAAAAATGTTTCAGTAAATATTTATGTTTTATTGTTAAACGAGGAAAATCTACAAACAGCGACAACATTAGTATAAAGTTCTGGTTGTGGTCCTACACAAAGCTTTCAATAAGCCTTTCTCGACGCGTGACACTCGCGTCCGTTGATTCTTCCTGGATCTCATCGCTATCGTTGTTAAATGAATTGTCATTCTCACTTATAGACTCATTCCAATCTGACAACTCACTTGAGCACATGTTGTGCAGAACACAGCATGCCTTAAATATGTTGCAAGCGAATTGGGGCTGAACGCGTAGATATTTTAAACATGAGAAACGCTGTTTTAAAACTCCAAATGCGTTCTCTATTATCCGTCTCGTTCGCTTGTGAGCGATGTTGAATCTCTCCTCAGGTTGGGTCAAAGGATGTCTCACTGGCGGAATTAAGCACTCCTTTAATGGGTAAGCGGAATCCCCAAGAATTATTGCATTGGGAAATGGTCGCCAACCTCCATCAAATTTCCTACAAAGCGTACTTTTCTTGAGAATGCGAGCATCATTGACCGATCCTGGCCACTTTGCACTGACGTAATAGAATCGACGGTCAGGTCCACAAACACACATAGCATTTATCGAATGCGTTCCATGTCGATTGATGTACTGCGGCTCATCAGTATAAGTAGCATCAATGTAAACATGGGTCCCATCCAAGCACCCATCAACAGATGGCATATTAGCCACGTCGTAGAATTTCAAAGGAATTTCTTGATCTTCTGGAAATTTTATTTGTGAATGAAATAGACGATCATTGATAGCACTTACGCAACGTTGAACGCATCGACCGACTGTTGATTTTGATACTTCATGTGAATCCCCAATAAGTCTATAAAAGGCTCCAGTCGATAAGAATCGGAGTGTTATTAATAGCTGTTCACGAGCGGACAAGGCAGCACTTTTTCCACTGTTGTGTTCCACGTTTCCTTTGATATATGATAACACTTCTTCGAATTGGGTACTTGTAAGTCGAAATCGAAATTCGAAGTCAGTCAGACCCATGTTTATTCTTGGACGAAAAATCTTCCTGCGTGATATCCGAGTATGGGATAGATCAAGGAATTCAATATCTGAATCGCTGTCAGAGTCAAAATATTCCATTTTGCTCTAGTCAGATAACTTGTCATGGGTCAAATGAGACTTGTTAACTGGTTGTAATTAATTTATACGAAATTCCCACAGTATCGATTCGCCAACTTGTTGTCACAGCGATTGTGGAACACAAAGACTTGTAACAAGTCGATTTTTTCTTGTTGACTGTTGTTTGTTGCGTATTAATTGTGAAACCCTAATTTTCAACAAGTCAACGAATTTTACTAGTTTCTTGTTGCTTATTGTATTGTGGGACAGGCCACTGGTCTCGATAGAGACAATTTCACATCGATAGAAGAATTGTGGAATCCTACCGTAGGAAGGCCATTCTTTCGGGCCGTGATCAGCATTCTGCGATTCAATTTTTTTCTTCGCACCGCGAGGTTCGATAACTTTCGAAATCGGGAAGAACGTCTGAAGGATGATTGCCTCACTGCCATACGGGAGATATGGGACTTGTTCCAACGCAACTTAATGAGATTTTATGTACCTGATACTTTCCTAACCGTTGATGAGCAGCTTGTCGGATACCGGGGCAAGATACCCGGAAGAACATATTTACCGTCAAAGCCTGCTAAATATGGAGTCAAGATATTTTGAGTTTGTGAGGCCAATAGTGGTTTTGCTCTGAATTCAATTATCTACACCGGAGAGAAAGACAACAAAGTTCACAGAAATCTCGGAAAAGATGTAGTGATGGAATTGTGCGTACCAGTGTATGGATCTCGTCGAGATATTGTGACAGATAAATATTTCACCAGTCATTCTATCGCTACTTCACTCCTCGAGAAAGATTTAACGTTGCTGGGGACCGTGAGGCTAAACAGAAGAGAAATTCCCCCACAATTGAAAAGTAAGGATCGCCAGCCTAATTCTTCAGTTTTCATTCATGATCACGAAAACAAGATTGTTATGGTTTCCTACTGTCCGAAGAAGAACCGAAACGTTGTGTTGCTAAGCTCATCTCACTCTGGCAATGAAATTGTTCCAGAATCATCAATGAAACCACGAATGATAATCGACTACAACTTCGGGAAGAAAGGAGTGGACCAGTTCGATGAGAACATTGAGGAATTTACATGCAGGAGAAAGACAGTTCGTTGGCCGTTATTTCTTTTTTATAATATGCTTGATGTGTCGGCTTTCAACGCTTTTCTCATAATGAAACACGACGGTTATCCAAACTCTCGGCGACATTTCATGAAACAGTTGAGTTTGATGTTGGCCAAACCATATGCAGAAACGAGACACAAGAAAAGCCGTAACTTGCCGCGTGCTACGAAACACACCGCTGAGATCTTGGGGTTTACGCAACCAGCAACTTCTCTTCCTTTGACCACTCTTCAATCAAAATTTGGCCGTTGCAAAGTGTGCTCATCAGTGTCTCGCTCGTCATGTGATCTCTGTCAAAACTTCGTGTGTCCTCTTCATCGCAGAGTAGCGAAGCTCACAAAGTGCTTATACTGTTGAGAATCTGAGCTGTAGCCTACGATCTGTGTATCGTAGAATTGAATGAAAATAACCTTGAATATTTTGTGTAGGCTACGCTGTTTTTTAATGCACAATTCTATATTATTTGAACATGCACATGCAAGCAGATATAAACATTAAGGAAGTTGAAAGTTGTTGCCTTTTCTGCGTATCGGATTAAATGTAATCGATTTAAATTGTAGACCTATATAATGTTATATTTCAGTTAGTAACCAGTTCTGTATGTTCCACTTTCAATTACCTAAAAGTCTTCAGAACAAAATATCGAATCTCTTTAAAAAAATGTAATAGATAGAGATGAAAAATCATTGGATGCATTTAGAAGACATCTGCAACAAAATGTGACACTTATACCGATGAGGGTGTTCCAAAGTTGCATACCGATAAGGGTTAAACGATTTCAATTCATTCACTGCTAAAATCTATGTCAATGAATTAACATAAAATTGTTAAATTTTTAATTACATTAGCCAGATATCTAATATTCAACAATAACAGTTCGTTGACCGTCATTTCAACCGACTGTTTAGGCACTGATCTAGATCCATGCTGTTGGATCAATCTACTGATTTGCTCACAAATGCAGCTCTCCAGATGCTGAGTGAACAATGGGAAAATAAAGGGCAATGTTATTAGCTTAAGTCGACATTGCACACGTAATTGAATACATTGTCGTTAACCCTCGCCCCACTGAGGGGAGTTCACTCGCCCCCCGCTGATTTCCCAAACTATTATACCAATTTTGTCAAACCAAACATCAATCGAATGGGCATTGAAAGGTCATTCAAAACGGATCCAGAGAAGCAGCATCAGTTTTATTTCTAAGGTCATCCCGAGGCTGAGGTGAAGGTCAAAGGAAAAAAACTGCCAATTTTTAACAAATTTCCATCAGATCACTATTTGAAATGGAAAATGACAACATTAACTAATAAACCTAATAGACCAAATTGAAAGATCTGGTCAAGGTGGTTAATAAAATGATGATTATTAATCGCTCTGACATTACACTATTGCATTACATGAAGTCAAAGGTCAAATAATTCAAACTTTTAATTCGCCTCAAATATCCCTATAATCGCACATTTTAGTATTTAGTTTCTGCAGGTGAAGAAGCAACCTAATTCGGTGAATTTTGGGCTCGAGACACTGAGGCTAAAAGCAACATGATTCTGAAAATGTTCAATAATTGCTGATCAGATGCAGTGTTAAAAAGTACAAAAATAATCAAAAATCATATTTGAAATTTGAATTTTGACCATCCCACAGCTGAAGCAAGTTCTTTAAAAATCTATAATTTGACCGCAACTACACTGTAAATCGCTGGATACGAAAATTACATACAAACATATACGAAAATTACATACAATTTGAAACTAACATCTGATACGAGATTCTCGTATGTTTACAGAGATCTGGTATGTTTTTCATACCAAATCTCATTTACTTTCGCATGTAATTGGTACACTATGTAGCGATACGAACTATTCTATTTGTGATTGGCTGTTTTACACTGAAATACGAATTGTTGGTATGTTTTATATACGAGACCCGATGGAAATTCATCCTTATTCGTATGCCTCTGCTATGTGTTTCGTATGAACAGCTTTAAGTCACATAGCAAAAACAATATATGTATTACATACTACTGTCAAATAAATTTTTTTTCGGTAATACCAGTCGTGAAGATTTTTTGTTTGATAGAGTGATATTTAACAAGATTAGATTTATTGTGAATTTTGCGCTCCACGAGAATGACGTCGTTGCTACTTGTCTAGCAACAAAAATAGGACGTTTAGTTAGCTCTACTTTATGAACCAAGTTGATTAACATCAATTGATTCAAACGATATCTTTCGTGAAATCATGTTGACTTATATATCTCAAAAGAAACTATTTTTGCGTTCATGAATTATAATGTGTTTTTATTTCGGATTAATAATATGCTTTATTTCAAAATTACATAATGCATAATTGTTAATGGTTGAATACTTATTGATTATTCATGAAATGACTTAGACTTACATGTATTAAAATCGAATTCAGTATTGTAAGTTTGACTCTTGAAAGTCATTATCTCACTATTTACAAAACAATAGTAACATTAGTATCATCTTTATTGACAAAAGGCCTTAAATCAACATATTTTATAAATCATTGATGCTTTCCTTTAACATTGTGCTGGTATGGCTTTAGTAGGCCTATGTAAAGCATATCGCAGTTGAAATAACATACGAAAAGTATGCAAATAGATACGGAAGTATGCCAAAAAATATTAAGGTTTGCATCCTTCGTATGTGATTGGTATTGAGCGATTTACAGTGTACATGTACATCTAATTTACTTTCAAGTGGAAATTTTAAGTCACTACTCTCCAACTGGGGTCTTGGACGGTGCTGAGATATAGTTAGACTTTTACTGGAACGTTGGAATAGTCCTACTTTTAGTTTGGATGTCTTTCATTTCAACAACCTCAATGGCACTTTGGCATGCAGTTCGACCCAAGATCAAAAGATTGCCAAGTAACTTTACAACTGCGCCACGAAAACCACAAATTCAGTTCTAATTCACAAGAACAAAATATTTCTGTTGTTCATCAAAATTATTGAAATAATCCCGACGAACGGAGTAAAAACACGCATACGATCCTTATTCAATGCTTAAAGGAAAGTATGAGAGGAAATAAACTATTTCATTTCCATCTCAACGTTTTGAAAAACGCTTGTTTGAAATATCGAGCAGCTATCCTTGCATATTAGTAATTCCATGTCATTAAACCCTTTTTAGATGCTAAGCATTTCATTTATAACTTGAAGGAAGAGACAATAATGATTGGATTCCAGACTACATGCAATGTTCTTTTCTTCTTTGAAACAAGAGCTATAAAAATTAAAGCAAATATAATTGCCGAAGAATTCATTGAGACATACGAGATGATATATGTCATGTTGATTCATTATCATGTTGACTAAGGAACAATTTAGAATAGCTTACCTAAATAAATATAGACTGTCACATCATCTAAATTCCTAGCTATCACTGTAGAAATAGGTAGAGGAATATTTTCGGCGAAATAGGATATTCTTGAATATATAGGCAGTGAATCTCGACATGGGACGTCATAAAGCAATGTGAATACAGCAAACGACAACAATTACATACCCATTCTACCCATACAGACTTTATTTAGAACACACAGCCCCTTTGAAGAGCCAACCAAGTCGAAAATAGCCGTGCAGCAGCGTTTACGCATAGTCAAATGCTGCCCCGTCGGACATTGCTGCGCAGAGTCAAGTTTGAACCCGAACTTTGTTCCCGAGGGATTCATCAAATAATTTCACGAGCTGTCCCAGAGAATCGTATAACTATCCTCTATCCATAATAAATTATGTCAGATTGCTAACTGTGAAGTAGCACCATAGATTTCCGCGATAGAATCCCGAACAAATTCTATTAAATATTGAAGGAATTCATTCTGAATACGATCCTATAACTACGCAATAATCTGGCATACTCGTATTTTATCTTCTGGTAAATCTATGGCGAATGTCGAATAATGAATGTGATAATGCGAATAAATCTATGAAAACTTATCTCGTCCTTTCCGAAGGGCAATAAAAATTTGCCCTGCGACATTTTTCATATCATAGCAATGAACCTTTACAGATTTCGTCTTTGTAAGTCATCGAAACCTGATCGGACACTTCGTCCAAAACAAAATCAGTGATGGCACGCTGATTAATCCATGGTAATAAGCGACAATCGCGTGATCTGTCAATTGGAACACGCATGCAAATATATCATTTCAATAACTTTCAATAACTTCTACACACCTGTCAAGGTCTCTAGGACCGAATGCGGGTGCTCTTATTATGATAAATTTGTTTTGTGATTTTGCAGAAATGATAATAAATTAAAGCAATTCACTTGTTCAGCAATGATTCTCTTGTTATAATCCTCAAAACAATTTCAAACAATGTTTTGGCCATGCCGTTCGGATTAATAAAGCAATCATTTGTTTATGTTATCGCTTACATGTAGAATAAATTGTCGAGCAAATAAATTTCAATTTTTATATTACACAAGGAAATAATCAATTTCGAGTAAATTCAATATTTTAGTTGACTTTGCCCTGACGAATGGTTCTCGCTCTTCAACCAACCTGCAGCTTCCTTCATCTATTATTTGTGATTTCTATTACCGATGCATTACTTACCGACGTATCAGTAATAACTGCTTCATCCAGAACGTTCATTTCACTCGTCGACCATTCCCAGGACAACTTACATGTATATTCACAGATCTGTTGCCAATCTGCACGGCTGACATCTACCTGTGCTGTAACCAGGTATAAATAACGCTGTACTGTGTCTCTCCCATACCGGGTGATGTACTCTGGAAAATTGATAACCACGCTAATTTTATAGCTTGCTTGCACCACGAATATGACTGACATTATCGCGAATAAAAGCAATCAATATACTAAAATTTTCGATATTTCGACACTATCACTTATTGATGCTGGTAAA
This sequence comes from Prostheceraeus crozeri, assembly GCA_907163375.1. Lineage (NCBI taxonomy): Eukaryota > Metazoa > Platyhelminthes > Polycladida > Euryleptidae > Prostheceraeus > Prostheceraeus crozeri. Next base: position 15,535 of record CAJQUW010002907.1, on the reverse strand, counting down.
AGTTATTGATTTGCGGGTGTATATGAGAAAGCCATTGATTGCGGTGTCATCAGCAAAATGCGGGTGACTTGGCAGGCATGTTCTAGTCACCCCTAACAAAGTTGGGTCTTGCGCTTTATGAAAATGCTGTGTCTTTGGTTATCTTGGGTACGTATCCAATATATTGGTAATGAACCCACGATCTTGGGTACTATAACGAAATCGATTTCCAAATTTCATTTAATCCTATAAGAGCCAAGGGCCACCCCCTATCAACTTCTTTTTTTATATCTCCTAAAATAAGTCAGATAAAAGTTCAATTCTTTGTGACTTTTAGTTTGTACATGTATGTATGGTGAAGTTTCAGCAAAAATTTGGGCAAAATTGACTTACTGTAAGGTCAGTTTTTAAGGGCATTTTTAAAGGTATATTTTAGAAAATTGATGGTTTTCATTTAGAGTAGCATTGATCATTGATATAATGTTTCTCTATCATATTTGCATAACATTTATGAATGTGCAGTTCAAAATTGTTAACATACACATTCATCTTATCTCCCAAAATGAGCACATGTCCATTGTATATGCATAATTGTACATGTAAATGTAAAATGTGAAAATGTGATATGATATTTTGATATGAATTTTTAGATATGAAACCCATAGATAGATGCAAAATAGATATCTCCATTCGAAAGATTGCATTCGGAATGTATCATAACCCTGTATTTAAAGCGAGTAAGTCATTAGAACGAGACATTTGTAAAGATAGAAAAATGCAATAATACATGAAACGACATTATTTACGCTCAAATTTCAAATTACTATTTAAAGTACTAAAATTAACGTAGAATATCATACTTATAACACCATATAGACATGCTTGAGTGAAGGTTTGCAGAAATACTTTAGTTGTAATGAACATTTTTTGAAGAATCAAAAAGTAAACATGAATTCATGAAAAATGAAAAAAATTTAAATACAAATTTTAAAATTTGAATTTTTTGTATGAAAGCCTTGAATCATGCAAAACAGGCACTACCATTCGAAAGAGGAGATACGAAATATTTAATAGCCCTGCTTTCAGAAAGTTTTATCCATCAGAGCATGGAAAATTTGAGGGGGTACTTTTGATCTATGACACTAAAAATCGCGCGATCCTGATAGGGTTGTTAAGCTTTGATATCATCCTGAGAATTTTGTGTCGGAATTAAACCATAATGTAGCATGATCCATGAATGAATGCAATGTGTGCATAGAAGTTGTGCATTTCTCTTGAATGAGTAACAAATCAAACTTCATTGTTTATTTGATTTTACTGGGCATTTAGTTGCTGAATAATTCATATAGAACAAGTAGTGGAACGTGCGTTACATGAAGTGTAGCTTACTTAGTGTCATACTGAACATTTGTCAGATGCAAGCACATGCATATTTAATTTCAGCTAAATTTTGCATCACTATATGAGTTGAAAATGAGAATGGAAATCATAATAATAGGCATAATAATATAAAAATGATATTTATAAGAATCAAATCAATCAAGAATCATATAGAATTGCAAAATAATTAAATTCATGTTAAATATGAAGGGTTGTGAATAAATGAAGCTTACATAGACTTAAATGCATTCATCAGAATTACCTTGAGCAGCATGCCTACAGATACACCTTGATTTCTTATAGGAGCTTATAAATCTCATGTAAGCTCACCTACACTAGAGGACTTAAAACATGTATAGAATAAATTCTCCCAAAAATGCGACTAGAAACATGTAGTAACAAAATTGTTGATCACTCTATATCATGTGGAAAAATATAGCAATAATCTCACCATATTGGGTTCGGATCTTTCGGTTGTGGGTTTTTGATTCTGGGTCTTGGGAACGTATACCCAAGATTTCATCCAAGATCTTGGGTAGGCCCTATAAACCCAAGATTTTACCCAACCCTGCCCCTAGTAAAACTGCAATTCAACTTAAGTTGTCCATTTGCTGTGCGTTGATCAAGGATTATGCTGAAAATGATTTCAAATTCTTCAAATCAGTCAGTATATTCCGCTACATAACACAACAACCGAGCAGGAATCATTTATGCCTAGGTCTGCTACATTTTCCATGCTTCTCAAACTACTCTATTTTCTAGACTGAACCAGACAGAAAACATTGTCAAATATTATTCAAATATTTATCAGAAAGCGTGCTTTTAAAATGGAATTTATTCTTCGCCAAAGAAACGCTGCATGCAAAATTGCATTGAATGCCATTGATCGCTGTAAAAATGTCGGTACATTTTGCAATAGTTTAATTGCAATATCAGTGGAAACTGAATTCCTACCACTGCGTGACAATTGACATGATAATCAAGCTTGCGTCCGCTGCAAGCGGAAATGTTATCGCTGCGCCATGACTAAGGGTGGCAGAGACATATTGCCATTTCCCATTACTGTTATTGAACTTGCTAGCACTCAGCAAACATCATTCAGTTACCAGCATTTTTAATTACTTCATTGCGCAATCACCGAATTAGCTGATTAAATCTATTTCCATCTTTGAAGTCGTATTGAGGAAATGAGCAAACGCTAAGATCAAAGTTGATATAGAGTTGACCATATTTAGAAGATTATACAATGAAATGCCAAGCAACTATTATGTAAAAAATATGGTTTAGTCATATTTTCATTTTTGTCAACAAATTTCATCCTCATGCACAGGCTTGTATGAAGCCGTTTACGGTATATAGACCGGTTGATCATTGATTCAGGGCATGGGGTTGAAAAACATAACTTTTGTTCCTTAAACAGATTTTTCAGACAAAAGCATGCGATAAAGGAATAACTTATGAAGTCTAATAAATATTGTCTTTGACACGGTGGGCCAGACGTGAATGCGTTTCAAATATTTTTCATTTTGTTTGGCAATGAAAAGATATCTCTTTGTGGAAAAATGGACCGGACAGATCCCAAAGCCCCCACGGTATCACAAAGCTAACTTTTCCTGTGTAAGCTCCTGTGTAAAATAATCATATAAGTCTATAAACAAGTTATGATCAGCCAGCGACTACCAAGATATCGATATAGTCCCTGGATTAGTTCATTCATGGATTTCGCGGTATAGCCATCATTATGCAATGAAGATACATTACCTTTCAAATGACAGCCTAAATCGTCTGTGCGTAGGGCCAGACGATTTAGGCTGATCATTTGAAAGGTAATATATGCATTGTTATTGATCTAAAAATCTATGACATCAAAAATCCAAGATTTCGATCTGCCAAAGACTCAAATCTTTGATGATTTTCTACATAGCCGATTCAGCTAGGAACATTAAAGTAAGTCAAGCTTTAAGATATCTACAAGTTAAAATTGTGAAAAATAGGAATCTCCTCAATGCCATTTTCTCTAGGAACGCGAAGATGGACGGTGAAATGCTCCTACCTCAATGGTATTATATAGCAAATTAGACGGCCTTAATCATGCAATTAACCCTTTCACGACGGCTAATTTTTTTTTTTAAACCCAGAAATCCTAGAAAATTCAAACGTTAGAAAATATTCTTTTCTTTTTTATATTAGTCATAATTTTTACTCGATATTATTCAGACGGTTTACTTTTAACATTTCCATGACTTTATTTTAAAGTTTTATTTGAATTTGTTTTGAAATTTTCACGAATATACTCGTTTTAGGCAGTGTGGTGTATAAATGATGCCGTTTTTTCTTTAATCATAATTTAAAGCAATTTTTAGTAGGACTGTATATTCATTTTCTTTAGGACTAGTTTTTTACTCAGATTTAATTTGTAGAGATGCCTTAAAATCATAGAATACATAATGTAGATGAAAAAAATGAATTTACTACAAAACATATATTTGCATGATTATATATTGCTTCACTGAATATTGTTAGTGGCATGAACTATCATAATAATGAAAGATACGTTAAAAATTGCTACAAATTACAATGTCAGTTAACTGCGCATTCAACACACAATGCAGGGGTTCCAGGGCATTTAGGACAGTAATAAGAACTTTCACGCCGTTTGTTTCCGAATTGGAAGCAGTACCGACACTGACGAGTTGGTCTCGCTTTCTTTTGTGTTGGAGGAATCCTGAGTAGATCGTGTTGCTCTCGTAGTGTACATGTATGATCATCAGCAGTTGCTGGAGGATCAATAGACCGAGTTCTTTTTTCTTGGTCGTCGAACAACCTCTCCTTCAGGTGGTGGACTCCCTCGACAGTGAATGTATGCATTTATATTTCTTGAGAAATTCTTGAAAGCTGATCACTTTGACAGAAGATGGCAAAGGCCGAGGAAGACTGTTGCAGTACACTTTGTATCCATTGAGTATCATACGCTGCAGCAAATGAAGTCCAATTTTGACAAACCATTTATAGGATTTTCGTATACATTCGTACGGTTTTAGCTGCTGGTCTTGCTTATCGGTTCCATTCATGTGAAAATTATAGTCCTCAATAGGACCAGGCTTACTGAATCTTACTGTATCTCTACCACGTTGTATTCACTGTTTCTCTACTTTAGAGGCCTTGTAGATTGCTAATGGCGATATCTTTTGCACGACGAGTTGGTCTGGAGTGAGACATTCTTCAATAGTGAAAGTGAGAAATCTTTCACCCAGTTTAACGGAAATGCGTTATTACAATCGAGCTTTGTTATTCATTCACACTTCACAGATGCAGACATGCCATGCTCGATAATGATTGGTCGACAAATTTCGTACACGTCATTGAGAGACTGAATCAGTGGTAATGAGCTAAGAATAGCATAGTATTAATGACATCATCGACAAACTCACGAAAATAACCGTATTAGCGCCAATATTGAGGCCCGAGTATACTCGTGATAGTGCATAGCGCATCACGAGTATTCTCGTTTTAGACGCGAAGGGGTTAAGACCGTCTAATTTGGAATTGGAGATATATAAACGACTTTCATAGAAAATGACACGTGAAATATCGGCTGACAACCCTACTTACTCAGTAACAAAGGACAATAGAAATCTATCATCTATAAGTCAAAAAATACAAAACTACATTCTTTCTCCCTATCTGTCCATCCCTCACTGCGCTCGGAGGAAAAGTTGATATTTACTCTCTCAAGAAAATGGATATCTATATTTCCAGCATCAATAAGGAATGAGCATAAAATTTACATCAACACACACTAACATTCTTCGGAATGTCCAATCGGAATGACCGTCAACAAACCTCTAATGTCTATTTTACACTGTTATTCATCAAGTCCCAAATGAGTCCCAGAATCTAACACTTTTAGTTCGAAAGCACAATTGTATACTCAATATATATACTCAATATATATACTCGTTACACTTGTATACTCGAGTATACTCAATTGATACTCATTGTAGTACTCATTTAATAAGTTGCATTGGACCAGCACCTCCACTATATCGAAAAATGACATACGGCATAGCTAACCCACTATATTTCATGTGCACAACCATCGAAGAAATGCTTTGACAATGTTTTTTGCTGTTTTGGCTTTGTAGGCAAGAAGAGTAGGTATCTGCTTTCAAACAAGATATTGCACAACTTCTCTGGGGATTTCTCGTCTATTCAGACGAATTGTTCCTAACAGGGTGATCCTCCTTTGAAGGAGACTTTTGGCTTAAGAGCTTGAGGTAAAATAGTTATCAGCTGTGACTGAAATACCACTGTTGGTGTAAGGCTCAGTCAATTTTAAGAGGACAGATTCAGGAAAAGATAGGTAACAATGGCGGTATTCATCGTATTCAACATTTGCTATCAGCTGTTGAGCCACTGCGGCATCCGCGTGACGTTTTGGTCGAGAAGCCATCTTCACTGAGAGTGAAATTTGTTGCTGTCTCAACTTGCACAATTTCGCATATACGCAATTGATGAATAAAGAATTATAGACCGACCTACTCCTCGCTATGCACGCATCAGATATGAATGGTACCATCCAATAGCAGTCAATTATGCGGACCAATTGGCAGTCAATGCCTGTCAGTTGTGTTGGGGAACAGAGGATCAAACAACTGACAACGGCTGCAATGTGTTATTTCGTAATGAAAAAACGATGTGAGATCAGAATGACAAGAAAATAGTCATCATCACGTATATCTATTAGCCACGCTACAAGCCGTTGTTCATCATCCATTTTAGCAATTATGTATAGCACACAACCAGATAATATGAACACTGTAAATAGATACCTGTAATTACATGCGTAGTAGTCACATTTCATGTTATTTCACATCAATCGACTAGCGCTATGAAACCGGTGTAATATTTGAAGATAAATATTACCGTGGTCAATTGACCCAACAGTCTTTTGATAATTTCATGATTTTCATCCAAAATCTAACAGGCCTGTTTCACCCTACATAATAGCGACAATCTCTCTCTCTCTCTCTCTCTCTCTCTCTCTCTCTCTCTCTCTCTCTCTCTCTCTCTCTCTCTCTCTCTCTCTCTCTCTCTCTCTCTCTCTCTCTCTCTCTCTCTCTCGAAATTCATGTTCTATAATCCCCGCTGCGCGTGCGCGCCCTGATGAAAGCACTTTTAGTCCGGCAGCCAGAACGAGTTTCTGCAGGGAATGAGGCCGAAAATGAGACTTTTACAGAATGATGTACACCCTATGCCTACTACGAATCGGCACGTCTGCCGAGTTCTAGTGAGTTCCTCTTCTTGTCAGACAGGATCAAAGAAAAGCACATGTAAATCCAATGGGACGCAGTTGCAATTTTTGGTTAAAATGGAATTTTCTATCTTTTCTCTGATTGAACGAAATGTACTAAGCCCAGAGTCATAATTTTTTGGCATCGAATGTCTTCAGGTCATTTCCTTCCATGTTCATGCACCCCTGTCTATAAAGCCAGACAGAGTTAGATTTGGCGAGCCGCTTAATGTCGGCAAACACAAACATTTTGAGCAACTTTATCCGCATTCAACCACATTCCATATAAATTGCCGATCAGAAGCATGATAATAGCACATGCACATCATAGGAAATGACCTGAAGACATTCCATGACAAAAATTATGATTCTTGACTTAATATTTTCTAGTTGATAAGTGAAAATATGGAAAATTTCATTTTAGCCAAAAATTGCAATCTTCGTCCCATTGGATTTACATGTGTTTTTTATCCTGTCTGACAAGAAGAGGAACTCACTAGAACTCGGCAGACGTGTGAATTCGCAGTAGGCATAGGGTGTACATCATTCCGTGAAAGTCTCATTTTCGGCCTCGTTCCCTGCAGAAACTCGTTCTGGCTGTCGGACTATTGAGATGAAATGACTGACATACCGGATTTGTTTATTTATCACCCAAATTTCTAATTAGGAACTCCTTCTCAGTTCCTTTCTCAGTTGGACGGAATTCACTCGCTGAGTATGCCTAATTTTTTTTATACATCTGGATTTGCGACTAGCTAATTTGTATTTCTAAGCGTATTTGCAGTAGCAGTAGTTTCTTCCTGTTAATACAATATTATGCACTGATTGTATTGTATTGCCTAGAAGATATACATCATATAGAGTAAAATCTTCTTAACTTATGTACATGTATTTTGACCTATTGGTTATCGTATAACGTTTTAATCAATAGACAAAATTCACACATTAAAGAAACACACGTCGTTAGTAAACAGTTTTGAAAAGATACCTTGGCTAATTTATCTTTTTATATTTAATCATTATATTTTAGTAAACGATGCTTAGAATCAGATAATTTCAAAACCAATTTAGTTTAAAAAAATAACCAAATATTCAAATGAAGATTCAATGAATACAATAGGTGGCGTGTAAACCCTAAATGAAAATACTGAAAACTTATTGACATCACGAATTTCAAAATGGTCGAGGCCAAGGACCATCAAATTACAAACCGAAAGGTCCTCTGTGATATCTGCTTGAATGACAAAGTGTAAATTAACAAAGCACGATCACAACCATCCGGTTAGGTTTGGCAGGTCAACCGGCCGCTTGGGCTGGATCAGAAAATCCCTGACCCATTCCACATTGAATCTATAGGTCACTTCTCTAAAAACATTTTCCAGCATGAAGCCCGTTGTAGATTTTCGTAGCAAATAAGAAAGCAAGACAACCACTTTTCATAACAACCACTCATAATCTTGCTTTCATCGACAACAAATCCTTCCCTGACATCTTCTAATATCGGCCGTGAAAAAGCAAAAGAAAGTATTTTAGAATACGCTGTTTTGCCTTAACATGGTCATATGGGTAATTCAGTATGTTTATTTTTGTCTGAGATAAGTCAGTTATTTTAAACAAGAAAAAGTAATGCTTTTTTAGGATAAACATTTTGGAATTATAAGCTACACGTCAATAGAACTAGCTATTTCATCGAGGTCCGATGAAATATCTTTTCTAATGAAACTACAAAACAACGTATTCCAAAATACGTTACAGTTTCTGTGATATTTAATTGACCTCTATAAAGGCAGACCAATGTATTTTAAAATACGATATACTTTCAAGTACTATATATTTTCAAAATACTTTATTTACAATAACACCGATTAGAAATCTAAAATAGATTGTACACATTCGCAATCGTATCATTCCTCTTCTTTCTGATAAAAAGTATTTTACAACATGCTGTTTTACCTTTTCATACCTCTGAAACTGAAAAGGTACATTTTGAAATACGTTCTCTTGGTCTTTCAACACTGAAAACGCATTTCAGAATATGCTGTTTTAGCTTTTCATACTTCTGAAACTGAATAACGCATTGTGAAATACGTTGTTTTGCGGTTTCATGCCTCTGAAAATAAATAGCGTATTTTGAAATACGTTGTTTTTAGTTTGAAAGTGCCTGTTTGCTTTTACCACGGATTTGTCAAAACAGCTATTTTCAAAATACGTTGTTTTGCCATTTCACGGCCGATATGTCAGGCCCTTTATTCTCAACAATACAGAGCGCATGGTAATTACTGTGCTTTGCACTTTTCTTGTATCTCATTGAACAGTTTTCTGTGTTCATTAAGTTCATTTAAAAAATAAAAGACGAAGTGATTGAAGTCGAGATCAATGCGTCGAAAAAGCTTCGAGTTGAGGACAAGTTCTTCTGATGATAATGAATCAGTACAAAAACCGCAATATTCAAACAAATTCATCCCATTGATGTAATAATAGTTGGGGAAAGTGATTGCGGACTTCCATTTGTTGGGAGTCTCTAGTTTCATTGGGATATCCCTGCTGCTGTCGGGCAAGAAACAGTAGCAATGACCGCTGGCGGCACAGGTAACAGTCAGCAATTTCATGGAAACTATGGAGCCCACTTTGCTACAGAAAAAGTTCTTCGTTCTTTTATACCCATGCCTATGACTGGAATCTGACTGCTCATCAATTTATAGACCTACTCACTGGGTCACGTTTCCTTCAATTGCTTGGAAGCCAAGTCTTGAGACAGGTCCTGTATTCAATGGACATCCTAAATGTCTCATTTGAGGAAGAAAATTGCGCACTAAAACTGGTTTGCTATTTTCAGTTTTCATTCCTAGTTTTCAGATTCCATTTCTAGGAAGAATAATCTCTAAAAGCATTCAGGTGCTGCTTTGTATTTGATTATTTTAATGCAATTAAATGTCAATGCAACAACGAACTCCTAGCTATGAGTTCAATACACATGTCAAGTCAGGCAGCTTTATCAGTTGAGTACAAGGTTTCATTCCGATGTTCCTTTTCAAATTATCCCGAATGGTAGATATGGCAAGTTCAATTGATAAGGTGGCAGAACGAGGTGAAATTGAAGGATTATATCCGGATAAGTGTTCGATCATATCATCATTCTAATCGCTTGTGTCGCGGTCGGAGCGGATACAGTTTCTTTTGAAATGTGGGAAACACTTTCGAATGGTATTTTCATGCACAGATGGCTATTATCTTTAGACAATTTCAAAAATTTTGTCAATGATAAGACAATTAAAATATTTTCTTCACTTCTTAGCAAGTTCAGTTCATTAGTTGAAGTGGAGTGAACATGAGCATTCACTCTTGATTTCAATTCAAAGTTTTAAAACATACAATCCATAACTGCTAGCGCATATCGGCATTGTCTGTAGGTTACTCCAATCAGTAACTAGCAAAATTGAACATGGAAATCTGATATAAATTGCATTACACAAAAGCAAAACCTAGATTCTAGAATTAAAACCTAGCATTACACAAAAAGAACCTAGATATCTGTAAAATACTGTTCGTCGCCTAGTTTCAATCTGGACGCTATTTGCTAGGTCTTCATCGCATTGGCATTTAGTGGCATTAACTTATTAATTAATTTAGCGGTGCACAATTTGTTCTCATCGAGGGCTAAATTTTTAGTAAAATATTGGCGGGCCACATAGAGTATGCATATATAGGTTAGGTGTCGACTCAAAAAAGTATCTGTATACAGTGAAAATTTTTATATGAAGAGATTCAGTTTCCTGCGGAGATTACGTTCCCATTGTTCAAAAAATTATTTGAGCAGTTCTAAAAAAGTCAAAATTTTGAGATTTTATATACTACCGAGATGACGTCCCTATTTAAGTAGTATGAAACAAGTAGGATATCAAAAGGAATGAATATTTGCTAATAAGCATACTAACTAGGCGGAAATCAAGCTGATTATCAAGGGAATTTTATGAATTATATTATAATGAAAGTCTTCATGAAAAAGTCGCGATATTATTCGTGCTTTCTTGACTGAAATTAACAATTCAACTTTTAATTCAATTTTCACTGGCATTTATTATTTACTAAATTCATGTTTCATTTCTTGAATCTGAATAGTGATATGGACCAGTTTGCATCTTTCAAAGCTAAATGAAGTCATTGTCTTTGATTCTGTTATTTTGTTCTGCCAGTGGCGGGTTGCCTGTGATATGATCACGCCTAAGAAAATACTCTTGAGGTTGAGTATGAAAGTAATAGGAACCCATCGAATTGCTAATTTAGCAAACATCAAATCTCCAAGGCTGTCATGAGAATCTGTGAAATACCATAATTCCTTCTGCATTGCAATCATGATCACTCAATTCCGTTGTAATTTCTGCAAAACTACAAAAATGTGCCAACATTTGATAACAATACCCAATTGCATCCTCCTCGAGTTCATTTAACCCTTTGACAGCGATAAGAAATTGCTAAGTAATTTTAATATTTTTTTCTCTGATATGAATGAGAAGTGACTAAGATAACAGATTTTTAACTTAAATATTTCAATTTTTCAATACTGTCCGAAATCTGGGATGGGTCACAGGTGACCCAATCGCCGGTAAAGGTAAAAGTAATCGAAATATGTGAAATTCTAAATTTAGTCTGTATGTACTTTATTATGATTAAATTACTATCTGTATATTGTTTATGATGATAAGTAGGTATTAGAATAAACACTATTCATTGAAAAAAGTTAGATAAAAGTTCGTTTTTCATGTACGTGCATATAAACTTCAGCATATAATTCATTTACAGATTATTATGAAACATTTGGAAACAATTTCGTTCCTTGAGCAAACAAAGAGGTACATTACACTGCACGTTACACATGAGACAAAGGTTTTTCTGTTTTTTTTACCTTTGCGCAACGAGCACAACGCTTCCTATCACCAAACGTAGGAAGATGTGCTATTTCACCAGATGAAGGAATTGATGTAAATTTCCTTTTAGTTGCCTTTGATTTGGAAGAAGCCCTTTGACGGCTTGAGTATTGAGCAATCAAACCTTCAGCAACACTAAGTTTGAAATTTTTGAGATCAATGTTGTCTGATGTGAATTTCCTGAAAACTATATGAGAATTGACACAAGCGATGTCAATCAAATCAAAGAAAATGCGCAGGTAGAACCTGTATTTTGATCTTCTGTCCAATTGATAAGTGGTCTTCAATTGGTCTGCAAGGTCCACACCTCCCATTCCACTATTGTATTGCTTGATTACCAGTGGGCAATTTATTGCAGTCTTTCCGCTTGTTCCTTTCTGTCGCCTATACACAGAACTTACTTCGTCGGCTCCATCGACATTGTTTGCCAGAACTACGACCGACCTGAAATCAGAGAGTTGATAAAACTATCATGCAATTTACATACAGGGTCTTCCAGATAAATCTGGACTATTTTCAATCTAAGCTGCTGACAGACAAATCGGTTATAAGGGAACATCTGGGTGTTTCTACATTACTACTATGTCTATGCCGTCACGTGATATCGCGTTCACCGCTGACACTACGTTAACCTGTCACGCGTGCGCATTACAAGTAAGCGTATCTGAAACAGTGTGCGCGCAAATTGACTTAAATTTGAATTTTTCAATCATGTCTCGCGAGTTGGAGCGACGTGCAGCGGTTTTGGAAGGTCTGCGTGCTGATAAAACAGCTACCGAAATCATTGCTTTCTTTGGTTACTCGAAGTCCTTCGTCTACAACATCCGGAAGGACTATGAGGCTGCACCAGACAAGGACCAAGTGACAGCAGAGAGGAAGCCCCACAAGCGGCGATCCGACAGCAAGCGGTCCGAAGACTTCCTGGAGGAGTTGAAGACCAACATAGCCTAGGATCCAGGACAGTCGATGCGGCATCTGGCTCAGAAGATGGACGTGGCCCGATCCTCAGGTCCGTGCACCAAGACCTCGGCTTCCATTCGTTCGTCCTACGAAGGCGCCAGCTGCTGACGGAGGCTACGCGGGAGAACCGGATGGTGAAAGCCCAGGCCCTGCTCAACGACCTTAGGCGGAACAGCGCTGGACTGCTGAGGTTCTTCTCCGATGAGAAGAACTTCATCCAGGACCGTAAGGTGAACCGCCAGAACGACAGGTGGCTGTGCGAGGACCCTGCTGACGTCCCAACAGTGATGCACAGCAAGCATCCGGCATCCGTCGTGGTGATTGGTGTCGTCAGCAGCGATGATGATGTCATGCCGCCTCACTTCTTTGAGAAGGGACTGCGCCTCAACGCGGATGCCTACATCGACGTCCTGGACTCGGTGGTGAAGCCCTGGATGGATCAAGTCGCCAACGGGAGAGACTACGTGCTTCAGCAGGACTCCGCGCCAGCCCACAAGGCAAGGAAGACCCAGGCCTGGTGCTACGAGAACTTCCCGTACCACTGGTCCCCCGACCTCTGGCCTCCTAGCTCTCCAGACTGCAATCCTCTCGACTACTACGTGTGGAGCGTAGTTGAAGCAGGTGTCAACAATAAGCCTCACAGCACTTTGGGAGCTCTGGGGAGCAGTATTGTCCAGGAAATGGGACAAATTGACAGAGGAACCCTGGCCAAGGCCTGCTCCAGCTTTAGGCACCGCCTTGAGATGGTAGTGGAGGCCCATGGCGGCCATTTTCAGTGAAATTGACTTAAATAACTTTTCTTGGTCTTGTTTTTACAAAATGTGTTTTGGCACTAAATGGAGCTGTTTTGATTTGTCTTACAGTTAAAATCAATCATAGTTGAAAAGATGATTAAAAGTTCAGATTTATCTGGAACACCCTGTACATTTATACTTCGACACAAACGTAGTTTCAAAGAGTTCTAAACAATCTAACAATCTTACCTAAGCCTGTACCTTTTATCTCAATATAGCCTATTCGTAGTTAGGCTTCTAGAACACTCCTTACGGATTAGATAAAGTAATTTCTTATAACGCTTACAATGATTTTTAAGTTCGGATGAAAAATGAATACATAAGAAACATTATGATCAGCATTATGAATATGTCAAGCAGCCGATACATCAGAACGAACCTGTTATCCATCCATTTGCAACAAAGAATTTGATTCGAAAATTTGAAATCGATATCGCCTCGCTTCATGCATTTGTCCTCCTGAAAAGGTCAATTCAGTTATAACAGTAACACAGTTTGAACATTATTTTTAAATGTTCAAAATCCATTCCTTTTACTATATTTGATAAGATCGTCGAAATTATGTTTGATATCTATAGATATTAGATCGAAAGTTCATAAACATACAAATACGAGAAATCAAAAATATATCGAAAAATCTGGCGCCACTTGACTACATGCGGAAATTTCTGTATGCTGATAAAAAATATATACGTGCACCGCTACTAAATCTGAAGAATGACTAAAACTTGCCCCAACATATTGCTGAGGTTATAATATTGTTAAGAGCATTAACATTCAGTTTGCAGGAGCTTAAAAATTAATAGGCTTGAAAATTTAAGTAATCATGGTAATTTACTTAAAATTCTAAGACATTAAAAAATAGTTGCAACTTCACTTACTTTTAGACGGCGTGGCTGTTCTTTCTGTTTACTCTTGCAGTCCCCATAGCATAAATCCCATTTTCACATAATTGCTTGATCAACCTTGGACTTGTGAAGAAGTTGTCGAAAAAAAAACTTGACATTAAGAACCGTTGAGTTTCTCACATAATTGTAGAACCACACTTTCGCCTAAGTTGTATTCTTGCGTTGCAGTTTTGCGACCAAGATAAATATCAAATTGATACACGTATCCAGTTTTGCTGCAGCATCTAAACTACATCTTAAAACCCCACTTGATGGGTTTTGACTTAATATACTGTTTCATGGACGATTTACCTTTAAATTTTATCATATGTTCGTCGACGCTTTGCGAATCAGAGTTCTCAAGCGATGCTTGGAAAGCGCAATTTAAATGATTAATTACGAATCTAACTTTAGCCGCAGAATTCATTTGAGTTATATTGAAATATCGCTTTCGTGATGCACTGTTGGTGGCCATAACGAAGCAAAATAGAAACACTCACAGAGACGGCAGAATCAACGATACTCCTACACTTTACAGTTGTCGAAACTGGTGATGCTACTCTCTTTGTACTTTTATCGAATCAGCGTTCAGCTATCAGTCACACAATCTGTCTGTGAGGCTCACATGAAACATACACAATACGTGTATTGAAGCGTCATACTCTGCATACTCCCGTACCACTACGCAGAATTTTCAGCGAATCAGCATTCATGCACTAGACCATGGATATCCATGCTCAGACAAGAAGTCTATGAAGCTCACGTGAGACCCATATCAACATAGCGATTTTCTTACAAATAACCTACATGAACACAAGCGACATAATCTGCTATTTGAATGCTAACCGATAACCAATGTTCAGAGGATTTCAAATGTAATATTCACAAGAGATTTCCCATCCATATGATAAATGACGAAAAAATTGAAATTTTTACCCTTACCGGCGATTGGGTCACCAGAGACCCAAACAGCAATTTCATCAGTTCTTGAGTAAAAAAAATAAGAAATCGAAACTCGGTTTTCAGATGTTATTTATGACTAGTCTGACAATTCATGCAACCCTGATTTACTTTATCACTGTGCTTGGTTTCGTCTAGGGGACGGCAAATGTGTTGAATTTTTTTTCAAATTTAACTGTATTCAAATCATTAAGAAGAGAACACAAATATATATGCAATCAGTCCATATCCCATGAAAGTATTATTTTACGATATATATTGTATAAAGAAGGTGAGAAAAATTACATCAATATACGTCACCCACATATATAACCATTCAAAAACTTGGGTCACCAGAGCCCAATCGCCGTCATAAGG
>CAJQUW010002906.1:75321-252871 GCA_907163375.1 Prostheceraeus crozeri | reverse complement strand
TTTCCTTATGAATTGTAGATCAAAGCTTGAGTGTAGGTAGACACTGATTGTGTACTAATCTATAGGCAAAGTAGCCAAGCGCTAGATTTCGTCGATTTGTTAAGGCCAGTTTTGAGCCTGCGGTACTCCGTCTCAACTGATTCCTAAGGAGATGCACGAGAAATTATTCGCATTGCCTTTCGTATGACTCGAATGACCAAATGACAGGTCCCTTTCTCCATGGTCTTTGAATTTCAGGTCATCTGATGTGGTTACTCCCAGGTGCACATGCGTTGTACTGAAATGGAAATTATGATTTTCAAACTTCATCCAAGATTTCGTCGAAAAACGGACTTTCCGGTATTTTAATGGCATCGAAGAGCTTTTCAGTGGATTGATTATCGTACTCCATCACGATGCATCATCTGTGTAAGCAGCGCTACCTAACAAAATTGTAGATGTTCGCAGTGGTAATCTTAAAGGACTCAATGTCAACAAACAAGCTTTTAAAATGCACGTACATTGTGAATAAGGTCGGGATAAAACACTCTTCTTGGAACTTCGGTCTAAAGAATTGTAGCTGGCATTTGAGCATACATTGGAGACACGCACTCATTGTGTTTTATGTGTTATATAGTACCGCATAACGATCTATGAAGCTTGCTTCTAATACCAAGACACGGAAAGATTGAAGAGCTGCGAAATTTTTACAGAAGCGTTCGTTAGCAAGATCTAAATACACAATTGCTGTTGTTCGCTTGTTATCCCTTTCCATAGCCAATGGATAATGTAGAAGGGTAACTTGATCTGAAACTGATGCTTCAGGAATCCAAACTGTGATTCATTGATCAGATGATCACTAGGAAGTCAGATGGCTATGCGTTGAAGAAATATTCCATGCGACCACTCATATCATATTTCTGATTATTGTATCTTATAAAATTGAAGAATTCATATCAATGTGATATTTATCAAATTTTGATATCAATAGGTAAAATCATGCGGCGAGCTGGATAATCGATATCACTAAATTCCAACGCCGATTATTCCAACGTGATTTCAATTGTGTGAACACTGAAACACGCAGAGGTCGTTCGAGTGCTTTCTGACAACAAGAGGAAGATAGGCCTACAATATATATCAAGTATTCTTCAGTTCACTTTTGTCGGCAAGGGCACATTGTTACTGGTCTAATCTAATCCCCGGTTCACTTATCTAAGTTCATT
This sequence comes from Prostheceraeus crozeri, assembly GCA_907163375.1. Lineage (NCBI taxonomy): Eukaryota > Metazoa > Platyhelminthes > Polycladida > Euryleptidae > Prostheceraeus > Prostheceraeus crozeri. The sequence goes on along the minus strand of CAJQUW010002906.1, from coordinate 251,666 downwards.
GTTTCTAGTCAAATCTCCAGGTTCACTTTTCTCTGGACGTATCACAATGATGAGAACTTGACAGACTACACTAGCGTTTTTCTACTGGAATTTAGACATTCTTTAGAATAATTTATAATTAATATTGTATGGGCATCTTATGGATAAATCTGTCTTCATTATCTTTTTTGCAAATAATTTCTGTCTTACATCTACGCATTTTTATCAGACTACCTATTTTCTTCATTCATGTCACGATTTGATGGAATGTACCTAGACAGCATCATACACTATAACTAGCATTAAGCAGTCGAAGCATTTGAATAACATAGGTCAAAAAACTGACTCTAACAGGTGCAAGAATAATATTTCATTTCATTTTTGAATTGTGTAGGCCTAACAATAATTCATATAATGTCGTCTTTGTATTTCTGACTAAGACAGAACCAAGTGAGCGGCATCAACCAAAGCCGGCTAAATATACTTGAATACCAAACAGAAAAATGTTTGGTGGCACTTTTCTTAATCAAAATAATAGCCTGCATACCCCCTTCGACTTAATCTGATTCATAATTCAATATGAATTTTCATGCAATAAACATTACTTACAAACATCATCGATTCTCGTGACTGTCAAGTAAGGTTTGTCAAGATCACTTGGTAGTTCAGGTATAGGACCAGTGGTTTGCATTTGACTGAATCCATCGTCATTCAACTCTTCTGAGGTAACATCCCGCGTATACGTTTGATCATCTTCTACCAATTCTGGGAGTACATCACTGAAATTGAAGGATCTCGAAATAGCTGCACAAAGTTCAGTAGGTATGGCCATTTTCCATAGAGCATCCGATAGTAACTTTGAGACAATCAATTCTTGAAGTCAACCAAATTCAACATTTCTTGTCTTTTACTTAGAACTTCACATGCTCTTAACGTGGGAAATATGGGTGAAAACTGGGTTTCCACCTGTCGCGCGAGAGTTAGTACCAGCAATAAATTATTGGCAGTTGATCAAATGATTTATGCACTGCTCACAGCATACAAAATAGCCTTCTTGACTTACATTCCTAATTGAGTAACTGTCCGGCGAATTATTAAATTTGGCTTACAAAAATGAAGGTCACGCAAATCAACTTCTTATTCGATGGAATTACAATTCTGTGATTTATTCATGAAATTTCTGGATCTAAAAAATCAAATTATCAAACATACATACATACATAGTTACGCCAAAAAGCGTCAGATCTTCCGATCTCGGGCTAACTGTCTGACATATGAAATGCCATTTACTTGATCTGGAGCACTAGCGTCTTTAAATAGGCAGTCGACATGGGTCGTAGAATTTGCCTGCCCTCGTCGACGGGGTTCATGTGACGTCATGAACAAGATGTCTTGAGCCGGTTCACGACAATAGTCTTCTGCTCGAACCAAATGCCCGCACAGAGTCAACCGTCGTTGTTGTAGGGTCTGGCTCGGTCGAATGAGCCCACACCTTCGATACAGATCGTCGGTCTTTACCTTGTCTGTGTAGCGTATGGAGAAAGCCGCGTGGAGTAAAGCGGAATGGGCGAAGTCCAGTCGCCTCTCGAGAGTCCTTGTTAGAGTCCAGGTTTCCGCATTGTAAAGGAGCACCGACTCGATCACTGATGAGAAGAGTTGAATTCTGAGAGCATTGGGCAACACTTCACTCTGTAGGACTACCCTAACAGAGTGGAAGGCAGTCCAGGCCAAAGATCTTCGCCTCTCGATGTCAGATTGGATTGATGGAACAACACCGCCGAGATAGACAAATCTGTTTGATCGAGGGAGGCGTTTTACACTACCGTCGATGTCGCGGCACTCGATGTGAACATTGAGATCAGATGGAATAGTCATAACTTCGGACTTCTTAATGTTGATTGACAGGCCCACTTTTGCTGCTGAAGTCTGGAGGTTGGCGACCAAACTCTTAGCTCCCTCGACCGTTGAGGACAATAGTACGAGGTCATCAGCATATGCAAGGACAGACAGACGCTTTTCGAGTTGCCGCAGACTCCTCCGACGGCTTAGAAGCAGACCGTGTTCGTATGAGGGAATGGCGTCATGGAGAACCCAGTCTAGCAGTAGCACAAACAAGAACAAGAGTGTGTCTCCTTGAAGGACTCCAGAGGTGGTTGGAAAGGTGTCTGTAGGTCCGTCGCTGGTCATTACCGCAGTTCTTGTGTCCCTGTTAAGTTCCATGATGGAATGCACAAGTGGTGGTGGAACGCGGAAAGCTCGCAGTACACCGGCGAGAGCGCTTCGAGAAACGGAATCGAAGGCCTTGCGAAAATCCACGAAAACACAGACGAGATTACGTTGGTGAATGCGACACTCCTCCAATATTCTCCGAAGACAGAGTATATGTGAGGTCGTATTTCGGTGCAGACGAAAGCCATTTTGCTCGAATCGTAGGTAGGGTTCTAGGACAGGTCGAATCCTTGACAAGATGATCTTGTTAAAAAGTTTAGCAGCACATGATATCAGCGAGATACCTCTGTGCTCTTCCAGTCGAGTTGTACCTGGCCTCTTTGGCACTCCGATGATATTAGCAGATGTCCATTCTGGTGGGGCTGGTCTACCCTGAAGCAGGCTGTTCATTACCCCGACAAGATGCTCAGCAACACATTGAATGCCTAGTACCTCAGCTGGCACGCCATCTGGTCCTGCACATTTTCCTCCTGGGGTTTGAATGGCCTGTTGCATTATTTCATCAACAGTTATCGGAGTCACATTGAAGTCTGATTCAGAGGGTAGAGCGGAACATTGAGGGAAAGACATGTTGATCGATTTTGGTGAGGCTGCATTCAAAGTTGCGGAGAAATAATCCTTAATTGCATCTTTGCGGGCAGTTGGAGTGTCCCCAGAAACGGTGAATCCACTTTTCCGTCTTCTTCCCGTCAGTGTTCTCACGGCTGTCCAAACGTACAATACGTACAATAAGTAATTTACTTGCAAAGTTTCGAAGGACTTCTATCCAAGACAGAAGCCATTTAGTACTCAAATGATCAAATGGTTATAAATCGCCTCACATGGCATGCATTCCAGGATGTGTGGAAAATTAAGATAAGAAAATATGTTGCTCATTTCTAGGCAATCAGAACTATAACAGACATGTAAAATGCATAAAGCGGTTGAACATTGCGTCCGCCATTCAATTACAGCGCATAAAATTACTGTCCTTAACTAGAGTGATGATGTTAAAAAAGTATTCTTATTTCTATGTTCTAATTTATTTACAACTAGCACGAAGGCCTTTATGCCATATTTGGTATGAGTTCAGTTCTGCATTTAATTGAGTCCACATATCTCAGACATAATTATGCGCATTTCTTGAACATCCATCAATTTCTTGATTTCTGCACATTTTTTTGAAAGCGCAAGTTTTTTTGAAATGAAATATATTTTCAAGTCATTCAAAGCAAGTAAAGAATATCATACTTTTAAAAATTGTCATAACCTGTGACGAGTGCGCCTATCTCAGTAATTTTAAACATTCTCGAAGCTTAATGCCTGCACGCACATGAGGGCATATATTGAAGGAAGGCAAGGCGCTGGTTTGTCCGACAAAATGGAATGATATATCTTGTAATAGTTGATAAGAAATCTGGAAATAGGTACCGGTAGTACAGTATGCAGCCATCATTTTCTTTCACAGCTCTAAGCTTGCTCCCTTTGTTCAGTGATAGACAGAGAAAAGATTCATAGTCAGGTAATTTTCCACATATCAGCTCTGCGAGCGTCCCTGTGAATTGCATTCAGAAGTGCTAATGGAAACAGGATTGACAATTTGAAGACTTTGCTCAAATTACTTTATCTAATTTTATCCTTCATTCGGCGTATTATATAAACTATAAAGACACTCAGAAGCATTTTTACAACGGCGGTCGATCTCAAGATTATATTTTAATCAAGGTAAACATAAAATTCCCAGGAACAGCAATGCGTCTGTAATCATGAAGTCTGAAGATTGTTGCAAAAAACACATCCGACCATTGAAATGCAAAATGTCAGACTTTTTATGATTTACATGTAGTTCAAGTCCAATTGCGGTGCGCCAATTATTCTAATATTGCGCTTCATTACGCAAGCTTTCATTTCCATCACACGCGGCGGCAACAAATTGAAGAGCTAGAAATTAATCATTTGAGCATTACCTAGGCACGAAGCCAAAGATCCCATATATGCGCAGCATTGCGTCTGCATGATTACTACTGCTCTTTATCATAAAACTGCTTGACACACGTTGCGTACGGTCTCGAAGATCGCTCATACAGCATCCAACGAAATAAGACGAAATATAACTGTTGTACATATGGAGCGGACGACGGAGTAATGAGGAAAGCTTCTCAAATGCCTCGGGCATGTCGAATGAGATCATCACAACTTAAACATGATAAGACCAGGCGTCCAGACAGGTTTAACTTAGTTGGAAAGGTTTTGGCCGGATGGAGCATAGGTGTCTGAGAAAGAAATGTCTGTAGGAGTTTTGTTGGTTGGTTGACCCAATCAGACAACTCCAAGGACAGGCTTCTATCAGTGGATAGAAACTGTCTTCATCGAAGAATGATTTCAATATGTATGCTCGAGACAACGTGCGGTGACTTCTAACTTTGTAGTTAGTGGTCACTATTGACACAGAGCAACAGCATGATGAATAGGACTAGTCAGATTGAACTGTGTTAAACAGATAGAGGTCGGTCACACATAGGGACTGCATCAGGGATTTTTAAGAAAAATATACCACGGCATTTCGACTTTGGCTTCCCGCTGCTTCCCTTGTGCATGGATTCTTCTGAGCGTAAGATTCGCTAATTAGTTTCAATCATACTTGTATTGTAATGCGGGTTGAGGCTCATGAATTTCCATGATAATCAGTTTAATTTCCGTTTTATTAGGTTACTTGTTAGTACATTTTCATTCCTTTTGATATATAATCAGTTTCATGCTACGCTCGTGCATATATATAAAAGTCTGATGCATCAAATATACACAGGAATATATTTGCAAACATTAAGCGTTTTAGAAATTGGTAAAATATTTTTTAGACCGGAGGAATGCAATCTCTCCAAAAAACTGAATCTTTTGATATTAAACATTTCAGTGTATGCTGACATCTTTTTTGAGTCGACACTCTACTTAGTACTATATACCTAATTTATGGTTGCAAGCAGTTTCTTAATTCCTATCTGATGATTGTAATTAAACTTATTTTATCTCAAAGAAATTTCAAAATCCTATATTCTAGCCTATATGAATCGCAGCAAAACAAAGACCAAGCTCCCCTTTCTTCTAAGGTCGACCTTGTTTCTATCAAATTTTGAAAGTGTGGGACGCCGAAGTGCCGCCAACTTCTACATAATTTTAGAGTCAATAGAAATCAACCCTAAATGACAGAGGAGCTTGATTTTTTTATCTAAGTCTCCATAGTACACATTTTCCGCTTTCTCTATTGAGATCATTTTTGACCTCACTGTGATGGTGTAATTGTGATGGTCATATGAACATAATTGATTAAATGGTGTTCCATGACTCCGAACGTTTGCAACAAGATAAATAGCCTCGTGTCTGATCGAACAACGTTTGAAGCTCAATGGAAGTTGACAAGATGTCAATCACAGATTCGATGGTCTTGGAATATCTGGTGCGGAAGAAATATCCAGGTAACATCGATGAAATGAAAAATGGCAAGCGACGTCTGCGTTCCAAGGCTGCAAATTACTTTTGGGAGGATGGCCAACTTTTTTACAAAGTAAAACAGCGTTTGACGGATTCACGCAAGTCGCGACCTAGTGTAACTGAGCCGCTTTTCCACTGCGATTCCTAAGAGTGGGCCTCCCAACCCCAATCAAGCACTGAAGAAATGACCATCCAACAATTTGATGACCTTCTCTTGTAACGAGATGCAAAGCGTGCAGCTATGTATCAGACCATGGTATCCAAAATTAAGGCTTCCCAGGTGAAGATGATGCGATACTACAGTCTGAGGAATTCCACTGTCCAAGAATTTAAACTTCGAGATCACGTCCTTTTGGGAATAAAAAGCAAGACGATAGAAAACGAGGAAAATGGAACGGACATGGTCGCCTGGACGGAGCACTTTAAATTGAAGGACATTAACGCTGATGTTTTTTTACAGAAAATTGTAAATGGAGTACATCTGAAGAAGTACGAGAAATACATATGACTTTTTATTGAAAGGAATTTTTCCCTTGGGAAGCTAAGACAAAGGGGGAAAATGTATCCGATGACTTTAACAAACTTTTTTTAACCCAGCAAAGCCAATAGGAAAATGAAAGAGACTAGGAAAATAAAATAGGGCACAAGGAGCATGGCTAAAATTTCCGATCAGAAAATGTATCCGAGCTTAGATTTTCCGGTAGGAAACTGAAGCAGAGGGAGAGCGAGCACTGTAACACCGGCCTGCATCATTCTGTGTCATGCACACATTCATAATAAAACTGTTCTTCGATGCAGACAGCTGCTATTCAATCATGCAAGTGGGTCCATTAATTTGTCCACTTGGGTCAATCTACCAACAAAACAAAACTCTGAAAGGCATGCGGTTCCTTTGTCAGACACTTAAGTTCCATCCGATTGTAGCTTATAATCTAGAAGTATTGAAATCGGTTACCTTCCAGCTAGGCTAAACCTGCTAGGCTTTACAAAAGAAATTAGTTTTTGTTTTATAGTTTGACCAAGTGCTAGACCAGTCCTCAAAAGGACTCATGGTGCGTTCCCTGGTAGCCAGATTCTTTAACTTTGCAGTATGAGAGTCAACAGACATTCATTCATAAATTCGCGTAAAGAGGACTTGTTTATTGAATCGGATTACACTTAGTCCTCATGGAAAAGAAAGGAGAGTCTAAAGTTTCGCAATCTTGGTGCTTGGCTCCCACGGCCCCCAAAAGTGGGTCAGAATTCGTTCTATTCATAAAATTCGCGTACATCCAAATTTTTTGACTCATTTGATGAGTTTTTCTACAGAATGAAAGAAAGCGGCGATTATCTTTAGAATAATGTATGACGCAAATTTTTTTAGGGCTTGAGGCCAACGTAGGTTTGAGTACATGAATCATATAATGGACACACCACAAAGATATGAAATGTAGTTATCCTCAAATAATGTATCAATAATAAAACACTAACACTTGATGCACTTCGTATTTCGGACCTGTGTTTAGATCTGCTTGATATCATTTATGAAAAGTTCTTTCACACGAGTAATTAATAAATGACAAATTGGAATGCAGTCTGTTCAAAATATTGAATACATCCAAAATTCTTGCTGCATTTCCTGGCATTTGTGAGTAAGATGCAGGTTTGGGTGCGTGGCCTTAAAATTGATACTCAAAACTTTCATTTGTATTCCAGTGCACTTTGATTATATCAAACTATCTCAAGTTATTCAGATTGACAGACTATTCACATCTCTGTCTCTCTCTTTTGCCCTAAACATTACTGTCCGCTAGCTATCAATGATGCTATCATTTCTTTCCATCTTAATCGATCATTGCAAGGTTGTAACATATTCGTTGTTTATCTCTCGCTGTATTCTTCAATCGCCCTCAGGAACGGTAGCCGTTGTCTGCCATGTGCACGCTTCCCTTCGACCATTCTCGTTAACACTAAGTGCTCTAGCTGTTTCTTTTGCATCATATGTCGCAAAAATTGTAGCTGTCTTCTCCTGATATATTGAACCAGCTCACATTCTGCATTGATCGTGCGAAGAACCCCTTTCTCTAGATTTTCTCTCTATCCATGAAATTCGCATCATGCTCCTGTAGCACCACATCTCGAAGTTCGCATATCATTTCATTGCTGATAGTCCATGCCTCCGCGCCATAGGTGAGTGTTTACCACACGAAGGTTTTTATAATGCGTCTACTTGTGAGAATTGACATGTTCCAGCCTGTTATTACTTTCTGCATGCTCTCAAAAACTGCCTTGGCTATGCCTATTCGTCTTTTGATTTCCTTTTCTGATCTCCCATCTGATGTCATGAGACTGCCTACATAGCTGAATAATTTCACTTGTGTAATTTGCTTATTTCTCACGGTAATCGAGCAACGTGATGGTTGTTTTTTCTTGCTGAATACCATGACAGATGATTTTCCGATGTTGATGGTTAATCCCATTGCTTCACTTTTATTAGATATTACATCCATTAGCGCTTTGAGTTTAGTTTGACCATCTGCCATAATTACTGTATCATCGACGCATCTTAGATTGTTCATCTGTACACCACCTACTAGAAAGCCGTCAACGCCATCCAGCTGCCGCACAATGGATTCTGTATACAGATAAAAACATGTGTTGAGCAAACTCATCCTTGTCTGACACCTCGTTTGATCTCTTGCCATTCGCCAATTTCGTTGTTGTACCTCCCTATGATCGATTGCCTCCATTAAAGATCTACAAATATTCGTTTTTCCGCCTCATTGATGTCTACTTCGTCAAGAATCTTGAATGAGTGTTTGCCTTTTATCAAAAGCATTAGAATAGTCGATAAAACACACGTTAACATTCTTTTGTTTGTCGATGGACCGTTCTACTACTCTACGCAGGATGAAAATGTTTACCGTGTCTTTATCTGATGTAAATCCGTATTGTCACTCTGCTTCTTCGTACTTCACGCGTCCTTTTATCCGGTTTATAAGAAGTCTAACAAGTATACCTGTATTTGTCAAATCATGTCAGATAATCTCTTCACATATTATGAAATCATTCTTATCTTGTCAATTTTCGTAGAATGATCCAGATCTTTACTCTTTCAGATGAGGATGAAGCAACGATACATTCTCATTTACCAGATGCATCAAGTAGGACTATATTTAACAATATAGAATGCATGCTGAAGCTAGAATTATCACGAAGTGTGGATCTTCTTGGCCGAAAATTAGCTCATGTCCATGCAGTTGTTTAGAAATATGCAGTTGTCTTAGATGTCAATGTCGTTGTGCGTTTGTACAAGTATACAAATGACGTTGACGCTTTCATCTTGTTTTTTCGAATGCAGGAACTTCTTTAATTATACACATGTGCACCGAACCTATTTCGTAATTTTCTAAATGCTGATGAATGAATGGGGTCTTAGGCGAATGCGCTTTTATAAACTACGAATTAAATTCATTAAATTCATGATCGCCTGATTGATCAATTTGATTCAATGCCGGTCTCACAAACGACTTCAATCGATTCAAATCGTCGGGAACCAGTCGTTTACTCAAACGTATTCATATTGGAAGCTCTTTCAATCCTTTCAAAATCAGATCTTTGGGAGCTTTATCTAAACTTGCTCAACTTTTGCACTGATGATTGGAGGAGCAATAGTTGCATATTAGAAATGCTACCGAATTATGAAGTTTACACACCATGACATTATCACCAGCACTTCGGGCTGAGAAATAGGTGAAAAATGAGAAAATGATCTAGTAAAGAACTTAATGTTCCAATTGTGTATCTCAAATTTAGACCGTGTATGGCTGCATGCTTAAATAGGGAATTTTGTTGATGCTAAGAGATGTGAACTAGACCAGCTGATGATTCCTGATGTTTGATGAATTTGCAGCTATTTACGTCTGTTCCATTTTGCAACTGCTGTTGCAACCCTACAATTAATTATTCTATTTGCAGGAAATAAACGATAGTACTAATTAACTTCGACGACCATATCTCGCTAATAGCGACAATCTGTCTTCATAGGGGAATAAAAGGGCACATAATTCGTTAATGGTAATAAGGATCACACGCATTTACGAGGAAGACAGAAAATCTTTTCTTGAACAAAATTTGGAAGCTATACTGACCATTATGTGTGTTATTATCTCTCTTTATATTACTCCTGTAATCATCATCCTCTCAACTACGTCTCCTTCTGAAAATTCGTCTTTCACTTTTTCTAATGCCCACTCCCCTGTTGAGGAGTGAAATTGGGATTTACATTTACATGCGAGGGGAAATCTTGTGATCATCTCAAGAATGAAGCACGTTTCATAACGCTTCTCATGACGTCGTCTTTTTATCGAATTCAGAGCAAAAGTTGATTGCGGCACCTGGTTTGTCATTCGTCGAGTGTCCTCAATTTCGCACTTACCTTACTTACATGTAGGTAGTTTATTCAAATAGCCCTTGTATAGATTCATTCTTTCGTCTGCTGCTGTCAGTTGAAACTAGGCTGAGGGTTAACACAGGATTTCCCGGGAATGCCCGATAATTTCGAATTTGGATTCCCGGGAAACCAAGAAAAAGAAAGCTCATTGAATAAGTGGAAGAGATGATTTGAATACATTATTCTCATATAGTTTATATATTAATAGCAGTCGTCGTATACACATGAATCCTACCAACAAATAGCAATTGTAGCTTTTGCAGTCCTCAAATAAAAGGCACGTAAAGTTTACCTTCTATGCGCTTTTGGGATTTGTCTATAACCTGGATGTTTTGATCAATCGCCCAAAAAACTTCACACACAAGTCAATAGGCCTATGTGAATTTTCTATTTACATTCAACATCTCAATCATAGATTGGATTAGAGAAGTACTTCAAGATGCAGAGACTTTAGAGCAAAATACAAGCTTTGTCTGTCAGGCTTGCAACAACTTGCTTAATTGCATTTGTATTTGAAATGCATTTAATTACTTTTCCAGCACCTGCATTTGGAATATTGGACTTTCATTTATTCATATCTGTATTTTGAATTTCTTAGCCCTCATCGGGATACGATTTTGAGGTGATGCCAAACGGAAATACGTTGACAATGTGACAACAATTAGTTTTCTAGCTATTTGTAGCACAAATTGTCGAATACGCGACGTATTTTCCTGCTGTATGTTTGTGTTAAAGTCCTAGTGAAATATAGAAAAGTCCTAAAAATGAATAAATTCTTAAAAGTTCCTTGAAATCCTTTAGGTTATAATGAATATGATGAGTCATTTTTCCTGACAATACTGCAGAACGACCGTAATGATACATCAAGCTAAGTGAATCCTGAAGAAAAATAATAGAGTTGAACAGTCTGAATAGCAGGCCTGTTAAGTATTTAGTAGCATAAAAACAGTGTAAGTAGTATTTTTGCGTTCCTAAGACGAATGCTTTAGTTGCAAGATCTATCCATCATTTATAAATCAAGCAGGTATTACTACTAAATAAATCCGATTTGCTAAGTTATATACATTATCAACATATTCTCGACTAATAAATATTCTGAGTTAACTTAGTCCGATCAAAATAATACGGACCATGGTAAATTTTTCCAAATCTGCACATGATTGAGGAGGAGTATGATGTCCAAGAATTTGAATAGCTCACAAGTTGTATCAAGACAACATGCAGTGAGTTGATCAAATGTTTGTATTTATACATTAAGCTTGCATAATACTTAAAGATTTGAAGTTAAATAAAATTATGTTTAAAGAGAGCTTCAAGTTACTACGAGTAAATTGCACGATTTGTTTTAATATCTTCATTGTATTCTTTAATCCATTATTTTTTGCAATTTACATGCTTATTAAATATAAAGTTAGGCGGACCCCAGTGTTTATCAAAAATTTGAATCTGGACCTACAAAGCAGGGAACCCCTGAACTATGTAGCGCTAGTTGAGATATGTAGACGCACCTATGTCCTATGATATTTCTTTGGTGCCAGTTTTAATCAATTTTAATTCTGTTCTATCACTGTCAGTTTTAAAGTGAGTAGGACCGAGAAAGGCATTCTCCTCATTCGTGATAAATGCCTCCAACTTCGTCAAGCCATCAACGTTTGGGCAGGGAAGACCGCCACCTTCGCTCTCTCATGGATTTATTGAAAGGCAATAGCTGTACAGAAACATACTCACATAGTAAGGCCCACAGATAATGACTTGTGTGTAAGAATTGAATGAAATTCTAGGATGGTCATTGAAATTTTAGGATCTGTCTCTGTTATTCACTACATTCTCTTATTCCTTGATTAAAATTGATTCGAGGAAATTTGTGATTGTTCATACGCGCTATTATTCTGAAATTATTCTTTTCTAGAGAATGTGAATGCGTTGAAATTTCAGTTGGAACAGGATAGCCTATAAATGTTCATCAATGCGGGTAATAAGATGTGTGGAAGTTTCTCCGAAATAGACGAAATCACACTGTCCACAAGTGTACGAATAAGCACATTAAGCTTTAAGATCAGAGGAAGCAGCATCTTTATTCCGAAAATACATGGCTGTCTTGAAAGTGTGAAAAACTGCTCAAGAATAATTTCATGAGTTGAGTCATAAGTCACAATTTTTAGCATGGAATAATAGCTTCAGGTCATTTCCTATCCTGTATGTGCTTAATGTTTCCGGTCGGTGATGTATACGAAAATGATTTTAAAGACAGTGAGTTTCAGCTGAATTTTAATCAAGATGCTGTGTTAGACTACAAAAAAATAACGATTTGATAAATCTTAATGTGTACAGAATAATGGTATGTACACATGTGCATCAACTGTGTGACCTAGATATGATTCTACTCTTCCGTAGTAATACTCATTTAATCAAATAAAACACAGACAAATGTAATTTTGCCGAAAATCTAAGTCCTCTTCCTGATTGAATTTATATGCGCTTTCATTGATATTCTCTGACGAGATCAGAGGTATCGGATGGATTTCAACAGATGTGAGATTTCGTAGTAGCCGCAGGTGTACATCATTCAGTGAAAGTCCCAGTTTTGGTCTCTTGTTGGGGCCCGACTATATGTTGAAGGATATTGAGTTGGAGCCAGAACCGAAGCCGCGGTAGCTAGACCACGGCTCCGAAACACTGATTAAAAGAAAGTATGCTAATTAATGTAAGTAAATTCCGCAATTGCTACACTGCCCAACACACAGTATGGCAGACAGGCAGGTGTTCTCGTGTAAGTTATCAATTTTTTTCTCATTCTGCTTATATTTACACAGGCTTTTTTTCATTACCTACCATTTGAATATTATCAATATTTATATTTGTGTTTTATTCTTATTTTTCACATTGGTTTTACTTACTGAATAGTTCGAGTTGTGATTTAATTCATTATTAATTGTGTTTCGCTTAAGGTTAGCCCCTGCTAATTTGATTAATTGCACATACCGGTGTACGTATATATTAATCTACATGTACATTATATATTTCTATAACGATCTGACACTCCTATGTCGTCAATAGTGAGTCTTGCAAGGTTTTCGTAATAATCTTACCATGCATCAACAGAATTTTTGTATTTGCAAAGTAACATTAACCCCTTCATTCCTTTTGTGTCCATTTGGCAACATTTCAACCCACATTCCCATCTTTTGGGACAACATTCCCAAACCGGAAAAATTTATGACCAAAAGAAAGGATAGATCAATGCGATTCTATTGGCACCTCTCTCAACCCTGTATGATGCTTAGAGCATATTTGATTTTTTTAAAAAACTTTTTTCAAAAAAACCAGTTTAATATTTCGCTGAAATTATCACGATAAAAATACTCAGAAAAATACCCAACGTTGGCATAGAAGCAAAGTAGCGCAATTGATCACAAAGCACAAAAATTCCATCTATTAAACCATTGCCAAATAATATTACAACAACAAATGCGAAAAACATTAGTACAGTTTGCAAAAATGAGCGATAACTTTAAAAAGATAACTTGCAAATTCTTTCACAGATTTGTTATCAATTTGCTTGAAATCTGCTTACAGAAGGATCGCAAAATCATTCACTTAAGAAATTCGATGGAAAGTTCTCAATGTTTATCGTTCATGACCATATTCATCGCTTCATGACCCCATACCGTACCTACACATAAATGAGAAGCCTGACAGTGATAATGTCAAATGATGATTAATAGTGCTCAGTCAAATATTTAAACAAAAGCATTACGGGGATAGAGATTTCCGTAAGTAGTAGTTTAAAAGACGACATTGCCACACATTTTAGCTCCAGAACCTCAGCAGCCTAATTCCTTGGCACAAACAAAGCTGCATCAGTTGCCTTCTGACAAACAATTGTGATTATTTCTATACATAATCAGCTTGAAACTTGAATTTCGAAATTTCTGCTTAAATCCTTCAAGATTGCATAATTTTGGATTAAAAGCAATGGCAACTTTGCTTACCATCAACTGTTTCAACTTTATTAAACGCAAATATTCCAACTGTGAATGATATATTTCGAGTCCACCCGTCGAACTTGATGACCAAATTGATTCTAGATTGGATAGGAAATGCAGTGATTTGAAGCAAGAATAATCTTTGAGGTAAAGATGGACTTTGCCATAAATATGTCTTATATTATTGAGATTGAGAAAATCACTGCATGTTATATTGTCCTTGACAATACTTGATGCCGCATTGACTGAAATATCGCCAATTACTATCGAGCAGTTTTTCAGTTTCCTAATAACAGCACGAGATGTATAGCTCACGGTATTCTTATGTCCTTCATGCAATTCAGAAATTCTGCATACTGAATCACATTTGTTGCCTGCACACTTCTTGCATATACCAGCGACAGGATAATAATTCGCAGAACAGCTTCTTACACAACTTTCTTCCTGCACCAAGAAATTCAACGGACAATTTTTCAAACACAGGGAATCCACCGAGTACCTGAAGTTAGGGTTTCGCACTGTCTCCTCATCCTCTTTGTTGAAAATGTATTTCGCAGGACACTTTCTAAGACATTTATAGTCATTAAAATAGTTGCGACAAGCAAAGCATGATTGGGATGATGTTCCATTGCATCCTCCAACACATTCTGCGTCACAAGATTTCTGCATTCCCTCTTTATTGGTAAAGCAGGCTTTCCAACTGGTCGATGACATTTTTGAGATGCAAGGATCAATTCTTTGGCACATAGATGAATTTGGTCCCCAACAATACCTCTTTCCTCCGATGAGCGGGCACTTTCTGCTGCATTTTTCACTGACTTTACATCTGCCCATCACTGCCGCCCGACTTTCAAATTGTAGACTTTGCTTTGTTGGATTTTGGAAGATACTTTGCCACAATATGGTATGGAGATTGCAGACATTTTGATCCGGTCCTATATGTATATCATTTTGCATCACCGAAACAAGTGATCTTAGATCAATGTATGCTGATTTGTTGGATGGGCCATGATTGTCTGCGATGAAAAGACTATACGTTTTATTGCGTAATTTAAAGCCGGATTGTCCCCTGATGACTTTCAAATTTCTCAGCGGTATGACTGGAACATAGTTGTGATAAATAAAAACGGAACCGGTAACTTCAGTGATTTTGGATAGATAGCGAATATCATTGCTGCTCTTCAGATGAGACAGAGAAACATGTCCTTTGATATGCGTGCAATTTTCTAATGATCGCCGAATGTATGAAGCAGCACTTCCAATTCCCATCGCAGCATCTGGCCTGTCAAGACCATCACATATTTTGATATTGGATTCATTCAATAAAAAATCCCCTTCTTGTGAACAAGAACATATTTGAACTGTCAGTAATAGTATGATCCTCATCATAACTGCCATAAAAGTTTTGAAATGTGCAGGACAGAGCTATAACTTTGTTCAGCAGATGAGAGTAGATTGTATTTCGTTCTGTTGATTGTGTTGTAGTTATTTACGGATTGATCAGTCTTTTGTAAGTTATTTAGGGAGCGCCAGTTACTCGCAGAAAGTATCGAATTTGTTTGTCACATGAAAATCAATTTCAGAGGAGGACAGTTCTCAAATCGATATCCGTCCGATCACAATGTAATGCTAGCATGTAAAGGTGTCAACAGAACATCAGAACCGCGCAATCCTAAGGCAGTTTTTGCAATCAAAATAATGCAGCAGAAAGTTGATAAGCTGAATACAAGTAACCATGTTGTGCTAATGCATGATGTGGTATTTCGTTTTTTAATTCGATACTCTCGTTTCGACATTCATTTTTGGATTGACACTCATGACGCTACATACGTTGCTTTTCAGACATTGCAGCACCATTGATTTTCAGTTTGTGTTCTCATGTGCCTATGTTATGTTCTTTTAGTCTCTATCGATTTTCAGTTTAAAGCTTGCTTGATAAATTAATTACTTTACTATACTCAAGTGCCCAGATAGTAGCAACAAAGCGACAATGAGATGAAATGAATGAAACTTTCTCTTCTTTAAGAAACACATTGCAAACAGTTCATTTCGCAAATAATGTTGCAAAAAATATTTCTTGACATTGAATATCGATGGAGCTGTGAATAAACTGATTTGCTTATTGTTCTTGCACAATATGCCCAAAGTTTATAACATGTTATAATCTCATACCGCATGCGATAGCAGTATCACTTCATCACTGACCTTCTCTTTCTCTCTCCATGGTCCAGCTAGGTTTCGGAGTTAAAAGCTATGACTTTGTGTATCCCTGTCCAGCTGTGCAAAAATTATGTAGCGTACATAATAGTTCATGTGTTACAGTGTCATTAGAATGGTTGAAGGATATGACAGATTTATGGTATATAAAAGGATTTTTGCGCAGCCAACAGACAGACTAGTTCATCAGGGTATGTCGAGGAAAAAGAAGGATGATCTCCAGTAGTTTTTCATCATTTGAAATAAATACCAAATAATAATCAAACCAATTAAAGCTACATGTAAAGTGAGAGAATCAAGTGTGACAGAAGAAAACAAGCACGTCATGTCTGCATCCAACAACAATTAAACATCAGATGTAACGATGAATAAGGGAGAAATGAATGACAGATATGGTTTAGCGTAATGTTGAAGCGAAGCCACTGTCATCAAGGACATTTGGGTATCATGAGGATCTGGAATTCTCGTCAAGCGGCATTAGAGATAAAAATCTTGAGGCCACCAGCGCCCGATTAAAGAAAGCACTGGTCGCTGGAGAATGATCTTCTCTTGTACTAGTGCACATGTGCAACAATGACAGCATGGTGAAAATCAAGTCCTTTAATTATAAAGGCAAGATGAATGTCATCAGGTTCTCCAGGTATACATGTATATTGGTAACAAATTGGAATTGCGTACTTGCATGCACGTGTGATGGATGCTCCGAAAGTTGCGCTTTATAAGAATAATAATAATAATGATAATAATAATAGTTCTTTATTGATTTCACTTGTGGGTACATGCGGTGAACGCTACAATAGTACTCGATGACAATAGTGTAAAGCGGAAAGAAGCTACAATGGTCACAGAGAAAAAAATGAAGTAAAGGTAATTTAAAAGATAATTAAAAAGTTATTTACAAAAACGAACAAAAGAATTTGCAAAACGTGCAGTTCGTATACGTGGGGCCGTGAGACATCTTCTAGAACGAGTGGTGATATGGCTGGGCACATCATCGAACATATCTCGCAGCAGATGCAAATCGTCTTTCACAATGTTATGAAAAAGTTTGTAACACGAATTGTGAGCACTAGTGATGATATCTTTAGTCATACATACATCTGAACCAATTATACGCATCGCTCTTTTCTCAAGACACTAATTGAGCTTCTGCAAAAGATGCTGAGAGGCGTTACAAAAAGTCCCAAACGAGTACGTCAAAAATGAGCGAATGAAAACTACGTAACATTGAATCATGACACTTTGGCGCTCCAGAACGTCGCAAGTTACGTAACATGAACAATCTTTGAGACCCTCTTTTAACAAGGTAATCAATATTGACTTCCCACTTCATGTCGCATGATAAAAAAAACTCCTAAATACTTAAAAGAAGAAACTTGTTTAACGCAACAATTGTCAGAAATCTCAACAGCTTGAGTCTGAAAATTACTTTTGGTGACAATGTCCATTATAACACATTTATCTTCATTAATTGGCAAACAATTATCAGATGACCAGGAAACTACTCCTGCTGCAAACGATCCTCGTGAGCACTACGGATACAGTGGATAAACAAAATGTCATCTGCATATTTTACAATTTCCGTGTTAGCACATGCAGGATGCAACTCATCAACAGCTAAAGCAAACAGGACGGGCCCCAAAACACTCCCTTGGGGCACACCGCTAGTTACATCAGCCCAGCTTGAGTAGGCATCATTACACAAGACACGCTGAGATCTTCCAGACAAAAAACTACAGATTAATTTCATAATAAATATAGGCATATCAAATGATTGCAACGCATTGATAATATTGCTGTGCGGAAGCTTATCAAAAGCTTTTGATAAGTCTATCGACATGATCCGCACCACTCCCGAACTTGAATCAAGAAATGTAGGATGGAGTTCTGAGTCTTGATTAGAGCACATGAAGTACCACAACCCGAACGCGGAATATAGGCAAATTGGGAAAAGTTAACAGAGTACTTAACATGAGGAAGAATAAACTTCTTCAGGATGATTTTCTCAAAAATAGTAGACAAGGATGCTGGATGATACAATAGAAATTGGTCGGTAATCATTAATCCGCTTAGGTTTATTTATTTTTGGCACAGGAATTACATTTGCGGATTTAATGCAGGTAGGAAAGACACCTTCTTGAAAAGCCCAATTTATCAAGGTTGCAATAATAGGTGCAAACAATTCAGAAAAATCACGGAAAATCCATGATGGTATGCCATCAGGCCCCACACACGATTTCTTGAGGAGTCTAAGGAAATCACACACTTCTGAGGCTGTTATAACAGGGATCTCAGATTCTAAAACATCACACGGAAAAACCGGCAAATCTGACCTTTGAAAATGAGAGGAGAAGTAATCACAGAGATCGTTAGGGGAGAATTTACAATCTTGGTGCACTTTTGTATTACCAGAGAGAACACGCACGGATTGCCACATGTTTCTTGGATTCCCAGACTTCAAGGCTTCATCCAAATAAGACGTTTCAAGTGAAGAATATGAGATTTAACCTCACTCTTCAACCGCTCATACTTGGAAACTTTACCTCGATGAAAGGCGCGGTCTCGTTCATCGATCATAATTTTCAATGAAATTTGAACCATGCAGGATCATTACGTCGTAAACGAATCGTTCTTAGAGGGTAGCAGAAGTTGAATAATTCAAATAAAGATTGCTGAAACACCAAAGTAGCACTATTGATATCCAAGCATGAATTTACAATAGCACACCAATCTGTGGATTGTACAGGTTCACCGAACTTAGCATTGTTAGCACGTGAAAATTTGCGTACCTTCTTTTTTACGGTAGGGAACGATGGTATGGGAGATGGTTGCCACCATATAACACTGTGGGCAGAGCACCCAACTGGCGGCAAATTGATTGGTTTGCAGTTTAATCCAAAATTTACGAAAAGTTGATCCAGCGTGTTGCTACCTCGCGTTGGAAGATCAACTTAAGGTTTAACGCAGAGTACATGACTGATATGATTATAATGTTTGCATAAATCATTAAAGTCACAGATATCACAAGCTTAACATTGGGGCCAAATTTGATAAGAATGTGATTTATTGAACAATGCTCAAAGAGATTCGTTCAATTCTCATCACCAAGATTTCGTGTACCGCATGTTGCGACATGTATTGCGCACAGGATTGTCATGCTTAAGTGCTTCATGCTTGTGAGTCGTCATCATTGCTTTTAATAGCTTTGTCATGAATTCCATTGATTTTGAAATATGCGACTACTTTGACTTGATATAGAAAAATACCTGCATGTTGGTACTCGGTTAAATTATCATTAAAGATTCATAAAAATTAGTATTTGCGAATGCCAAGGGCACGCGATTCAATCTTAAAATGTCCACAGCAGCCGAGTTCTAATCGCCCCCTCCCCAGTAAACATAGGTAAAGTAGTAGTAGTAGTAGTAGTAGTATGTGTTTATTCATTTGAAATGGAAATCATGCATTGCAGATACACAGATGAAAAATACAGAGCTTGTACAGTATACAGAAGACATGCACAGTAGCTGTAGGAAATACATTAGTTAGCATATTTCTGCTAGGTTATGCAAAATAGAGCATCTGGGAATAAATGACAATTGGCGTTGTTGGGTTCTTGAAAAGGGGATAGAGACAGCGAGGGAATGTCGGGATCTTGAAAGTTTGGGGGGCATGATTTTATGCAATAAATGTTTTGGTTCTAACATTTTTCTGAAAACTGTTAGGGCAGATCTTTCCCTTCTTAGGGATAGGGGGTAAAGCTATCACAACTGCACTTTGGTCCGCAAATAATTTTGTGAGAACGTCGCCGAACCTTTTCCAATTTTTCAACATTAAGCTGGTTCAGTCCAACTAGGAGGGCAGCATTGTATTCCAGCGTTGAAAGGACAGTAGCAATATAGATCTGAATGAGTTGGGACACAGAAAGGCATTGTTTTAATCGCTTTATGACATAAAGACGCTGTATAAAGTATAATATATATAATAATGTATAAAGTACAATGCTTTACAGGCATGAATAATGAATTTCAATGTTTTATACGGCTTCAAATAATTCAGAAATAATGAAAATATTTTCAAAAAATGCGCAATAAAGCGGAAGATTAATTTATAAATGTACTTTGTTTTTATCTGATAGCCTTCGCCGAGAGGTTGCAGTTCAAATTCACAAGAAAACAGTCTATCTTCTTGCTTCTTTTTCCTAGAGTAAGATGCGCTTTATAAGTAAAATACATGTCATCGGCAAACGACGTTTCGAGCACCTTGCCGTTGATAAATAACCTTGCCGCTGTGATAAAATACCTTGCCGGGCAAATAACAATGCATCATGAATACCGGTACAGTTTTATACATCAGCAATAGACCATTCTCAATTCGTGTTTACAGGTAACACCAATATGTTTGCTTTCTTTTGATTTTTGTTAGTTTTCAAAATATTTATGCACAATGCTTGTATTTTAGGATATTTTGTAATTAAATTTTGTGCTCTTTTTGCATATTTCGGTGAAACAGCGGTCAATAGTATACGTATTAAAGCTACGTTTAACAAAATTGGGCTTCACGAATTGTGGGCCCAATCATATCTATCAAAAGTTGTTGGAATAGGATGGTTTTGTAAATACCATGCACTGTATATTGTCAATTGATATATACAAATAAAGAGAAAATCTAGGCAGTTGTTTTCTGGGATATCTAAAATTAACTGAATAATCCCATTTACTGAATTAAAAGATTCTATAACACTTTCCAAAAGGGTCTGGTTGTTACGAGGCAATTTCGTTTTTAATTCATCGAAAATGCTGTCCACATTCATATTGTTTCTTTATGAATAGTGAATTGTGCTTAATTAATCGTTTTCATTTTTGTCAATTGTATCTGTATGCAAGTCAATGAACGTTTATTTCTAAACTTTTTGGAAAACAATGGGAGAACGTTCAATTGCAACTCATTTGAACACACTGAAGCACATTCATGAAAAAGTGTGTGCGGTCAAAAAGAAAAAGATACCTTTTTGGATGTCAATTAGTTACTTTCTTTGGAGATGAAACAGATGTTGCTTGCTTTCTGAAGAAACTTAGCGACGGGTTATACATTTTTTGGAGTCAGATTATTCATTAACTAATAAAACTCAATTATATTGCCGTGATAACATAAGGACTACTAATTATTCACATTAGTAAGAATTATATTCTATTATAAATGGGATGTATAACATCGGTATAATATTGTGATGAATTTCATTATCGCATGAGAAATAACACTTGTGCTATTTGTTTTCGTATTGTCTTATACGCGGAAAATTCAATGATATATTGATATAAAGTAAATGATATGTGAATTAGTTATATACATTTATGAAAAGTAGTATGTGAATCATTACATAGCTCACAGAGACGCTCTTCATACTTCAGTGTACATGTATTATTATAACTTCCTCTAGCAATAATTTAAGACTTTTGCCCTAAATTTCAGGCTGATGTTGATATCGTTGCAGTCGATATCAAAATTCAGAATGTTTTCATATCGCTCTCAAATCGACGCAGCTCTAAACAACTCAAACCAGAATGATTCGCTGTGGAAATCCATTTTTCTCTGAGAATGAGTTAACCGGTATTTTATAACTTTTGAATATGACTTTTTATCTAATGTCAACTGTTCATTCCATAATTCTGATCGATTAGGTGCTGTGAGTAGTTGCTTTATTCGCCAGCACCATGTATACCTACTATGACATTCATTTGAAATTATGGCAAAATATGAATTATGATATACCTTCTTTGTCAAAAATTCTTTCATTAGTCGTGATTATTTTTATCCAATAGAATATTGCTACTTTATAAAACTGATGATCCATAGGATGTATAACAAATTCACCAATAAGACAGTAATTTGTTGTAGTCTGCCTAAATGATAAAATATTTTATTAAATTGAAACTGAATCTGATCTAAGATTTTTAGATTATTAAGGAAGCAGAATTCAGCACAGTATCTCATATAGGACAGTGCAAGCATATCAGGTGCATTTTTCAAAATTCTCCACTGATTTGTATTATGTATCTTTATTACTTCTTATGCATGTATGTTGCAATATTTTAATGTAGCCTATTTACACACAGACTGAGTGTCTGTTTATAGTTTTGTACTAACAGAGATTCTGAAAATCTTTGGATTACATTCAGATAGACTAAGATATGTGTTTTCATCGTTGCATTAAAGGTTGCCAGTAAGTTTTTCTTAAAGAAATCCAATAATTATCAAAACTTCATCACAGGAAAATGCACAGATAGGCCTATCCACTTACTCTATGGGCAGATACAATAAAAGCAGTGATAGCAGTGAAGCATATCTTTCTCTCTCTCCAAGCGTCTTCAAGATTTTCCCTACAAACAGACCTATTGTTACAGCAGATAACGATATAATACTGTAAGGGTAACAGCATGGATTCTAGTCTCAATTGTTCAATACAAACCATATTCATGCAGGGCAGCAGAAACGTTGCCCATCATAATGTTTGATATTCACCGAGGCGTGAACTGCACGATTCAAATTAACCCTGCCTGTCTCATTTCATCGGCTTCAAAGAATATAGCCTCCCACTGACAGCGCTCATCCTGCCACTCAGCAGCTCCAGTTCATCAGACACTTCCTTCGATTGGTTAATCGGTTCATGTGTATGATCTGTGTCTCGCACGGACTACCCGGGGCTATTATACTAACAGAGGCCGACGCTGCTGACTGTATATTCGTTTTGAGTTCTATGAATTCCGATTGACTGACAAGCACTACCAGTCAATTGCTACTGTGCTGTATTGTTAGTGTTTGGCCTGACTGTGACATTATTTGGACTAACGAGGCCCGACGTCAAATGCACGCTAAGCTGAGTGTTCCCTTGACGAAATCGGCTTTGGTTGTGGACCGTCTGTAATCATGCTGCCTACCAAAGTGACATTCGATATAGACCGTCAGTCATCTGAGATGGACGTCACAGTAGAGCCGGAGGTAGTGGAGCACATTCAAGATGTGATCCAAGACGGCACATGGAGAAGAAATCGTCAAGCACGAATGCGTACACCATTAAGACGTGCTATTTTGGACATGGAAACCATGCCGGAAAAGCGGCACCTCCGTCGACATCAGCAAGTTCTTAGCGATCTTGGACATCATGTACGAGAACAAGAAGTTCAACTTCTCTCTGATACATTAACTTCCCCGATGCTGCCACGATTGTCTTCGAGAATTGACGTTTTTCTTCGCGCCCACACCACAACACCGGCCACGCCATTTTCTAAGAGTCGGGCGACAACAGGCAAAGGTGACCGACTATCTGAATGTCAATCTATTGTGAACAAAGTAGAACCGACTATTATCAATCCACCGGCTAATTGGAAGCCAACAAATGAGCGATCTTTTACACGAGTGGGTGGCTTAATGGGATCTAGCTACCTTCAAAAATCATTCTCTGCTGGAACTAGATGTGCAGATCCAAATTACGTACTTGAAGAATCTGGGCGAATTCGATTTTCCAAAGGAGTACATTTTACAAACGCTAATAATCGTAATCGTTTATTATATTCCCGTGATATCAATGGGCCTATTCAACTGCACTTGTACACCGAAAAACGTCCGGATATACGACCGCTAATTCTTACTGCTTTTCGACAAGGTTTGATGGGCAAGGACTTAAATCGTGTTGAAACCTTCATCAATTCCCGCCCAGCATTCGTCACCCAGAAGTCGTCTATAAAGCCCCGCATGTTTTCTACATTGAAACAGCAAAAAACCAAATCGTTTGTAAAGGGGGAACTAGAAGAAACGTCGGAAAATCCAATATCGTCATGGTGATTTTGACAGAACAAACTTCTTACGATCTCTGAATTTAATTTTTGACATTTTCCAAAATAAAATCCCGCATTTTCACAGCTATTGAAGCAAAAAATTAGTTCTTCACAACTTCATTTCATTTCTATGAATATGACTATTAATTTCCTTGGCAATTTGTTCAAACGCATCTGCAAGTTGACGTGAAAAGATGAAAATAAATATGAAGTTACAACTATCAAATTAATCTGAAAATTAAATGAGGAAAATATATTAACTGATGTAAACTTGCATCAGTTAAATGAATATATGATTCATTTTAACTA
Organism: Prostheceraeus crozeri; assembly: GCA_907163375.1. NCBI lineage: Eukaryota > Metazoa > Platyhelminthes > Polycladida > Euryleptidae > Prostheceraeus > Prostheceraeus crozeri. The sequence continues at coordinate 227,214 of CAJQUW010002906.1, read as the reverse complement.
ACATAAGGTTGCATCAATCTGCCTAAATGTCAATCCATAGCAGCTTGCATACCCGCTACGATGATTTCCCTCAACACGGCGAATTGATGGCATGAAACGATGGTTGGTAAAAAGCATGCTTTTGTATGAACGAAGCGTGCTTTCGTTTTGCGATGCTTTGTTTTAATTATGCCTTGTCTGCTTTTTTCAGCTGCGAAAATGTTTTTACACACAGCTCACAATACAAAAAGCATAAAATAATGGATACAGTGAACAAGTTAAATGCCTAATTCACAATGACAAAGGAAAGTGCAGGGTGATATTCATGTGAGAGGGTTAATCCTACTTTTGTATCCGAAACACAATTTTTCAAGTATTACTACAAAATTCATAAGACAATCAGAAGACTGTAGAAGAATTCATAAATGAATTCTATATGAACACGAAAGAGAAGCCAATTAAGCTTTATTTTCACTGATCAGTACTGCATTTCGGAGGTTCGCATATTTGAAAAAAAACGTTATAGTAGCATTTTCAAAAAGACGATGTCCTTTCGTGTTATAAGCATGTTTTCCCTTTCTTTCAAACATGCGTAAAACGGATGTTTGAAATAAGTTTTTCATCATTTGTTTAAAACTCTGCATGCCCTGCATGAATCTACTAAATTCTTCTTGCATCATCATGGCATCATATTTCAAGAAGTACTTAATCAAAACACACGCTAGTACATGTGCAAGATAGTACGCATAGTGTGCATACTAATAATATAATTATGCTATAATATAATAAAGGCCGACAACGGTGCATTTTCTCCAATCATTATTTTATTAGAATAAATAAGAAAATACAACAGACTATGCTGATAAGACTTTAATCATTTTTCATCTGATCGACCGTTGAGTAATGCTAAAGTAACACATGAGTTTACAAGTGATGTAAAATAATTCGATAGCTTTATAGGTTTTAACTCGTATTAGCAAATTTTGAATCAATCCCTGAACCTCTTTAATTTAAGACTGGCCTGCAAAAGACCTATAATTCAATCAATGGTTCCATGCCCTTTTGCACATTTTTTATAATCATTGTGAGCAACGTTGCATCGATTTGTTTATGAACTGATTCTACATCGTAGATGATGAAATCTGAAAATAAAATTTCATAATTTTTGACGATCTGTTCACAGAAGGATGGTCAAATAATGTTGGATAAAACGGTTTATCCCACCATTTCAATTTCTTGAATAAAATAAGTGCAAAGAGCGAACAGTCAGTTATGTCATAGCACATGTAATGCTCGTGTTCGTATTTATTTACTGTATAAAATAAATAGAGTTCTAAAGAAAAATTTACAACTGCACAAAATTTAGCATTTTGATTTTGGCTTCCCGCTGCTTCACCAGGGTAGGGATTCTTCCTAGCATGAGATTCGATAATTGTTTTAGTCATGACTTCACTTGAGATCATCTTTCATCATTTACTTTAGAGAATCATCTGTTGGGTGATATATAATAAAATAAATACAAAGCATCTAATAGTCACATGTTTAATGATAATTTTGCTGGGTTTCTTGCTCTACATTTTCCTGGAGACAGTAGGACATATTACATTCTCTTGAAAGAGTAAATGTTTATTTAAGCCGTACTCAGTGAAATCATCCAGATAAATGAGTAAATGCAGTGTGTAAACACTCACTCGGTACCTAAGTTTTGCCCTCGTGATTGGCGCAGCATGTTGAGAAGTACCAAGTGAACTCAGTGAACTCCTCGATCCTCTCTCACTAACAAATGTTTAGAGAATCATTTGCTAGTGATAACTTATTAGTAATTCAATTGATAATTAAATTACTATTAATTATTAAAATAATTATTATTTGATCAGATCTTGAAAGACTTCAAATCAACCTCTTATAAGAGAGGTACCTACGTGATAAACTTTCCATAGACCACTCTTGACTGCGTTATTTGTACAAACAGGCATTGTCAGTAGGCCCTAATTTTTTCCCATGGAGACAGATTTTATCGCAAGTCCCCCAAACACCAAACTTTAGGATTTTTGTTTCCAATACTTTGCCCCGGAGCAAGCTTTAGGGAAGTTTTTATTTCAGGGGCTTATGATCAATCTCTGCTTCACGCTGCTACGTCAAGACAATTGACACTACTTCTCTGTTGTTCTTGTCAGCTGTGATCCAGGATGAACATTAATTTCGAGAGTAAATCGAAATCCCTTCACTTGAATGACATTAACAGCATAATTTTAACTCGATGAGCTCTAACATTTGAAGCAATACATCTGATGGACCTCATCTTCGAGATAGACTTAGAGTTTCAGGAGCATATCATCTCGATAAATCATCGACCAAATCAGAAAGGAAATAAGTTATTTTGTAAGAGAAAAGTGAGCTTGATGTGATGAAATAACCAGTGTTTCATAGCGTCGAAACAATTTTTTATTGTTTCCTCTTTCTTCTGTGATTACGCATCACAGGGTTGGAACTGGCCGGCCGGCAAAGTGCCGGCTATGAATTTTGAAGACTGGCCGTCCGGTTAATTTTATTAGGCCTATGTTGATCACTAGCGATGCATTCACTCTATAGAAGAAATCGTTTAGTCAATCAAAAGAAAAAACAGCATTATAGTAGCATGCGTAATGAATGTAACATATTTGAAGAGTAGCCTACCTACCTACATGTGTACGCATGCTATGTAACATATAGGTTGCGGACTGTTTCCTAAAAAGTTTAAAAAATTTGACTAGCTTATGCAAGTAATTAAGCGTATTCATCTGAAATAGAATTTTCAGAATCCTATACTATAAGTCTATGCGTATAAATTTTTATAGCAGTAAAGCAAAAATCAAGCTCCCCTTTCTGTTAAGGTCCATCTTGTTTCTATCGACATTTGAAAGTGCAGGACGCCGAAGTGCCGTCAACTACTGCATAACATCAGCGCTAATAGAGATCGACTTCAAAAGAAATAAGCATTTCAAAAGAAGAGGAGCTTGATGTTCTCTGTGCAGCTATAATGACTATTTCCCGTCGTTTGGTCAACTGTGTGAATTTTGTAAGAATTATGTATTCCTTGGCCTATCTGTCGAAAAATTTCATATCTCAAATAATTTCAGTACATGGGATAGTTAACATGTATACAAAACATGAATGCGTTGGAGTTAAAATGGCAGACTGGATTTCAATGCAACCACATGTCATACCAGTAGCGCTTACTGCCTGAGCACTTGACAGCGAAGTTGACGGCATGCGATCAATTTTGATATCGTATTGATCGCATTGATCGTATATATTATAGAATTTTCTAACAATGTATTCCCTATTTATTGTACATAATTTACCCAATTTTTTCAAAACATAGATTTCGTTATAAATTAACAGATTTCCTTTGTTAAAAGACTGCCGATGCCTCTGCAAAATATCCACGGATTTAAGCAAGCACTTGAGCCTTTCGAAATCTTGCCCCGATTCAGACTTGCGGGTACAATTTCTGCACATGGTTGATGTCTCTGGAAACTCTATATCTATCCCTGCTATCATCCCGCATCATAATCAGTGATCATTATCATCTAGCTTTATCCCGTATAATTAACCTTATGAGTCATCTAGCAAAGATATTTGTAATGCTTCTTATAAACTGGATAAAAGGACGTGCGAAGCACGAAGAAGCAGAGTGACAATACGGATTTACATCAGATAAAAACACGGTAAACATTTTCATTCTGCGTAGACTAGCAGAACTGTCCATTGAAAAACGAAAAGATTTTTACGTCTGTTTTATCGAATATTCTAAAGCTTTTGAGAAAGTCAAGCATGACGAGTTATTCAAGGTTCTAGACATCGATGAGGCGGAAAAACGAATTCTTTCTGATCTTTAATGGAGGCAATCGATCATAGTGAGGTACAACAACGAAATTGGCGAATGACAAGAGATCAAACGAGGTGTCAGACAAGGATGAGTTTGCTCAACACATGTTTTTATCTGTATACAGAATCCATTGTGCGGCAGCTGGATGGCGTTGACGGGTTTCTAGTAGGTGGTGTACAGCTGAACAATCTAAGATGCGTCGATGATGCAGTAATTATGGCAGATAGTCAAACTAAACTCCTAGCGCTATGGATGTAATGTCTCATGAAAGTGAGGCATTGGGATTAACCATCAACATCGGAAAATCATCTGTCATGGTATTCAGCAAGAAAAAGCAACCATAACGTTGCTCGATTACCGTGAGAAATAAGCAAATTAGACAAATGAAATTATTCAGCTATGTAGGCAGTCTCATGACATTAGATGGGAGATCAGAAAATGAAATCAAAAGGACAATAGGCATAGCCAAGGCAGCTTTTGAGAGCATGCAGAAAGTTTTAACAAGCCGGAACATTTCAATTCTCACAAGTAGATGCATCATAAAAACCTACGTATGGTCAACACTCACCTACTGTCTTTAATTGTTCGCCAGTCCTTCTAGTCCGGCAGCCAGAACGAGTTTTGTAGGGAATGAGGCCGAAAGTGAGACTTTCACAGGATATTGTACAATCGGTGCGTCTGCCGAGCTCTAGTGAGTTCCTCAACTTGTCGGACATGATCAAAGAATAAATCAAAGCTCTTGAAACCAGAACTGTTAAAGTCCAAAGTTCAAAAACTATATCAAAATTGGCACACATTGTTCTAACAACTAATACTTTCCAATTCTACAACAACTTTTTCACTCAGTTGCAAGGCACGGCTATGGGTACAAAAATGGCTCCAAACTACGCGATTATTTTCATGGATTGGTTCGAAAACGTCTTCTATCAAATGCTATCCTTAAACCAATAGTGTGGTGGAGATATATCGATGACATTTTCATGATCTGGACGCATGGATGGGAAACCTTGCAGCAATTTGAAGATTATGCTAATAATTTCCATCCTTCTATTAAATTCGTCTTTGAAAAGAGTGATTCCGAAGTAAACTTTCTTGATACCAGAATTTCAAAGCACGGTGCCAATCTATCCACAGATTTATACACCAAGCCAACCGATACTCGTCAATATCTGCATTTTGCTTCATGTCATCCTATCGAGCATCGTTTGCCCATTGCTTATTCGCAAGCTCTAAGAATAAAGCGAATTTGTTCAGATGATCTTCAGGCGAGACATCATTTATATGATCTCGAAGATGCTTTGGTGCGAAGAGGTTATCCAAGAGGTCGAGTACAAAATCAAATTCGGAAAGCTCTATCTAAAGACCGAAAATTGTTATTGGAGAAAAATAGCAAAGAAAATATTTCGCCGACACCTACTTGGATTGCTCCGTATCATCCTTCAACGTGTGCTGATATCAAGTTTATTGCGAAAAACATGAACACTTTCTTGTAGGAACTGGAATTACTGCTAAATTATGGTGGAAACCTCCCAGAAAACTAAATTCTCATTTGGTCTCTTCTCGTTTATATGATAAAACAGATAATGCGTCATTTAACAACATTGGCATCGTTTCATCCTGCAATGATTCGCGCTGCAAAACCTGCGCCATGCTCTCAACTGAAACTGAAGTGTTATCGCCTATCACTGGACTTTCTTATAACATCAAAGCTGCCAAAACAACATGCACATCATCAAACATCATTTATGGTCTAAGTTTTCGTAATTGTAATTTGTTATATGTAGGAGAAACCCAAAGAAGTTTGAGAGAAAGAATGACAGAACATCGATTTGACGTCCGCCATGGAGATGAAGAATTAAAGGGTGGTTTCTCATCATTGTATAAAACATCAACACCTGGAAGAAGATTTAAGGGTGACAATACTGAAAGAAATAAAAGGAAATGATCAACAACGAAAGGTGGAGGAACTGAAATTCATTAGCCAACTAAAGAATGACTGGCCTCATGGCCTTAATATGCAGCATGTGCTACAGAGGTCAGCGATCTATGAACCTAAATCTCCTACTTCCCTATGACTTTTGTGATTTCTATTTTTATGATATAGAATATCTTGGAATATATCTTAGAATATCTAGGTAGTCTATGCATGCATATAATGGGATTTTTTAAAACTGTCTGTCGTTTAAAATTGCAGGGACTAAATGTCCTCTTTTTATATTTCTCCTGATGAAGATTGGTCAATCTCTGTCATCTTGTTGCCAATTGAAACCGGTAGAGACTAAATAATTATTTCAGTTTTTGATTTTTGCGACGTTTTCATCTTCTAAAAACATTATCAAAGAATAACACATGTAAATCCAATCGGACACAGATTGCAGTTTTTTGGCTAAAATGAAATTTTGTATGTTTTCTCAGATTAAGCAAAAAGTACCAAGCTCAGAGTCATAATTTTTGACAGTCGTAGTAGGCATAGGGTGTACATTATTCTGTGAAAGTCTTACTTTCGGCCTCATTCCCTGCAGAAACTCGTATTGACATCTTGATAAATAATTGCAGTGAAATATCTGACCTGATATTCCCTCAATCATACGATAACCACAACTTACAGATTTTGATGCTCAAAAGAATAATTTCTGTAGATTCGGATTTACTTCGCGAAAATGAACAAGGCGGGTGCCTTTTTATCACCATGTCATACTGACCTCAGTAATGCTCTCAGATTGACCCTATTTTCTAGACCGCTGGTCCATCAAAACTCATCGGATATTGCTCTAAAATAGACTGCTCCTAGCAGCACTTCAATTATTCATCAGCGAATTAGTCTTGTCGGATGAAACTCGCAGATCTAAGAACCTGATTACATCACACATTGTTCATGCTCTTAAATCTAATGCAAAATGTATAAAATTGTATTTCCTCGAAAATATGCCGTTTAGATATCAATTTCGACTCTTTTCATAATGCTTTAAATGCTACATCTGATTTCATGCAAATTCTGAAAACTGAGTATGTTATTTGACTATCTCTGGAAAATGTCATATAATGGTCTTGTTTGGGCTCATTCGAATGCATGTAACACAAGGAATGTGAATACGTTAATTACTTAGCAATAAGAAGTGTCAATCATGATATGATATCTGTAGTTGCATATTTCGTTATTGCGTAACATTCCCATCTCCCGCCCCTCGCCACGCGACTCGGTGAGAACAGGAATTTTTGTTGGACACGCCGTGCCGCGTCCGGTGTGAATGGACCTTAAGATAAAGACAAATTATGTAACAGCTGTAAAGAACCGTTTTGTTCAATGAGTTAATTTTGCAAAGTTTTGTTAGCCACTAAATGGGATTCAGTATGATTGCAACAAAATTTTTACAGCTTTTCTTTACACTAAATAAAAATTGATTAGTTTTCGCTTAATCGGATGCAAGAAAAAATTTAAAAAAATTGTACTTGTGATGATGAGTAGGGAAAAACCTCCTCGCTCCTGCCTTCGATTGATAAGAGAGAAGAAAGAAGATTCTTCAACAGGCTCCGAATTTTCTGTGAAGCCATAAGTGGATTTGTGATGAATTGTGTAATCTCCTCATATATAGATATCACCGTTCTTTAATTCCATTTTTATATTTTGAATGGCAGGTACAAGCTTGACTGATAATTTGCTATTTTGATGATCGGCATTTTCAATTGTTTATAGAGCCATTAATTCAGCTGTGTGAATGGCATTCTCAGCTGCAGATGAATCTGATTATCAATGGCTAGCTTTTTATCAATTCATTAATCATGAACGCTATTTCTCAAATTATTTACATGCAAATTTCTGAAAGTATCGTATGCAGATTCTATTTACCATTCTAACATTTAGATGTATACCTATACTTTGTTATTTAGTAGACTATACACATAATCTAAATATGCTTAATAGCTTTATTTTTTCTAGTTCACTCTAAATGGTTTCAAGCAGTTTCAGTCTGATATTTATGGAGTACCTTATCAAATTCTTTTATCTGTTTCTTTATTATGTATCACAATACGTAGGATATACAGCATGCCTGAATAAGTTCTAAGACATCGATTAATTGCATTAACTTCAATAAGCATAGGAAATTCATCTTTTGAACACTGATTATTTCATCACTGATAAGTGCCGATCAATGATGGAAATAATGCAACATCGCGGCTATCCATGAAGTTTCATGCTGCACCTTTACAAGAAAACTTATTTAAGGATTGAACCTACTACCATAACATAAAGTAATATAGGGAGAGTGTTGACTCAAACAGGTATATGTATACAGTGGAAATTTGCATACGAAAAGATTCAGTTTTTGCAGAGATAACGTTCCTGTGGTCCAAAAAATTATTTGAGCAGTTTATAAAAAGGCATTTTTTCAAATTATTCCTGTATTTATATACTACCGAGACGACGCCCTTTTATAAGTAGCATGAAACAAGTTGCTTGCTGACAAGCATCATAATGAAGAGGAAATTATGCTGATTATCAAAGGAAATTCATGACCTACATTAAAGTCTTCATAAAAACGTCAACATCCTATTGTGCTTTCTTGGTTAAGATTTCAAGTTTTTAATTCCATTTTCATCGGTAAAATTAATTTTGTGATTCAGTCAAATCTGAATATAGTTATGCCGACCCATTTACATCTTTTAACTTTACTGTGATCATTGTCAGTGGTTATTTTATTTTACTCTTCCAGTGGCAGGTATAATAGTTTGTGATGTGATCACGCTCAAGAAAGTGCTTTTATTGATAAGGCTATGTATTCAAGTGATAGTAACCCATCGGATTGCTAATTTAACAAGCTATATTACCTCTCGATACAGGTTTACATGACACGGAGGATTTGTAAAATGCTATTGTTCCTTCTGTTTTGCTATCACGACCAGTCAAATCCAAATTTCCCAATAGTGTAAAAATTCGCATATCCCACTTGTGATGCTGGGTCTCATTCGAGTTCATTTCATAAAATCGAAACTGTATACACAAAGTGGATTTAATTACCGATATTGTTGAGCTGCTACTCTACCTAATATACTTACTCTATGCCTACTACTCAAAGCCACACTACTCACCATCTATAAAGTGATGAAAACTTTTTAAGCAGACTATATTTGAAGACGAGGCGATGTTCTATCGCAGTGAGCGAGTCAATATTCACATAGGCATGTGGTTTGGGATGCACATAATGAATTGCTCATTGACATAATGGTGCCCAATGAATTCCTGTCAACTATCCGGGAGTTGCTGAGAGGCATGATGCATCATGCTATAAAATAATTGGTCTCCTCTTTGATATACGACTGGCAACCTATTGAAGACCAAGAAGACTGTGTATTATCCTCCAACTGAAAAGCAGGATGAAATTTGCTTCAACAATTTTTCCATCAACAGGGTCCCCCCATACCTTTCATCCCGGTGTACTGATTCAATTTCACATCTTTTGATTTTTCGAAATTTTCAAAAAATTTAAAAAATATTTCGATTACTTTAGATATTTTAATGCATGCTTTCGAGTGTTGAGCTGCACCTTAACCCTATTTGCCTCAGGTGGGGGGCATTATGGTCCACTCGGTTTTTTATCTCACACCGGAACGAATAATTGTTTGGAAGTCCCATTGAGTGACTATTCCTAAGTTTGTGTTGGCTTTCTTTGAGTGGTAGCTAAAAGAAAAGAAATTTACGACCACACTTTTTTGATATTTTGGATTTTCACCTCTATTGATAAGAATTTTGAGTTTCAAGTTGATTTGCAACTTCTACAGTTTGCCCGTTCAGGAAATATGGTCGAGTAATGACGTTAATTGATTCTCAGATACATGTACTTTTTCCTCGTTATGATGACTACATTGAATATTATGTATATTCAATATATACTACTTATAAATACATATTCATAATTCAATAAATGAGCGAATTACACAAGCCTCTCTAGCATTCACCAAAGTTGTTGTGAAGATTTAGTGATGCTTTTCCTGCTCTTGTTCCCAGAGAGTGGAATCAATACCGGGATTTGCAAACAATTTAGCACACATGAGCTATTATGATTTCAGTTTGCCAGGAATTACATTCAATTTACTGGGATTTGCAATGAGATAAAACCGAATCAGTAAATGTAGACCTAAAAAGCAACAGCCGTAACTTGAAAATGAAATTTCAAAAATTTTCCCTTCCCAACGCTAATAAGAACCAAAATACCATGAAAAACAATAAATAATAAGATAAAATCCACGCTTCAATCTATATTTCATAATAATTGCCAAAGTATTTTATCCTTCAGTGTTTTGTCTGTTCAAACTTGGTGGGATAAATCGATCAACACGTCGGCACCAATGAGAGCGTTTCGTAGGCGTAATTTCGTTCAAAGCACTGCTCGCTATTCCGATTGTGACAATCCATGCAAAACACGTTCAGCATCGTTTACGAAGTCCTGTTGAACTTGTTCAGATGTTAGCTGTCGACTTACAGCGGCCCTAAAGTAACTGTGTGCTCTCTCCATTGGGTTGAGAAAAGAGCTGTACGGAGGCTGAGTATGTACTTGGAATCGATGATGATGTTCCTGTGGCACTACAGTATTTAGATGTGGTCGGGTACCATCGTGTACAATATAAACAATTTCAAAGCGCGATGACGCCTCGACGCTAATGAGATGATCAATGAACTCTTGGTATCTTCTCAAATGATCAACAGTTTGCTGCCTTAAATCAAATCTGCCCAATTAGGCCCAAATCTGCATTGATAGCCATGATGAGATTGATATTAGCCATTCTGGCCCCGACGACACGTTGCCATATCGCTTGTCCAACTGGTGCTCCACCCTGTGTTCTTGTTGTAAAAAGATTAATACCGCATTTATCTATGTAGATGATGTGATCATGGACATTTAGTGACGTCAACCAAGTAGCGTATCTGTAGCGCGTCTCTTTCGTTGCCTCCGTATTTCGTCGAAATGGAACATCAGCGTCCTTCCCGGCAATTTTAAGAGAGATTAACTGGTATTTTTAAATGATGACAATTTGTTGAGATACCTACCCTTGTTTTGTTCGGGAGCCGCGTTTCTACCTTTTCCTCGATTGCTGTTACAATTGAAAATGACTCTTCTTTGTGATTTCAAGTATTGTACTCAGCATTTCGTCATCTACGTGAAAGTTTCTCTGACTACCTTGCGCCCTTCTTTCAATTCTCCTTCATTTCTCCAGACTCGTATAACGTTTCTGGCAGTGTCTCTGTTAATGGAGAGAGTGTCAGCAGGAGCTATGAAGTCATCGTTGTTTTCATATGCGTCAACAAGAGGCCTTCGGTTCACATTGGAGGTGCGATTTCTGTTCGGCATTTTCAACATCAAAAGCTGAATGACCACGCTAAGTAACCACATCCGCTTTAAATATCGAGGAGCATAAATCATAATGAAAGGAAGAAATTGTTATCATAATTGATTGAATTATAATTTTGATTTCTAATACATAGATATTGCGCCCTCCTGTGTTTGCTTGAATGCTGTCAATTGGTAAGTTGAATGCACAACCTGGTATCTTGAAAGCATAAATTGCAAACCTGGTAAACTGAATTTTAGTTCCGGTATCTTGATTCAGCGCTTTGGTAACAAGAATCGGAAAAGCTATATACATGTAATTATTGATACATAGAGCTATAAATCTTGCTGATATGATTCATACAAATATTTAACTAATTTAGAAAACACCTAACTATTTTAGATACAATCATAATATTCAAAAATTAATTGTTTGAATTTTAGAATGAAATCTATAGTAACAAGATCAACTTAGAATGAAGTCTGTAGTAACAAGATCAACTTAGAATGAAAGACTGATACCACCATCGGATAGAGCATACCCAAAATAAATATACCTTCTTATGTTGTACCAAATAAGTTCATGGTTTAGAAGATCTTAAGGGGCCATAAAACCCCCTCCCTTCTAATACTTCACCGACAAGAAGAAGCTTGAAGCAAATATGGCTAAAACTGTTAACAAAATATTGAAACAGCACGAAGTTCTTAAGCAATTGTGGTGGTTCTCAAATATATAGGTCATGAGTGATTTTGGTCGGAAAACCTTCATTTCGAACTTCTCCGGAATGGGATTGATAAAGACGACTTTTTCATTTGACTTCTCAAAATCCGAATTTGCGTGTAGAGTTCCCAAACTAACAATGTGCGGTAGACTGTCGATCTCAGCGACAGTTGACAGGCTGCTGTCATGTGGCTGGGAGAGTTACTGACGCATTCTTCCTAAATTCGAGCACGAGCTTCTTATTTTTAATTTGTAGATTGTTGCCCAACACCAGTAGAACGACAATCACAGAATTTCTTCTACATGTAGGTGCAACACGGTTTCAGTAATCAGATTCTGCTTAAGGTCTAGCAGCATCCCATTCCCGTCCTACTAACTCACGCAAGGCGAAAAGTGTATGCATAAGTCTGTCAGTTGAAATAAATACTGAAAAATTGAACTTTTGTTGAATAGAAATTTAACCGATTAATAGCACATCATAAGTACAGTAGCGTTGATCTAACGAGATGAAAGAGCATGCTAGAAACTAAAATAATAACCAAGAATGACCGAATACGTCATACACGTAAGTGATATAAAGTCGATGCCGTTCATACTTGTCGGAATCCATTTGAAGTAAGATGTCGATGTGAAGTAAGAATTGTCTATCTCAATCTGCTGCTTTATTCACAAAGTTACTTAATAAAGCAGAAGAAATCTATGAATGTCATTTTGTGAGTAGAAAAATATGTTTCTTTAACTACAAAACTAGCATCTGTTGTCATGACCTCTTCATTAACTTAAAAAGCAAATTAGTCAAACCACTTGCTCCCAGAAATAACGCATTTCTACGAACTGCGGGAGAAATCTGTCTTAAAAGTCATAATCATAAATACGACAAATCACACATTCAAATTAGATGAATGCTAGATCATTGTTTCAAAATCCATTTACGACGGATGTTTGGGAACATTTGTTTCAAAGTGCACCAAACTCGCACGCATTTGCTAGGCTTGCCGTGGGAAGAGGTGTCTTCGTCCCGATCCCACAGGATTTTTCAAATTTTGCGATTATTTCATATAATAATTCCCATTAGCCAAATATCTCTTTGATATGCTTAGCCGACCGAAGTCCTTAGCAGCTACGTTAGAGGACATTCTAGCAGTATGCATCTAGTGCCAGCCTACCATGTACCTGCATTATTGGCCTAAATGAAGTCTTAAAGTCTCAATGTAGCTTACAACTTGTAGGTGACATATATTATTACATGCACGCTATTAGACAATCGAATCAAGGGTCTCTACAAATACCGGCAAGTCTACAATCCATGATATCAGACAACTGCAGTTAACTTGCATTTCAAAAAGCAAAGCTGCCTTCCTTATTAGAAGTCATAATATGGGCATGAAGTTTTAAGTGACTATCACACGACAATCTAGAAAGCGAAACAAATTATGCTTCTCCTATACTTTAGCAAGTGCTTCAGTGTGACGGTGCGAGCACGTGTGGCTAGCGCACGGCCCTAGTTTCATCATCAAATAATGATGTTTCAAACCAGAATTGCAGTCCGGTCTGCAAAATTTCGGATGGGTTAAATCTCCCACTGGTTGACAAAATTGCGGAAAAATTGCAATATATATGTGATAATACAGAAATAGTGCAATTTATAAATTGATGATATAAAACTATTACGATTTATATATAAACTGAAAAATTGCAGTTTCTGAAAGTTATATATAGGCTATTGCAATAAAATCATATGAAATGCAATTTTACTTAAGTATTGTAGATGGCGCTCAAAGAGATCAATGACTTAGAATATGGTTAGAATGTATGAATCAGATTGTCTGTAGATGCGGTGACATTATTTTACGCCCGTATTATAAGACGCACAAAATTTCGAGAGGCTCTTACTGACTTAAAATGGCTGTATCACTCAACGTCTTATGGAATTCATTGCAATGCAATTGTAACATCTCAATGTCAGCTTAATGACGTAAGCAAGTTAACAATGAGTGACATTCAGCGGGTGCTCCATCCATCCACTTCTTCAGCAATTAAGATTCATCAATTATTCTCCTATCACCCACCCCATCAAAGTCTTCATTTCTCATTCACATTCATTAACATTAGCATATAACTAGCAGAGCGTTGATTTGAGAATCACGTGCTCCATCTCAATCATCATTCGTTGATTTTAACTTGTGAAACTGTAACATTTCTGTAGATGTGATTGATTTCACTGATCAGAAAATTAATATATATATATTTGGTTTTGAGTTCTAGAGCAATGAAAAGTTATGCTTGAAGCGTAAATCAAGGATCTAGATATCATTTGTGAATTAAGGGACATTTGAAATGATCTTCAGATCAGAAATGGAATGAAACATTCAACACAAGTGACAAACTTAATCATACGAAAGAGTCAGCGCTCCATTTTAATTGGCTTAAATTTGATGATAGACCAATGAGAATACGCCGACTGCTTTCAATGGATAATGAAATTAGAATTTGCTGTCTTCGACGAGTGAGAACTGCAAAACTTACGCTCCTGTTCTTTCAAATTAACTACACGTCTGTCGTATCGTTTTTTACGTGATTAGCCATTGAGCGAAATAGTTTGTGAATAAGACATAAATTATATTCAACGTTCGCATAAATTTCAACCATTGATAATTATTTATGTAACATTTCTTTGAATACCCCGGAATACCCTTGAATTATGTATTAGAATGTTATGTTGTACCTTCAGAATGTAGAATTAGGCTTATGGTTAATAATTATTTGAATTCAGACTCGAAACAGTAAGAGTCGCATTTTGATAACCTGTATTATTCATATTATAAATTGCATTGAATAGGTAAGAATATGTTTAGGGAGAAGAAAAGTGAAGACCTGGTGGCCTCGACATGTCGCTCGCCATGTCCATCAAAATCAAAACTCGAGTTCGGTAGACGAGAGTTATTAGAAAGTTATCTTGAAGGTTCATTCGACTCACGCACGGCGAAAAGAAGTTAAAAACTGTATTCCTTAGCATTCATTTCCTATTACACATAGGGAAGAATAGGCAATCTCAGCGAATCAACTACGTACCGGCGTACCACCCATGCTCGAGGGATGTAACTTTCCCAGGGCCTATCACATATGTATTTATGTCTCACTCAACATCAGTTAGACGAATTAGTAAACGAGTCTACGAGAAGTTAGGTACCTGTATTTTCTCTAGAAGGTATACCTAACTTAATACGCACTACATGTAGGCATAGATGCTTCGTAAAAAAGCAGGTTTGTTCTTGGAGCTACTATTTATGCAGAAATTATTTACTAGCTTGTTTAGGTTATTTAAACGTACTTTGAATATGTAGGCCTACTGAAATGCTGAATGTGTGCCTATCACATGTAAAAACCTACGACAAGAGGAAAAAATTATAAGATACCTAAGGCTTCCAGCTTAGTCCATTACATCCCGCATACAGGTTAACTTGAATTATGTAAACTGCCCAAATAACCTTAAACCATTCGCAATTATCGTGTCTCCCACACATTTTTCTACTGTGCATATAGTAGGGCTATTAGGCTATCTGACAATTCGATCCCTTGTAGCTACTAGGGCTACCCGGTATTATGAAATAAGAGTTAGAACTTAAATGACATGATACAAAAATAGGCCGAAAATCTTGATAGTCTATTCGAAAAACCGAGTCTCCTACTCCAAAACTCATTTATAAAGTATTTTCCATGAATCGCTCCAAAATTATAAACCTATTATCATTATTTACCTACAAGTATTAATCCGATTTGTTAAGATTTCCTGCTACTTTTGAATCCGATTGCTCATTATATTTAAGAACAGATAAGTGGCCACGTGTATTTGAAGTTCTGAAACGCTGTCGATTTCCCTAGAGGAGAGATTTGCTAAAAGTGAAAAAATTCAAAAAAAGATCCAACGGCTATTTTTTCATTTACTTAAAATCGAGTACATAAACTTCATTTCAAGTATTTTCATGGACCCATTCTACCTCCCAAAGTGTAGGTCCTACCCCACATAGGTTCTAAAAACTGAAAGGATAATAGTTCTGTTACTTTTGTGGTCCATTTTTACCCTTCAAACATTTGTCTACATTTGGTTTTGGATAATGGGTCAACTACATGTTTAGGTTATATACATGTATAAATGCGGATACATAAACACTATTTTATGTTAACCCATTCATTCACAGATTTAGCATATTGCTATTCTTTCTACGGATATACATAGATATCTGCGACAAGCTACTGGCATTACGCCTAGATAGCTTGTCCGATGGTAATCAAATGCTGCTTTTAGTTGACAGTTGAAGTGAGAATAACAATATGCTAATGACATCTCTGAATTGTTCCCGGGCATGACTGCATAATTAAATGTTGGATTGCACTGATGTTGAGAAATAAGGGCCTAGGCTTGCTGATGATTCCTGATATTGGATGAAACAGCTGCTCTAAGCCGTTATTCGTATTGTTTTACATGTATAGATTGTATAGACATGTATAGACTCTATTAGATTATGTATCGCAGTGTTTCACTAGTTCTATATCAAATAGTCTTATTTCAGACAGAGTTCTTGGTAGCCTATAAATAAAGTCGGCGAAAATCGGCGAGAAGTCAGCGAATTTTTTCCTACCATTCCTGTGGCAACCCTGAACGAATAACGCGAAATTATTGAAAGGTGTTTCATGTTTTCGAGAATCAGGAAAAGATACTGTGTACTCAACATTCCAACATACCATACATGTAGCTCAACATTATGCTCATTAACATAAACATTTCTTATTTGTCAATAAGTCTTTTGTTTTGACCAATCAATGCCTTAAAGTAAAGATGAATTCCTTTTCTGTATTCATAACTTAACCGCGCGCGCGCCTCTGTAAACTAGTCCGATTTGAATGAGAAACGCATTTACGATTTTACATGGCTTATTGCGAAAAGATCGTCCTTTCTGGGATTTTAGGTGATATGTATACCTCTTTATAGATGGAACCCCTACCGAAAAGAAAGCGTACATCTCAAATTGAAAAGACGTTCGCAATGATTCAAAATTTCCACATGAGATTGTGGTATACGACTACCAATACCTATTCTGAGACACTTTTCGTTAATAACGCACAATTATACAAATATACCAATGAAGAGAAAGCAAATATAAGACAGGGAACCGTGTTATCACTCAAAGATGGAAATAAGGAGGTCTCAGCAGTGGTCTTAGCAAGAGGCACATTCGAGAAGATGGAAAGTCTGACTCCCTATTTGGAAGAACTAGCTCAAGAACGTTGCGCAACTGCGGAGGTCATAAATAGAGTTGCTGCTAAAATGGAAAAAAAAACTTCTGACATCGATGACATCCACTCAGACAGTGGTGGTACTGCTTCACCATGTGATGAAACTCCAGAATCCAGGTCAGTTCAAAAGGAGAAATCGAAACTACACGCCCTTTAAAGGATGAAATCTCATGTAAGTCTCCCGACCGACAAGAGGAAGTCTTTTAATATTCAATCGCACAAAGAAGAGAACTCTTCGGTATCGACATCACACCTTATTCTTGCGGAAATGCGTGGGCAAACAACTACCTTGAAGTCCTTAGTTGACGAGTTCCGAAATCTCAATCGATCTCTCAGATACTTGCGAGAATGCGACGTAGATATACCGAAAACAGATAAGACCTTCAATGGCATTGACGGATCATTTTGTTTGTCATCTATATCTGTCTCTAACCCAAATGTATTTGCTCGTAACTTTCTTCGTAGACGATATCCTATCAAGGAATTAGCCACACGTATACTGTGTCCAAAGGGCAAAACGACAAGAAAGCCATTCGATATGGAGGAAATAACAGCTTTGCGTTCGGCTCTGGACATGTGGTATGGCAGTGAATTTTCCTGGAAAAATGTGGTAGCTTCGGTGAATCAATTCCTTAGAGAACTGAAATGTTAGATGGTCTTAATGAACTGATTTTGTTGTGCTGTACTGTACATGAAAATATACAACCATGTCTTCGTAGAATCCAGATCTTTGTAACAGGGTAGAGATATATTAGTGCTTATGAAATTGTTATGTACCATTTCTGGTAAACTAGTATGTATTCGTTCAAAACAAGCCTGTAATTATATGTAATTAACCTTTAAATTCTGTGGTTAACAGTGTTAGCATTTATTCTTATTGGACAAAGATTGAATTCGAAACACGATAAACTCTTAAACTCATCAAAATTGTATTTCAATTTTGTAACCTTTATCACATCAGATATTTTCACAAATTTTATAGCGTAATAGCGTATATGTACGCGTAGTACATCATGTATGTATATTAATGAGTGCTTTTTTACATAGTTTATAATCTCCCTGTTTTAAGTTGATTGATTTCATATGGCGATGTTTTTCTCTATATAACTGTTTTATTAAACAGCTGTTTGTTATTCTACAAGTGCAACAATTTTGAGTAATGCTATTCATCGATCCTAAAGATGCTATAAATTGAAAATCGCTTCAACAATTCGTTGTTTTCTTTCGATTATTTTCCATGTATGAGCGACTACTGTGACTTGTCATATAAGGGAGAGGTGTCAACGTGTATTCCATTAACTTGGTTACCGTCGAACCCATTAAATGTGTGAATTTGGTATTACTTACGCAATAATGCCACTAATCTTGAAATTGCGTGTATTCGCCGATAATTCAGCTATTAAATGTTATACTTTCAGGATGGCCTATTCGAAAGAATTCATTCAACATATCCAGGACTCGGTTGAGCTGATTGATGATGCACACTCCATGTAAGTTGCAGTGTGTATTGAGTGTATAACACTTAAAATATTTATATATTGCGTCTATTTTTCATATTATCATTATTCTCATATTGATGGGGCATTGTAAGGGTTTATGTCCTTAGTATCAGTATTGTACGGCATCTGTTCTTCGCTGATAGACGGAAGGTTTGAAGACTGAAAGTTATATCAGATTCAAGATGCAAATGCTCTGAGATTCTGGAATCCCAGGAAGTTAATTTTTTTTACATTCAATAGCGTATTAATATAACGATGAATATTTTTTGACGATATCAATAATATGTATTAAGGGTATTGTCTGTCTTTGAATATCAGATTATCAACCATCTGTAAATTTTTTGTTGAACAACATATTTTGTCATGTGAGTCACGTGACTCATTTTATTTGTGTTGGAACTTGTAAGAATATTTTTACCCTTTTTATTTCAGATTCAGTTATTCCGATGGAACATCAACATCTTTGAGGTCTAACAATAATGTAAACGAAAGTGATGAAGGAAATGACATCTGTATTGACGGAAATATGGGAAGTTATGTTGACCTTTGACAAGACAATGATAACGATATCGAAGGAGAATTCTACTGTGATGATTTGGAATGGAATGATGAGGAACATGCATTTTGGGACATGGAACACTCTGATTCTGGAAGTGAGGCTGCCCCTAAGGGTGACAAGGTGCTAGTTGTTTATATTGCTCTCATGTTAATGGTGATCGTCAAAAACATATCTGTAGCTGCCTTCAATTCTGTATTTTCTATTCTGGAGGTGAGCAAACAAACGGATTCATTTAATAAGTAGCGCGTGCTTCTATGAGTATGTATATACTCGTATGTATGTACTATAATGAAAAATGATCAAATTTATTACATCAGTATTATTCTCTATCATTCTATAAATTCTCGATGTTCAATCTGTAAATGCCTTTGAAGTAAGAAGCAACTATCTGATCGGTCAGGAACTGTAGTAGGAGGGAAACAACATGACTAAAAGTGAAGACATCAGCTTTGCTGCGGAATGATAATGCTATGATAGTCCTATTCTTTCAGAGTATTAGTTTTAGGTTTTCGAAAGTAAAACACAATTTACATATATTGTTAACTTAACCAAAAATGTTGCTGTCGGAAATCTATCTACTTTAATTTGACTGAAGTTATCGGAATCAAAGAAGTCCTTATCGAGACAGGAGGGGTGGTGACTGCACAAGACTGTTCACATTTAACGAGTAATAAAAACTACGAATCTGATGAATACCCTCAGCATCAAAAATTTTATCCACCACGACCGTGACATATTAATTATCCTGGATTAACTTCAAATGCTGATGCGTTCAGATCAAATCTGTTTTCTATATCTTGTGACTTAAACTTGAAAGAAAAGATTAATCTGATCGTACCAAACGATATTGGTGTTGATCATAATAATTAGGATATTCAGTTGTCGATTTTATAGCGTTATGTCGATGAATCTTTTCAATGTGCACCTATACACATGTACAATGTAAGTGCGTAGATGTATACTAACGTGCAGTGAGTGACAAGTTCAAGAAAAATACGATCGGGGTTCAGTTCACGTTCATCTCCAAATTTTTGAACGCCGTTCAGTTCAAGTTCAAAATTTCTTAAATAAACGCCGTTCAGTTCACGTTCATGATTTAGTTCATCCCGTTCACTTGCCGTTCATTTCATATTTGGTCTAAAATGACAGACAAAATTTCTGAAATCAATAGATAATGTTGCGAACATGCAAGTGATCATTATGTCGTATCAATCAGAAAATTGAAGTCACCAATATTGTATAGGAAACCTGAAAAGTAGGTCAATTCAGCTTCTCTTGAATGTGGTACATATACGAGTATTTTGATGTAGGCATGATGCTTGAAAATGCTTGGTTGTTTGTAGGTTTATAGGCTAATACCGGTGTGCATGTATAACCATGACTGTCACGCTGCTTCGAGATTACAAGGGCAGTGAGCCTATATACTTATCTGTTATGATGTATAAAATTGCTATGTTGTAGCTTTATTTCCTACTCTTGTATGCTTTTCAGGTTATGGACATGGTTCATGAACGGCTCACGTGGAGATCTATGAAACGGGTGGTACAGCGTGCACTTCATGAAGATGGACCCGGCTTTGAGTTGCTGGTTGAACCTGATTGGGAAATGGCTTTATTCGATCTGCACTCCCAATTAAAGTGTGTGCTGGATGTTCATTTCGACAGCCTTATGACCTACCGCGAAATACTGAAATTGGAAAATGGTGACGTGTTGTGCTCATCCGATGACTTAGATCTACGAGATCCGATTGCTTTGCATTTGCACTTATCAACCGACGGAGGGCAACCTTTCCGGTTCAAAAAGATGTCCTTGTGGCCTCTCCATGCCACCATTCTAGATCTTCCTCTGTACATCAGATCGAAAAAAGAAAATATCTTACTGTTTGGATTGTGGTTGAGTAGCACTAAACCTGATGGAATCGTTTCGTGACTGAAAATTTGAAACATTCATTACTTTCACAAGTAACAACTTTTAATGTGCAAAATTCAATGGTGGATTTTAAGGTCATCATTCACACGGCAGTTTTCGATCTGCCAGCCCTCGCAAGTGTATTAAGTCATCATCAGTACAACGGACGTTTCGGATGCATATTTTGTTGTGCACCAGGTACGGTCACCAAGATAGGAAGGGGTTATAGCAGGAAGTATGGTGGAGTTATTGATTTAAGATCAGATTCATCATATTCTGAATGCAGTCAAATTGCTCAACTAACGGGAGAGCCAGTGTTTGGTGTTAAAGGACTTTCATGTTTACAGCCATTTCTAAAGATACCTTCCCACATCTTATTAGATCCGTTACATTTACTATTCGAGAATTGGTCGAAACTTCTTTTTGCTAAGTCGTTGATTGGTTGATTCGTCATCCTTTCGATGTGCTTTTTTTCTGGGAAGGCATGTATCATACTATGATAAATTAGCTGATCGAATTCTCATACCTCAATTCCTGCAGCGACCAAGATCTTTAAATTAACTTAGTTTTTGGAAAGCACGTGACTTTCTATGTTACCTGTTTTATTATAGTATTCCTACAATATATGTGTCTCTATTTCATAAATCATGTAAGGAGTATGCATTTCATTTTCTAGCTTTTGTGATAGCTTCTAGATATTGTTACTCATCAGAGGCGAGGTCTCGACTTGTTCGCATCCGTGATATTTTCGATTATTTTCACTCCAGGTTAAAGACATTGTACGATGTGAACATATGTACTATGAATATGCACTTAGCCGACCAGAATATTCACTTAGCCGACCAGTGTGAAAAATTTGGTGCTTTACCTTTTGGATCCATGTTCTCATTTGAACACCAATTTTGGAATTTCAAACTTTTCATTCATGGTTACACAGCAATTTTGAAACAAATTTGTGAGAAAGTGATGCTGATTAAGCGTGGCAGCACATTTTTGAGACGGGCCAATTATGATAAAAAGCATGACTTATTGCGCATTACTTCTCTTCAAGATAACATTCGAAATGAACCAGTCTTCGTGGACCGAGGTCATGTTATTTACAGAAACAAGCATTTCTACTCAGAAGCGTACCGAAGGAAATCTAAAGGTCTTAGTACTGTTTACGAAATACAGTCAGCTGAAGGACAAGCATTTCTACTCAGAAGCGTACCGAAGGAAATCTAAAGGTCTTAGTACTGTTTACGAAATACAGTCAGCTGAAGGACAGTTCGCAAAAGTTTTAAAGTTTGAGAGGCGTTCTGATGGAGAAATTACTGCTGATGTTGAATATTTGACACGACGATATGTCCCAATGTTCAGTTTTAATAATCTGGAGTTGCCCTTTGTATCGGAACATGTCGAAATGGTAAACCAGCAGACTTTGTATTTCTTGGCATTTTACTTCAATATATGTGACAGTATTTCTTTTGCTTATATATTGGATCCTTGTGTAGTTGTTAAGGATTTCGATTCGAGCATTGATAGCTCAATTTTATTGATAATGCCTTGCTCTTCTGTTTTTGAGTATAATTAGTTTCCTCCTAACTTACGGACATGAAAGTTGGAAACCGATTTTAAGATTTTGGATGGGTGTTGTTACGTTTTATCATCATAGAAATCTGACACTATAATATTAATGTACTAGAACGGACATCTGCATCAAAATAAATAATGCCGTGGTCACGCATCTCTGTTGATATTCTGTAGCTATACCTATTAAACGGTTGCTTCTATTTGATGAATAGCGGAGTGTCACAATTCAGTGTTCGGTCCCACGACCACGAATAAATCAGTCGTTATTTGAAAACATGGAAAACAGTGATCCTATTGACTTTGAAGTACTTAGTAGGCTACCTAACCGAGCCTAACCAAGTAAAATCAGCTGTATGCCATTCTAGTCTCATTATCCAAAACTAACGTTAAGATCCGATTTCTATGGTAATCAATATCATACATTGGATTTTTGTCCACTTATCATGTTCCAGTAAAATGTTTCTGTGTCCTTGATCCTCAGCCATTTTATGTGAAATTTTGTGCAGTTTTATGAATTCTAAAATCTTTTTTTAACAAAAAATCTTGTGAATTAATTATAAATAGAAATCCGATGAAGATTGTTTTGTTTTGGCATTGCAATAAATATAACATTTCTTTATCGAAATTGCAATAAACATACCCAAAAATATAAAACAATTGCAAGTAATAGAAAGTGATATGAAATAATTGAAATTAATATAAAAAAATAAATTGTAAGAAATTGCAATTCATCGGTATATTCCTCGTAATTTATTGCGCAAATTTATTGCAATTTTCCCTCAATTTTGTCAACCAGTGCCACTTCGAACCACCTCTACGTTTGAGACCCAAACATAATCAAATGAAAATGATACCTTTGGAAGTATTTGGCCCTAAAATGCATGTAATTTTGCCTCTTGATTTCCCTTACAGGCAACATTTCCCGTCGCTGAATTTATAGGCTTGCTTGATCGAAACCAACCATTTCACTATAAATATCAGAATAAACACCATAAATTTACATATTCTAAACCATATCACGACACAATCCTCAGCTTGCACGCCATCACTTTTTGAAAGTCTAATAAATTCCTTGCAACATGGAACTAAAATTTATTGCTTATAGCAACATGTAGGCCTAACTTTCACTAACCTGCACTTAGGTTTTATATATGCTTTAAGTGTTTCAATACTCCTTCTGTGCATGGGCTATTTAATTCCATCGGTCCCTGCTTAGCTGACATTTTTATGGGTTATGCTGAAAATCATCTTTTCAAAAATAGTCAGTGCTATAGCCCGATACACTATTTTCGCTACATAGATGACACCTTTGTTGTCTTTAATGATGAAAATCACATCACTAAATTCGCCTCCATGATAAATAGCGTTCATCCTAATCTTCATTTTACTAAAGAATCGGCTGAGGCCGGAAAACTTCCCTTTCTGGATGTGTTAGTCATAAAAAACAACGACAATTCTTTATCGACCTGTATTCATAGAAAACCGACGTGGACAGGTCTTTACCTTCATTTCTTTAGCTTTGTTCCTACTTCTTACAAAAGAAATTTAGTAAAAAATCTTTTCGATCGTGCGAGACGGATCTGCAGCTCCGAGCATCTCAATGCTGAAATAAAGTTTCTCTTTGAAACTTTACGCGATAATGGCTACCCATCCTCATTCATCGAAAAGTACAGCCTGCAAAGGCAAAGACAAACTGTTACTGGACCTGAAAAGAAGCCAGCTTACCTGATGGTTCCATATTTGGGAGAACAGTTCTCAAACGAAGTGAGAATGAGAGTCCGTGCTGCAACAGCTCTGGCGTTCCATGCCATCGAGCCGAAGATCGTCTTCTCCACCACCAAGATTCTAGCTCGCCCCCTCAAGGATCCGCTGCCGCCGACCTGTGCCTCTGACATCGTTTACCAATTCACATGTAACTGTGGTGACAGTTACGTCGGACGCACGGAGAGGTGGTTGGCCAAGCGAGCTGATGAACACCTTCCACAATGGCTGATGAAGGACAAGTGCAGGCGATCTTCAGCAGCACCGACAAGCGCGGTCACGCGTCACACGATGACGTGTACATCGTTCGATCGCAGTAGTATAGGGTATAGGATTCGGCGCATCGCTTCGCTCAGCACCGAATCCCACACCTAGGTAGATACAAAAAATGAAAAAATACAAAAAAATAGGGTCCTCCTGAAATTTATAAAAAAACAGCTAAAATAGATACAAAAAATGAAAAAATACAAAAAATAGGGTCCTCCTGAAATTTATAAAAAAACAGCTAAAATAGATGCGAAATGGGAAAAATACAATGTTTATGACCCATGAACAAAAATATTCATTTAAAAATGGAAGATGTAAAAACAAAAGAACCATCAGCCCCCTTATATCCTTCATTATCATATGAAATGGATATAGCAAAACACAAAGATAGAGTCAGGTACATGAAAGATAAGGAAGCCCAATTATTACTTAAACTAGAACATTATAATAAATTAAGAAAACGATGGACGATAGCTAAGAATGTGACACAAGGCGTTGGTATATGTTTAACAATTTCTTTAGGCGCTCTCACTATTGTCATTTCGTCTGGCGTTCTTATAATTCCTGTTGTCGCTACAGTTTTAACAGGCACAGGTGTCTTCACAACGTCACTTGCAACAGTGATAGATAAATCTTTAATGACTAAGAAACGAAAATCCTTAACTAAGAAACATGCACATGTCAAAGAAGTATATGATAAACTACATTACTACTTCCAGAGAGTGTGTGATGACAATGTTATTACGTTAGATGAGATTGAAAAATTTGACCAAATAGCTAGAGAAGCAACTAAAATTCCTGTTAAACCTCAAGACAAAGTAAACAATGAAGCTTTTTTAGAAGAAATAAGAACTTTATTAAAAACGTTAGAACAAAGTTCCATAGAACAAAAATAAGTTGTTCAGTAAAATGTTTTTGCTGTGTCTCTATGCTACCACAAAATTCAAATATTATCTTATAAAATAATGCAGAGCAATGAGACAAAAATAAAACAACTAGAAGAATTAATAAAACAGAAAAATATTATGAAGAAAAAATATAGACAATATCGAATGCTACAAGCTGGCGTTCAATCCGATATGAAAGAAAAAATCAAATTAGTTGAACAAGTTAAATCTGATATTAAGAAAGAACTAGTAGTTCATGATAAACGAATTGATATCGCGGATCCAGTGCAGAAAACCTTCATGGATGATTATGGTTTGTTAGAAGCAAACATAGAAAAGAAATTACCCAAATCTATGCTATTTGAACATTCTACTTTATTTATAGAGGGAAAAGGAGAAACTAGATTTTACTTAGGTGGAGAAGAATTATCTATAAATACTAAAGAAAGTTTAATTTTTACACCAGACAAAACAGCTTTCAGTTTAGACAGAAATTTCGTGGATTTATTAAGAGGAGCGAAGTTAGATAACTATCACCCCGATGATCTACTGAAATACAAAACTATGTTAGACAAGGTTGGAACTGGGAAACATCTTAAGCGTTATAAACAATTAGAACACTTATTATCAACATCAATGCCAACAGCTGGTTATTCAACACCGACTGGTTATTCAACACCGACTGGTTATTCAACACCGACTGGTTATTCAACACCGACTAGTTACCCAAAAACAGGAACAGGACTAAAAGAGACAACGGTTTTCCTGTCCGATGATCCGCAAGAATTAATAAACAGATTAGAGATTTTATTAGCTGCAACAAAAGAAGGACATAACTCTAGTTTTAACGAAATACATGCAATCTTAAAAAGACTAACGGAAAAGAAAATTATTAGTGAAAAAGACTACAAAAGCTTATCTAAATTATTTAGTTAAAAAAATGTCTTCGGCAGAACTAGAAAAAATTAATAAGCATTTAGAAAATTTAACCGAGATTTTAACCTCATCAAAATTTAGTACGACATTAAAATTTATAACAACTATTTCATCCCATACCTGTCATTTAGATCCTATTATTCACTTAGAACAAGACAAACATTATGAAGTAGCACTAACTAGTTTTTCAACATTTAACACTATACAAAATATTATCAAAGATGTAAATGACCGATTTAAATATTCTAATGATCAAGGTAAAACTTGGAAAGAATTAACTTTTCTTCCTGGATCTTATGAAGTTGAATCGATTTCCAATGAAATAAAAAGACATTTAGGCATTCAATTTGAAGACAAGAAACAATTACATTTCGCAGTTGAACCAGCAGTAAATAAATTTTCTCTTACTTTAGATGAAGATCATCAAGTTGATTTTAATATTGACAAATCTTTATCAAGACTCTTAGGATTTAAAAAGCAACTCTATACACAAGGTTTTCATATAAGTGAAAATATACCTAAAGTAACTGAAATAAATTCAATCAACGTTCAATGTGATATTATAGAAGGTGGTTATGTTAATGGAAAGCTGTCAAATAATATCTTCAGTTATCCAGCATTTACAGTTCCGATTGGTTACAGTTTGAATGTAATCCCAAAATCATTAATATATTTCCCTGTTACAAGAAAAACAATTAATTCAATTACAATTAGAATAACAGATGAGAAAGGAAAGGAAATAAATTTTGGAGGCGAAGAAATTATGATAGATCTTTTGGTTCGGGAGGTATAATTTAAAAAAAATATTGTCTTAAAAATGAGTGAATGCAGTTGTGAAAAATATCCACTAAACAAGAAAGTGAAATTCAATCATCATCATAACTTGTCAAATAAAGTTTTATCAGTTATTTGTGGAAGATCAGGTTGTGGAAAAACATATCTATTATTTAAAATTCTCACGACACCCAAATTTTTGGATTATAACAATCTTATCATTTATACAACAACAGCAGAACAACCTATTTATCAATTTTTGAAACATGGTTTTGAAAATAATCTTACGAAATCAACTATAGCTTCACTGTTTGAAGAATATGAAAAATCGGAGTATGAAGAAGAAATAAGTTCCTGGTGTGAAGAAGCAGCGAAAAATAAACAACTATTAGAACCCAATAAAAAAAACACATAACGATACAATTAATAGATGATAGTGGCAATATGCAAGATCCTAGTAAACTAAATAAAACGAAAAAACATTGTGTGGTGTTTGATGATTGTGTTAATGACAGAAATCAGGCAGTGCAGAGAAATTATTTTACAAGAGGTAGACACAATAACTGTAGTGTCTTTTATTTGACACAAAGTATGTATTCATTAGATGGAAGTGTTATTAGAAAGAATGCTAATATTTTTATGCTTTTCGAAATCAACCAAAGAAACCTAAGTGATTTGTTAAGAGACTTATGTATAAGAGATAAAGATGAATTTAAACAATCGTGTAACAATGCTTGGGCAAACGACTATGATTTTATCACAGTCAATATTGATAAAAAAGTACATGATAGAGTTATAGAACATTTGTTCACAGAGTAAAACTCTGAATCGAACATTTGTTCGCTGACTAGGCTTCGCCTCGAGGGGCTTTGCCCCGACTGAAAGTCAATAGAAGATTTGTTCACTGACTAGGCTTCGCCTCGAGGGGCTATAATCACAGAGTTATAATTCCTCTTCCCAGTCTTCACTATCATTGTATTCAATTATATTACATTCTTTTTTTATTCGTTGAAATATTTCGTCTTGTACATCTTCTCCGCTATAGGGGAGCATAATACCATTTGCATTAGGCGCTTGACGTTTAAGAATATTTATTTTACCAGTGAATCTTTTTTCTTCAGTGTTATTATTTTTATCAGGAATACTAATACCAGTTTCTAAAGATCTTTTCCATGGTTTATTAACAATTGTTGTCAATGTTTCCCCATGGTATAATTGAATGAAATCTTCTACTTTTACTTTAGTTTTTGTATAACCCTTAAATGTTTTCTTTTCACTAAGTCTCCCTTGTTCATCTACAGTAATACAATATTTTATTTTGGGGGCGATAAACAATCCATATATAATTCCCCCATTTCCATAATCATTTTTCCCTTGGCATAATTCCCCGCCAACATATCCAGCCGCATCTAATTTATTGAAGAGCTCATTAGAAATGTATATACTATCGGTATCTGTGTAATGTATGTGTTTTTCTTTAAAACCATTAATTTCTAAAATAAAGTTGTTCATGATTCGTCTAGAGTGAGCAAGAATAAAAGAACCTAAATGTGATGGCATGAATGACGTCTTCCCATCTTTTACAATATTAGCTTTAAGAAACTCATCGTCTTCCATTTCTACTTTCACTAAGAATTGTTCATCATTTACTTTTTCAAAATCTTTTACTTCTTGAGTGAAATTTTTTCTCAATGTATTTTCATTCCATAAATGATATTTAGTGGTTATGTCTTTTTGTACGGTTTTTCCATATAGTGAATTCATTAATAATTTAATTAACTCATCGCCTACAGTGTTTCCTTCTATTTTATATTTTTTTCTTAAATTGAAGAGCTTTTCAATGTATTTGCGAAATGGTGAAATGTGATAATTTTCTTCATAAATTATACCATCTGTAATAGATAATATTTTTCCCGCCACATCTAACAATTTCCTGTATGTCTACAGAAGTTAATACATCATAACACATTCCATTCCTAAACCTTATTATTTCTTGATTACAATTGTTTTCATTCTTTACCTTATCTTTCGCAGGAACTGGTTGAAAAAACATCTCATCAGGATAATGAAACACAACTGTGAATATTCCAGTTTTAGGACGAAATGATTGAGTGTTAAATTGATATAATACTGCTTGTTCTTCTTCTTGTCTAAATTTTCTAGCAGATTCAGCTTTAGGGTATTCTGAATGTTCGTCATACATAGCTGATGGATATAAAGATGTTGCATCAAAAGCCATTAAGAATTCATTTCGTTGGTCGAGTAGTTTATGTTTAATTTCTTTACAGAGAGCATTCTTGTCTTCCAACTGATTATACTCTTTCATTAAATCTATTAAATTATTATGATGACCAGGGGGCAAAACCCCCTCAGCGTAGCACCCAGGAAAATATCGTTGTAATATTGGTAGCAAGATGTTACAAAATGGAGATTCGTAATGTCTTATATTTGCTGACACTCTTCCACCTTTAACAGATTTTCTAACATAGTTTCTAGTCCATAAATCAGTATGCGAATGAATATTTATGTTGTCTTCTTGTACACTCTTCATCCAACCGTTAAATGTTAAAGCGGAGGATGTTAAATTAGTAGTTATATCTTCACCAACTAATTCTTTCATAACATTATTATACTTGTAGATACAAAATGCTAATGAAAGAACATCGTTAATTAAATACGGTTTCCACTCATGTTCTTTTTCTAGATAATTTTCATGTGTAATTTCACCAATTTCATAATTTAATTTACACATATTGGTAGGGGTTTTAAAATTCTCACACCATTTGGAAAGACTTGTTTTCACGTGTTGTAAGCTACATTTCATTACAATAGTTTGTAAAAGTTTGCTTGGTTTTATGTTACGTTTTGTAGAGTCACCTAGTTGCTTAGATCTAGAGGAACGTTGGATATACTTACTAACACTTTCAGTTGTATAAGGATTTTGTAAAGAAGCAGTGAGTATTCCTCGTGATGTTTTAAGCGGTGGTTTAGTTAATTTAAAATTAGATTTGAGTGGAAAATATGCATCGAATCCTGATGAATTATGTGCTATTAAAGTTACTTTCGAATGATTAAAAGATCCAAGGTTTTTGAAAAATTGATGTATCGGACATACGTCCTCTGGGTTTCCCCCGATCGGACATTCATTATGTTTCCTAATAAAGATTTTCACACAACGTTGAAGTTTGTTAAGTTCTTGCTCAGTTAAGTTATTATATTCACTTACCTGTTTCTTAAGTTCTTTAATCTCATGTTCATCCTTGCTCCTTTTTATTTTAATCATATCGCGTAACAATCGCGCGTCTATTTCTTCCAATCTTTGCTTCGGTAAGCAACACATGAATTTATTGAAATTGATAGTACCTAAAGCATAAGGAATAGGATGAGCTGTTGCACAACGAGGATCTGGATAAGTTTCGAGATCCCATATATATGTTGAACCATAGTCAATTGGTTTCTTTGTTATGGTCTTATACGGAAGTGTTGTTAGATTTTCATCAGTGACAGTTTTATATATTGGTTTGAAATTATTTTCAATTTCTCTAATAGCTTCTGCTTTATGGAATTTATTGATTAAACAATAATGACCTATTGATGAACCTTCGTGAAAATAATTGTAATAAACATAACTATAAGGTGTTGTAATACCTCTGGGATTTAAATGACGATTAGTAGCACTATAATACTGTACACATTCTCCAAAGTATTTATTGAATTGGGAAAATTTACAGTTTGCCATTACTCCTGTCCTAGATGTAGCTTTCTCTTTATATAAAAAGTCATTAAACATCTCGATTATAATTTTAGCTTGTTCTTGATTGAACCCACGTAAGGCGTTGTAACATTTTATAAAGCAGAAATCTTCAGAAGGAATGTAACAATATTGCCCAATGTATTCTTTAATTCTATATTTCATATTAATACCAGCGCCTCTATGTGATCTTTGTACGAGTTTCATACCAAAATCTTCGTATTTGATACTACCTGTAAAAATCCATTCACTAGCATCGGATTTCTCTTCTAGATTAAGAAACCATGTTTCAAATGAATTTTTATTATAAAACGTAGCGTAAAAGTTTTCTATTGCGGTTCCATCTTCTTTGTTTATTACACCCAATAAATTTAAAACTTTCCCATTGCGTAACAGCTCACGTATATCATTTACTACATTAGTAAAAAGTTCATTTTCATACGTGATAGCGTTCGGATTAAACAGATTCAATAGATCATCACCAAGTCTATCATCAGAGAATATGTCGGGAATTGGTGCGCGCTTACTACGTTTACGTCTACGTTCAATTTGTGCATCAAACTCATCAATTTGTTTCTTTATTAACTCGTCAAGTGTATGTGTTGATTTGTTACTCATTTTACAATTCATATTTTTAAAAGAAAAATTATGTTTTTAATTACATATACACAGGAATATTTAGTTCATTTAATGTCTCTAGATCGTAAGCTGTTAAATGTTCTTTCTTAACCAACCACCATAAATTATTATACGCTAAGAATACTCTGAAACTTCGTAGACACAGTGGAAAGTCTTTTGTTTTAGCGTAACTTCTTATACCATGTTTTATTTTATAATCTTGCACGAATTGCATATATTTTCGATGATATTGACTTTTAACTGATTGTTTTGAATTTACAGGGTTTGTAGGATGACGATAATCTTTTAAAACTGGCACGTGTTCTATTTTGTACTCCATATTTTAAAAAGAAAAAAAATTTACATATTATTTAACTCATTTAATATTGGTTTTATGTCACTCAATGTACTTTTGGCATCACTGACTAGAGGGTGTACATTTTTTAGTACATCACGGAAATCATTAATGCCTGTTCTAATAACATCTAGTGTATCTCTATTCTCTAATCGTTCAGGGGTTTTAATTTTTAACACATTATTCAGATAATGATCGAAATAGAAATAAAATGTTTCGGGTATGATTGTTAGTGGTTCAAGTGATTCGTTTTCTAGAAAAATTGTTATTTCTTCTATATTATGTGGCGACAAGTTCTTAGCACTTGCGTAGAGACTAATGTCAAAATCTGATGCATTACTATAAAAATCATGCTCAGTATCCAATAGTATATTTAGATCGTTATCATACACTTGCATTTGATTCAAAATAGTATCAACCCGTATTATACCGTACTTAACATGTACATATTTAGCTAAGGGTAAAGTTAGTTTATAATTTTTCTTGATACCCTCAAAGAATGCTACATTATTTTGCGTAGTTGTATAAAACGTTTCCACGTTTTCTCTAATCTTATTATCCACGTCGCAGGCTTTATGAGCTAATACTACAATTTGTATATGATGGTGACGGCCTTTTGTAAATATTTCTGATATGTTCTTTTGCTTCACTAAACTAGCTACATCATCTAACACTAGTAAAGACTTTTGCGTGTATGTCCCAGCAAAAGTACTCATATCTTCTAACATACATAAATCTTTTTCGTTATAAACATTTGAATATCCTTGCCATTCATCTTCCTGTAGACAAAACACATGTACATTAGTTTCATTAGGATAATGATCATTTATATACTTTCTAAGAAACGTAGTCTTTCCACTCGCTGTTTTACCATATATTATAAAATGTAAGCTCTCTTGTGTAACACGCCCTTTAGGTTTCTCTACGTCACGAGTAACTGGTCTCCAGCCTTTAAAGGTTTTTATTTGTTCTTTATAAAATGCAACCTTCGTTTGTTCTGCTGTTTGTAAGAACCCTAACCAATTTATAAAACAATAAATAAGATAAATAAGAACACATATAATAATAATTTTCACACAATGAAATTTTAGAAACCCAAAGAAACGACCGAGATCTGAATTTTCTGAAAATAAAGATTGCTCTTCATTATGTTGATTGTGTTGATTGACGATCGTGGGAATTTCGGAATACGATTTTTCTATATTCATTTTTTTTACTTTTTTTATACGAAAAATGTTTCAAACTCTCTCAACTAGTCCGACACTCTCTTGAGCAACTGTAATAGTCCGGTGCTCTCTTGAGTGTTTGACCTCTGTAGGACTTCCGGACTACTACGGACTATTGAGTCCGGGGCTCAAATGAAGGTAAAACACTCAAAAGAGCACCGGACTATTACGGAGGCTCAAGTGAGTGTCGGACTACTACGGATATAAAATTAATTAATTCACACAAATTACTGCATGTCGTGAGAAGTTTCTCTCCAACAGAACTTTATTACACTTGTTACATCTCACTTGTGTTTTTAAACATTCTTTACACCGGTATTTACTATCATAAAATTCTGTTTTGGGCTTAACTATTTGACAATTAGTGCATTTTCGTGTACTAATAGCACATGAATTAGAATGATTAAAGAAACCTTGACTAGTAAAAAACTTATTACAATTCGAACATTGTCTATCTTTTACTTTTGGTTGTGATGGTGATTGACATGTTTTTTGGTGTCGCATAAAGTTCTTAGATGTTACACTTTTTCCACAATCACTACATGTTCTCATATGTTTATTTAATGATGAATTGTTGGTTAACATATTTTTAACAGAAAAAAATAATCTAGAAAAAATGATGTTAACAAATGTTGGCGGGTGTGCTTATACACCGAATAATCAAGAATCAGAAATAGAACTAGACAACTATATCATGAAAACTGGAGACATTTTAACAGGTCCGTTACATCTTTCTATTCTTCCACAACAAAGTACTGAGTTAGCAAATAAAGAATATGTTGATAAACAGTTCGATAGAATTGTGTCACTGCTCTCTCCACTAACGAAAGAAACCAAGCTTCTAAAGCAGAATGATGAAAGACTGCAAGAAAAGCTAACAGACCTAAGTAGCAAACATGGAAATCTAGAAGCAGATATAGTAAAACTTCATAAAAAAATAACAGAACATTCAAAACTTGTGATCCTGTTATCACTAAATTTAAAGTCTGCCATTGCAAAGAATACAAAACAAAATATACAACTGAAAGAAGAGTTAGAAAAAGTAAGCGAAAAGAATCGGAAATTATTACAACACTTACAACAGCTGCAATCCACATTCCAAAAAAGTGTTGGTGAATTAAGTAGCCGTATCACACAACAAGTAAAGCAAATGAACAGAATGATAAATGAAGTTAAAGCACTTAAACAAAAGGTTAGTGAATTGAAGACCCTTAAAACGAATTTAGATAAAGGAAATAAGGAACAGTTGAATGCTATTAAAGTTCAATTGGCCGCTCTTAAAACAGAAGTAAAGAAAAGTGAGAAAAAAATAGAAGTAAATGAAAAAGAAATTAAAGTACATCACACGCTGCTTGACGCAATAGATAAAGTGCAACAGGCAATTAATAAAGTTACCGCGAAGTCGTTGTCCATACACAAACGTAAATCTTAATCAGACCAAAGGTCCAAAGTCAAATTTAAGCTTAAAAAAATGCCTATAATTTATAAACACAATCTTAAACATTTTGCTTCAAATAATAAAATTGCTCATGAACCATCTCTGAATCCTGTGTACCATTATGATAGTGTAGAAACTGTTGGAACAAAGTTCCTAGGCACTGCAGGTGCCGTCCAAACAGAAGGAGCTGGCATCTTTTCTGGTATCGGTAGTATCGTTAACTTGATTAAAAATAATAAAGATTTGATTTCATCTGCTGCTAAAGGAGCAGCTGCTATAGGTAGTACAGCTAGTGCAATATCGAATGCTGTTAAGTCACAAAACGAATTAAAGCAACTAGAAGCTATTCGCAAACTTAGGAATGATGCAAAAGAAATGCAAAAAGACAAAAAGCTCTCAGAGGAAACAAAAAACAAAATTGCTAAATTAGCGAAGATGGAAAGTAAACATGATGAAAAAACAATTGAAGAAATGAGAGGAAATGGGATGCAGTCCCTAACCACTAACGTGGGAAATGGATTAGCAAAATTCTAGTAGAACCTTGTTCAGAGGCTTTAGCCGAGTATCAAACTGATTTTTTCTAATAAAAAAATATAATGTCAACTCTGTTTGAAAGCAAATTTAGATTAGACGATCCCCCGTTCATTACTTACAATCAAAAAAAGAATGACTATATAAGAATTGCTATGAACCCCGGTTCTTCCAGTAGAGTGAATACAGGAGGCGATTTAATTTTTGAAGTTGACAATCAACAAAGTTATTTATATTTACCCGATTCATTTTTACACTGTGAATATTCTCTTTATTCTGATGCTGATTTTACAACACCATTACCTGCTACGGATAATATTACATTAGAAAACAATTTCTTCCCAAGATTATTCACACAAATGCGTTTAGATGTTGCAACACAAAATATAGAAACCATAAGTGATTCACCTGGCATTATTGATTCAATGCTTCGATTTGTAACAATAGGTGAAAATACTAAAATGCATGAAATCGAAGGATGGTTACCTGATAACCATACCGGCATACTTAAAGATGATTTAACTCACACTGGAACAGATTCAGCAGGAATTGCGAAAGATGTAGAAAACATAGTGAAACAGTTAAACAGTACACAAAATAGCTCATACCAGAAAAGACGCAATTTTAATAATAAAAGTAAACAAACTGTTAATTGGTCATTGTCCCCATTATTCGGGTATTTAGATTACACTAAAATATCATATCACTTAAAATTCAAACTCATAGTTCATCGCACTGTAAATAATGAATCAATATTTTATGGAAAGGCTGGGAAGAAAGCATACCTAAAAATTGATAGACTTGAATGGTGGATTAAGCACATTACTCCTAGTTTAGAGGTTGAATTAACTATTACGAAAAGATTAAATACTAATAAACCAATTCCAGTAAGTTTTATGAAGCGTACTGCAAGCTCTGTCACGTTTACCGAACAAAGATTTAACTGGCATTTCATAAGGACATCAAATACACCAAGATATTTTTTGCTCACTTTTCAAAAGAATGAAACGCCTAGTTTCGATAAGAACAATAATCTTTTCCATATTAATTCAATTCGAAGTTTACAAATTTCATTAAATCAAACACGTTATCCTATTGATCCATTGAGATTTGATAACGCAAATAATCAATTCATGGAAGGATATGACGCTTATAGAAATTTGTGCCGGGAATTTGGAGTTGAAGCACAATTAAATCCTGTAGATTGGAAGAATTTATATCCTGTTTTCTGTTTTGATTTAAGTGCACAATCTGAAGATATTATCAAGACCGGTTGTGATGTGACAATTAATATTGAAAAGGCAAATTCCACAACATCATTGATGGCTTATGGTTTATTGCTAGAAGACACCGAATATTCTATTGAAATTATTAATGGAAAGATGGTTAGGATCGGCTAAAGCCAGAGGAGCTTCGCTCCGATCGGTTAGAAAAACCAAAGACTATAAATTTTTTATTAAAAAATGGCGCAAGTGAATAATAAAACGGTTGAATTAAAACTACGTAACATCATTGACAGAAATACCCCTAAAACTATTACAATTAACAAAAGGAAGTATTACATAAGTAAACCAATGATAGAGAATATCAAATTACAAGAAGAAAAGAATGGTGGAATTCTCCCATTAATTCCACTAATCATAGGTGGCATAGCAGCAGCAGGAAGTGTTGCAGGTGGGACAGCTGGTATTGTCCAGGCAGTAAATAAAAATAAAGCAGAGAAGGCAGCATTAGAAGAGCAAAAACGTCATAATAGGGAGTTAGAGAAAGCTGCTAGAGGTGACGGAATAGTAGATAATTTCATTAGCAAATTAAATTTAGTTGATGAAGGGAAACGAGTTCTTAAAAATGTCCTACACAATATTGATGATTTGATTCAAATAAAAGAACCAAAAGACGGATCTGGCATATATCTAAATCCTAGTATGGTGCGATAAGATTTAATCTTTAAAAATGAATTTGAATAACTTAAGGATTTCAAATCTAGATCTAACGGATTATCTCTTAAAAGGTGATAAGAACAAAGTTCCACACCACTTCGGTGGTGATATACAAAAAGCATTAGAAAACTTTCCTGGCTTTATTTGGGCAAAGTATAAAGGTGAAAAACATATTCCAAATCATAATTTTACTGGTCCCGGCACAAGATTAGATTTAAGATTAAACGATGATGACACGCCTAGAGAAAATAGTAAACCAATAAATAGAGTAGACGCCGCCGCTTATAAACATGATTTAGCTTATCGAAATCATGACCTAAGTTCTCGTCATGAAGCAGATAAGAAAATGATACAAGAATTAGATAGTATTCAAAATCCTACATTTAGAGAAAAAATTGAAAGAATGTTTGTTAAGAAAGCTTTACAAGCAAAAATGCTTTTTGGCCAGGGGATAGATAAAACTTTAGTTCCGTCAACTTCGTTGAATGAAACGGCAGCAAAGCTGTCTGAGAGCAACGCTCGAACCTACGCGTCCGAAATGTCGAATGACCCAAGCCGCTATGCGTCTGAAATTCACAAGGAATACAGAAAGCCGAAACATCTATTGAAGGTAAAAGTATTTAATAAAGATGATATTTGGAGTGCTGATCTAATTAATATGCCTAATGAAAGAGGGTTTAAGTACGCATTGACCGTTATAGATTTATATACACGATATGCTTGGGTAAAGCCTTTAAAAAACAAAAGTGGTCTGTCAGTTAAATATGCGTTTGAAGAAATCTTTAAAGAAAGTTTTAGAAAGCCAAGGAAATTGTTTGTTGATAAAGGGTCGGAATTTTATAACCGAAATGTAAAGCCACTATTTGAAACTGTTTATTCAACTGAAAATGCAGGAAAGGCTGTAGTAATAGAGCGCTTTAATAGAACGCTAAAAAGTAAGATCTTTAAGAAATTTACTGAGCAAGGAAATCAGAAATGGTTGAAGATATTACCAGGAGTTGTAGAAGAGTATAACAATAAGATTCATTCAGGTATTGAAGAAACTCCAAAGAATGCTTCTGACGACCCTGATTTAATACGAAAGAAAATATTCGAAAATAATTATTCGAATGAGAGTAATCCGAATTTACAGAAACGTAAGCCGAAATTTAAAATTGGGGATAGGGTACGAATATTTAAATATAAGAACAAATTTGAAAAGGGCTTCGTCGGATACTGGACTAAAGAGATATTTGAAGTTTCTAAAATAAATCAAACTTATCCGTTTACTTATGAAATTATAGATTTAGATAATGAGGATATCAAAGGTAGATTCTATGAAAACGAATTACAGAAAACCGAGCTTTAATTATCATTATCATTATTATTAGGCGTAGCCATAGAACCTACGGTTCGTTTAACTCTAACATTATATCTAGAAATGGTACTCCTTTTTGTAATTTGTACAAAACGTATAAACATAATTGACCACAATAAGTTGTTCCCGGTTTTTGAATTTGAAACGTATTATAAATACCATTTCCAAGTAATTCTTTTACTTCATTTGTAGGGGGCAAACCGTATGAATCAAAATAATAGTTCTGCTGATGATTTTTAACGCCTGCTGACCAATGTACGCCGTTTTGGTCTGAAGTGTGAAGATTCGTTATGAAATTTACACTTGGCTTATTTTTTAGGAATTGTAATTCGTCTCTCATTAAAACATGAAAGTTCTTTATTCCTAATTGATTAGCAATTTTCTTTAGGTCGAAATTCGTTGTTGTCTGTGTTCCATAATGCTTTAAGAAGTCATTTATGTTATTCATTTTACATGAAATAAATTCTACTAACTCAACTCATAACCCATTCAGACCCGAGAATTAAAAAAAACATCTCATGCTGTTTATATTATATTTCCATGTTGTTGCAGAGTTTAGTGAATTGAGCGATTTGTTCACACGTGGACGCGATCTGATTGGTTGAAGCAATCATCACTGATCATGACAACAGACTCTGAAGAGGAATGAAAGATAATTCTTCTCTCAGTGATCAGTGAAGCGCATACTCAGTCATTCTATCATGAAAATATATTTACACTTCAAACACCAGAAGAGCAACAATTGTTCCATTATTCAAATCAGTCTACTAGCAGTAGACTAGAAGACAATAGAGAATACTTTCTCATTTACAAATATAAGAAGAGATCATACTACTGATAAAATTGAAAGAGAGACAATAAATTCTTAAAGTATTTATTGACTTTGCGAACCAAAACTCATTTCTTCCATAAGAGCTGGTTTGTTTAGATCTTTTATATATTGTTCAAGTTTTTTAAAATTCTGTCGTACGAAGCTAATTGGCATTGCTGAATTTAAGAAGAGAACGTGTGGTAGAATTAGATCTGATAATTTCATTAAGAAATAACAATAACTTACATTGTAAGGAATTTCAAATTCTTTCAGTTTTTCTACAAATATCTTCTTTCTTCTCTCACATAATTCTAATATTTTCTTAAACCCTCGACCTTGGAAAGCAGCACTTTTCAACAATGTCGAATTGGGCAACTTATCACTTTCAATTAACTTTGTTATTACACCAAAACTGCTTTCGATTGAAACAAAATCTTCTTCATTGACATTGAACACTTGCACATTGTCAAAAGTAAGATATTGCTCCAATTTTGTTTTGAAGTCCTCCTCCACTTTTTTACTTTTCTTTCTTGGTGCTTGTTGTCGTATTTCCGCTTCCCATTCTTCAAAATATTTCTTGGCCGTCTCTTGTTCTGAATCACTTATTAACTGCAAAAGCAGTGGCATGTAAAATGCGAAAGATTCTGCTGCGGTACGTTTGGGCATTTTTGTTATGAAGACACAATCTGATCACACTATACAATGATAGAAGAGAGAGAAATGAAACAGTACCGCTGGCAAATGTTTTAACGTCATTCGGGCGTGCTGTCGCGCTGGCAACAATTAAAGCAAATGTGTAAACGTGTGATCACTGCATCATGCGTTACATAGGAACCAAGCGTTACCTAGCTATCTGCAAGACCTCCAGAACGCCAGACGAAATGACAATAGTGAGAGCGCCTAAAGAAATTGTTAAACATATACCAACGCCTTGTGTCACATTCTTAGCTATCGTCCATCGTTTTCTTAATTTATTATAATGTTCTAGTTTAAGTAATAATTGGGCTTCCTTATCTTTCATGTACCTGACTCTATCTTTGTGTTTTGCTATATCCATTTCATATGATAATGAAGGATATAAGGGGGCTGATGGTTCTTTTGTTTTTACATCTTCCATTTTTAAATGAATATTTTTGTTCATGGGTCATAAACATTGTATTTTTCCCATTTCGCATCTATTTTAGCTGTTTTTTTATAAATTTCAGGAGGACCCCATTTTTTTGTATTTTTTCATTTTTTGTATCTACCTAGGTGTGGGATTCGGTGCTGAGCGAAGCGATGCGCCGAATCCTATACCCTATACTACTGATCGCGCCAACGAGAAGATCTCCTACTTCAAGCAGCTGGTTCGCGCTCGCCACCCAATGTTGCTACCATTTCTCGAAGCGACAATGATAGCATCATTGCGGCCGGTTTTATGTGTCCAGAAGCAAACTGTATTAACGCTCGCTCTTCCGTGGCAGTGACTTCAACTCCGTCCTTTCTTTCATTTTGACTGTATATAATGACTTGATTTTTCTTTTATTGTACGCGTTCCGAAGTGTTGCCCGAAAAGAACCGGCGAAAGGCCTCGCAACTAATGACATCGTTTTGTCTTATCTTTATTAACAATTCGATTACGGCCAACAAGTGTTTCAATTCTAATTTAATTTAAAAACCTGTTTTCAAAAGCAGCTTTAGAATTGTTTTACAGTCCGTTTCATAAAAAGTGGATCATCCTAAAATTTGACTAAATAAAACATAAGTATGATACAGAAAGCATTTTTCATGTTATTTCATGTCCCTAATATATTTAAATGTCCTCATATAATTTGATAAGCTATGATCCATTAATATTTTGTGGCCCTACCCTTATTGTCAATGACATTACCAATTCGTCTACGCATTGATTCGATGATATCGTTGATTTTTGACTGATCTAACTTTCTCCACTCTCTTTTTAACAGTGACGTAAGTTGTGATACGCCATCTGTAGGTAACAGTGAACGACGAACGTTATGTTTTAGAATACTCCATACATTTTCTATGGGATTCAGATCAGGAGAACGAGCTGGCCAAGATAATGTCCTAAGCCCTAATTGAGACTTGCATAAGTTGACTCTACTACTCCTGTGACACGTAGCATTATCATCCATAAATAACCAAGTCGATGGATCACCAAGTTGATCTGTCATTTGGCCAATGTTCATTCGTAAAACATTCACATAGCGTTCAGAATTCATGGTTCCTTGCTGTATGTGAAGTTCAGAGCGGCCATTGGTTCAAATGCCAGCCTAAATCCATAGAAATAAACTGTTTATCTGAAGTTCGCTAGAATGGAAATTGACTCAAGGTCGCGGCACATCCGAGGGAACTAAGTTGGGGCATGAAGAACCAATTAAAAGCTTCGATTTACTCATGTGACTGATTCTAACCCAATGATACAGACGTTGGCAGGTGCATCTAAGTGAAAATGCGTGCGATTTTTGTGCCGTTATTGTGCATTGCATGAAGCTTAATTTCCATTCTAGAGGTTTTATTGTTGTCAATTTCTATGCCTAAATCAGTAGAGTCGCACCACCTTGTACCCGGGGATGATGTAAATGTCTCGGAATTTCCTGATCAGATTTTATCCATATCTCAATCGACCATCACTATCCTTCAGACGGACTGATGCCTCATCAGACCAGACAACCCGATCCCATTGATTTCGCCAGTGACAATGACTCATTGCCCATCTGAGACGTCTTTTTGTATGCTGATCTGATAATTCGATCTGAGAGGGCCTCTTACAGCTCTTGAAATTCGACTCAATAAGTCTTCTTCGAATAGTGGACTTAGAAATAGACGA
The DNA here is from genome assembly GCA_907163375.1 of Prostheceraeus crozeri. NCBI lineage: Eukaryota > Metazoa > Platyhelminthes > Polycladida > Euryleptidae > Prostheceraeus > Prostheceraeus crozeri. Next base: position 185,003 of record CAJQUW010002906.1, on the reverse strand, counting down.
GTCTAGTGCAGCCATCTCAGTTAACGAGAGACTTGGATCAACTTTAACAAATCTCAAAATTAGGCGGTCTCTACGTTTGGATGTTTTGCGTGGACGGCCAGAGCCCTCTTTACGACAGAGTCGAAAATCATCATTATGCCATCGATGCACATTTGTGTAAGGGACATTTAGTCGCTTGCTTGTAGCTCGCAAAGAAAACCCTAATTCTAGCAAGGCTGACACTTTGCCTTTTGTGAATGCGATCTCGTTATTGTTCATTAGTGCTTTGTATTGTTTTCAACCGGTAAGAGATAGATTTCTAGCTGAAAGCAATCAGGAGTGCTGCCAACACCGCCGCAACGAAGTCAGGAAGCTATGGAACATGAAGTCCAGTTAATCACATGTAGCAGTTCCATTATTGTTGATGAATAATGGTGCTATACTGGCTCTGATTGACCGATTTTCTTTATTTTTGTTTTGCTTGATAGCTTTTGGCTTGTAGAACAACATATTACATAACAAAGGAAACAAATGTAATTTTATAAGAATGAGGTATGATTTTGTGTAACATTGCTAAATGAAGGTCAAATTATGTACTACTTTTTTTATCTATAACAGGAAAACAACTCAATATTCATGCATGAAATTTCCAACAATGATATAAATAAGCACAACTGACATATCTTCCAAATTTCAGAGAAATTCGTTCAAGTTTGGCGGAGTTAGACAAAGTTGAAGTTAAGGCGATGTTTAAGGGTGATCCATTTTTTATGAAACAATCTGTATATAAGACATTCCTTTAAAAGTGCTATTTTGTCTATTTGACAATACATCTATTCAATTGATAGCAGAAACGAATCAAATAGAAGTTGGAAACCTTACCTATAGGATCCTATGTGTCCAAGGCATTCTAATTTCGGGTATTCATTCATCAAAGCCTGATAGAGTCGATAACATCAGCCTTACGTCTAAATTGTAGGTGACTATGATTTAATATAAACTTGTCACCGAGAACAACCGTTCTGGTCTAGTTATAGTCTGGAGTGGAGTCCTTTCATTTGACGGAACTCCGGTCAAAATGATAGGACTCGGGAACCCCGACTTTGCATCCTTTGATAGATCAAAATGCATAAGTCTAGCATCCCAATCAATAAATTACAAAGACTTGCGAAGTATTAAGTTCTAATCCAACATCATTCATGGATCAATTTGTCGGAATACTGATTCGCTAATACATGGTCGGACAGAAAAAAGACCTCGTGCCTGCATTTGCTCATTTTCACAATTGCAATTCATTGACTAATATGGTATGATTTAACCTACCTAACCGCATTTTTTTATTGCATTTACCGGATCTACCAGGGAAGCTGCTGGAGCTCCTTAATTTTCTTGATATTGCTCTGAAACTGATGGCAGCGACTCTAACTTTTTTGTGACTTTCTGTCTTATTGCAAGTGGGGTTCGAAGGTTCTTTGCTAGGGACTTGTCTCTTTGGGATCTACATGTACATGTGCTCTTTGAAGCCGCTTAGTCAGTCCATTGATTGCCTATGTAAATAATATCTGCATTGCAGATGGTTCAGAAAGTCATCCACAAATTATGATGTTTCCCGTGTGATAGCTGAGATCAGATATTTCTGAGTGGGATGAACTTTCCGAGTTGACTTTGAATTCATCAAAGACAATTGGCTTTATTCATAGTCGTGGACATTTTACAAACACTTATGATATATGAAACTGTACTTTTATTTCTGACGTTGATTTTTAGGAGAGCATGCATCTCTTATTAAGTGTAGTTATGACTGACAATTTTAGTTGGAGACTTCAAATCGACATTATTGAAGGCAAGTATGCGAAGCGATTATATATTTTTCACCGAATCTGGCTTTTTACTGTTGCTGACCAATTTAGTCTTACTTTCAATGTTTTAATTTGTTCGATAAAAATGAATACGCATGCCCTGCCTTCATGTAGGCCTATCAACATCTGATTCAAATAGACTTCAAGCTATTCAGACTCAGCCAACTTATCATCATTTACCAGTAATTAACCTGATCACCCAATAATTTTGAAATCTTATGATGGATCAAAACCAATTTTATTCAATGCAAATCGATGGATAAAGTTTCCTTCAACTTATAAATTTTCATATAAATTTTAAATCAATTGGTTCAAAATACGGTTGAATTTTAGATCAAAATTCACGTTTTATTTTGGGCCACGAGGCCTCGTCATACTTGGAATTACCCATTACGTTTTATACCAATTACTAAAAACAAGTTATTCGCAGTATGTACATGATCACAATGTATTTGATGAAGTCAATTCGTAGAATAATCTCAAGTTGAGTCAGCTTGTATCAATAAAAATATGTTTCTCTGCATTTGGTATCAATGAGTTGGAATAGACGGAATTGGTTTCAGCTTTTGTAGCGGTTTCACCGCGAAAGAGCGGACGTCTACAATCTGAGATGCGATTTGTTCGCGGCTGTTATTAGCATTTGGTGGTTTTACAGGGCGAAGATTCTTCAGATTCGCGTCAGGAAGTAGGTCCCTGCTTCTGGGCTGCAACAAATAACATCATCATTTTAACAACACGGATAATTAATTGTCTTTTGAACAGAAAGAACAGACAGCATACTGCAGTATTAATAATCTAAATTGCATGGTAAAAATGATAATTCGGCGCAAGTGGCCGAAGCTTTCTACACTATTTCCCGAGAATTCAGACAGTTTTTACTACAGATTGTTTCATAAAAAATGGATCACCCTTAAACAACGACTTAACTTCAACTTTGTCTAACTCCGCCAAACTTGAACGAATTTCTCTGAAATTTGGAAGATATGTCAGTTGTGCTTACTAATATCATTGTTGGAAATTTCAAGCATGAATATTGAGTTGTTTTCCTGTTATAGATAAAAAAGTAGTAGATAATTTGATCTTCATTTAGCAATGTTACACAAAATCATACCTCACTCTTATAAAATTACATTTGTTTCCTTTGTTATGTAATATGTTGTTCTACAAGCCAAAAGCTATCAAGCAAAACAAAAATAAAGAAAATCGGTCGATCAGAGCCAGTATAGCACCATTATTCATCAACAATAATGTAACTGCTACATGTGATTAACTGAACTTCATGTTCCATAGCTTCCTGACTTCGTTGCGGTGGTGTTGGCAGCACTCCTGATTGCTTTCAGCTAGAAATCTATCTCTTACCGGTTGAAAACAATACAAAGCACTAATGAACAATAACGAGATCGCATTCACAAAAGGCAAAGTGTCAGCCTTGCTAGAACTAGGCTTTTCTTTGCGAGCTACAAGCAAGCGACTAAATGTCCCTTACACAAATGTGCATCGATGGCATAATGATGATTTTCGACTCTGTCGTAAAGAGGGCTCTGGCCGTCCACGCAAAACATCCAAACATGGAGACCGCCTAATTTTGAGATTTGTTAAAGTTGATCCAAGTCTCTCGTTAACTGAGATGGCTGCACTAGACTCGTCTATTTCTAAGTCCACTATTCGTAGAAGACTTATTGAGTCGAATTTCAAGAGCTGTAGGAGGCCCTCTCAGATCGAATTATCAGATCAGCATACAAAAAGACGTCTCAGATGGGCAATGAGTCATTGTCACTGGCGAAATCAATGGGATCGGGTTGTCTGGTCTGATGAGGCATCAGTCCGTCTGAAGGATAGTGATGGTCGATTGAGATTATGGATAAAATCTGATCAGGAAATTCCGAGACATTTACATCGTCCCCGGGTACAAGGTGGTGCGACTCTACTGATTTGGGCTGGCATTTGGACCAATGGCCGCTCTGAACTTCACATACAGCAAGGAACCATGAATTCTGAACGCTATGTGAATGTTTTACGAATGAACATTGGCCAAATGACAGATCAACTTGGTGATCCATCGACTTGGTTATTTATGGATGATAATGCTACGTGTCACAGGAGTAGTAGAGTCAACTTATGCAAGTCTCAATTAGGGCTTAGGACATTATCTTGGCCAGCTCGTTCTCCTGATCTGAATCCCATAGAAAATGTATGGAGTATTCTAAAACGTAACGTTCGTCGTTCACTGCTATCTACAGATGGCGTATCACAACTTACGTCACTGGTAATGTCATTGACAATAAGGGTAGGGCCACAAAATATTAGCTTCTTAAGAACCGTTACTGTATCATAGCTTATCTGATTATATAAGGACATTTAAATATATTAGGGACATGAAATAACATGAACAATGCTTTCTGTATCATACGTATGTTTTATTAAGTCAAATTTTAGGATGATCCACTTTTTATGAAACGGACTGTATTATGCATTTGATTTACAAGAAATTATCATATCAGAAACTATTATGCGAATAAATATGGTATCGACATATCCCAAAGCAAATGCATATGATCATTATAATGATATAAATTATAGTGAATATTATAAAAAGAATCATGGAAAAGAGCTTTATGATGAAACGTAGAAAACACTTAAGGACAAGTGCTGTGAGATTTGCGTTACAATTGTCGCATTCTGAGTTCTACACTCGCTAGAGTGCATTAGTTCGAGAATACGAATTGAATAGCGCAGTAGAAAAAGAAAGATAATAAGACAATACATCAAGAGAAAACAATAAAACAGAAACACAATTTAAATATTAGATCCACCATGAAGTTCTGACATGATCAACAAGCAAGATCATTTCTACAAATAATTAGAAATGTTGACTAGAGTGAGAAAGGCGATTAGGTTCGATGTGATGTTAGCACAAGATCTGGATATCAACATGCAGAAATTCCGCGTGGTATTTAATGGTGCGTGCATTATTCAGAATTCTTTCAGTGATATCTGAGTGATATCAACTCATAATTGCATTAGCCATTAAGGTTTCACAAACTTTCGGTAAACTTTGTCTTAACATTGCTTACAAGATTGCCAAATTTAGTCTTTATTTATCAATCTGATATCTGCTTATATTAGGAGAACATCTCTTTATAAGTATGGCATGGCACGAAAACATTACACTTGTTGATTATAAATATTTGCCACTGGCTTTCGCAGGAATAAAAAAGATGTTTTACTCAATGTTTCGTGATTCTTTACCGAGAATAATTTTTGTTGATTTTAGTCACCTTCACCAATGCATGCTTTGTTCTATTTTTAAATTCGACTTTCAAAACAAAACAATGATATTGCTGATGCATGTTGTAAATTTTTGTAAAAAAGTTATATTTGAGACATGTTGTGAGTAGAGAGATGTAATAAATGTAAATATTCACCTGCCGAGGTCCACGTTTGACCTGTTCATGCTCTTTTACAACCACTCCAGGAGCCAGAATAATAGTATCCACCAGAGATGGTGGTAGGGGATTCACTGCATCCTTGCTCATTATCGAACCTAGCGAACCTTTGTCACTCATTTTATCTATCACGACCTTCAGCTGCAAGAGAAGTGATGTATTTTATCATATGAAGTGTCTACTTTGTAATAACACAACAATAATAATATAGAACATAACAACAGCATTCCGAAAACACTTCCAAACGACCTGGTTTCAGTGGTGTTCCTCAAGGCAGTTTTTTCGGTCCCATTCTTTTCGCCATCACTGCAGACAACCTAAGAACTCTGCTGAGTAGCACACCAATCATTGGTACGCGGATGATGACATACTTAAACTGAGTCCAAACAACCGAAGATAACCACTCGCAGTGTGAGTGTGGCCAGCCACAGGGCGGGGTAGTCAGACATACATCAGCTTCCATTATAAGGGGAACCATCATGGACATTAGAATTTTAACGAACTTTGAAACAAAGTTTGTACTCACCGGCACTGACCGTCAAAGAAATTCGATTGTTAGAACTTATCCTGTCTCACAATATCGGCTGGAATCCTCATGTGAATTTTGCGTTGCAGAAGGAATCAAGAAGGCAGCTTGTCCTTAGCATCATTAGCACCCTAAGGGTGGTAAACGCTTCATGTGAGGCAATGGTCATAACTCATTCTGCTTTTGCTCGGGCAGTTATACCTTATGCGCATCCTTCGCTTTGTATTCTGTCTTCATCTTTGAAAGTCAAAGTATTTCGCTGAGAGCTTTATGATTACGGGAGTATCATACGAAATAAACGATGCTACTCATTCTCTGTTCGCTTTCGATGACACAGAGTGTAAAAGATTGCTTGGTAATTTCGTAGACTGCTCAGACCACCCCATCCGCGAGCAACCATCACTCACACTACAAAGTCTAACATTGCTTAAAGAATTTCTCAAAAAATATGGACGTTATAATCTGTCCCAACACTTCTGCTGAATACAATGTGTTATGTGTTATCTCACATTTGTACAGCATATTATGCCGCAATGTTGCACAGCAACAAAACTCTTTTTCAGTATGACTAGGCAGAAACATCACTTAAGGATTTAGTGCGATGCTATCTGAGCCTATCAGCAAACGTGAAGTTAACTTTTGGATACAGTGACATTCTCTTTGCCTTATGTAGTGCTGTCAATTCAACGCTTTAAATCATATGATCATACTAACAAAATTGAGAATGCTACTTACCTTATTAAAACCCTTTTATTAACTTCTCCTGACCTGGTACACTTGTTTTATTAATGCATTATGATTTATGTTTGTTTTTTTTTATCAATTGCGTCATTTGCTGATGATTAATTCGCAATACGGCATGAATACATAATTTTGAAATATTTCTTCAATAATGTAATACTGTTTATTGAAATAATGATAGTTGTTCAAATAGATTGACGTACACTGCCTTGTAGAGGAAATACGTTTTTTCACATGCTTCCGGGGAAAAGCTTATTCATGTAAAAGTGAAGTAAACTTCAAGTCATAGAATTGGGACCGAAAGAATAAGCGCCGCACAAACCGGTGCGGTATTATGGTTTGGGGGAGGGGGAGACAAGCTTCATCCCACCGTCATCCCTCGATAAAATATTTGTCTTTTGCCTATTCACTGCTGGGTCGATAAAGAGTCAGCTCTATGTGGTCTGTGGCTCGTGGACAGAGACGGCATGAGACTTCGGCACACATAAGCAGCACAGAGGTGCAGGCAAGGTCAATGAATCTCAGCTCAGCGTGTGAAAAGGGCCCAAAGTTAGGCGCATTATCGAATTGAATTTGGTTTATTCAACTGACATTTTACTAATTAGTTTCATCATTCACTGTGTCGAAAATCGGTAACGGATGTCAATTCTTTGCAAATGTTATTTTCTTGGTTTCTTGTTTATGAAATACGACTTGTGCATCATTGCATTACCTTATTTCCGCAAAGATGGTTAAAGAAGTTTTCGACTGTTTTTTGGGATTCCTATTATACAGTGTATGTATACTCGCCTGCACCAGTTGCTCATTCGTGATAATGTAGACACACAGAGAAAATATTCTTACATCATCTCTCGATGAATAATAAACTTGAACGCTGTCATTTATCAGGTCTTTTCCTTAATTTAAATTTCATAATGCTTGGTAATAATGGTTGATTAATACCTGCAGATATATTCCGGAGTTCATAGGATAGCTGTTAATTTTTGAGACCAGCATATGGTGAAATTTAGTGTCCATTCCAAACAGTAAATACATAATAGCCTATGAATTAGATATTTAAGCTTGCATGCTTTAATTACGTCAATTTGTTCAACCCACGATTACTTTTATTGTGCCCAGATTTCCTGCCGGTGCCTACGGTAATCATGAGAAATCTACTTTTCTGATTATATAACTCTTACACACAAAGCACAAAAAAATTTCAAAGTTATTTCATATTCCATCATAGCTCATCGTACATTTGCAATTTTAACAACAGCACACACCGACATTAACCACTGAGCTATCCGCCTCTATTCTCACATGCATCACCCGCTAACAGAGTTCTTAATTAAGCTCAATAACAGTGCATTATGATGGATGCTTCGTGCTAAGAAGGCTAGTTCATCTATGAAACAATCATAAAAAAGCTTGCTAGGCTATAAAATCAATGATAAAAGTGCGGTAAGGTAAAACTGACAATTTCAAAACATTGAAAAGCATGATCCGCATCATGTGCTAGATAATATTGTGACTTAGATTGACCCTAAAAGCAGTGACAAGATAATGAAAAAAATCAAAAAATAATAATAAACTGTGTCGGATTGAACCGATCAGCGGGACACAGTGACAGCAAGTTACGTAGACAGACACGTAAGATCTCCATACACAAGTTTTAAAAAGAGGCACAACATTTCTATGCTACTTTTTCTGGCATACTATTATCACAGCAGCTCTAGTTGTCTACCATGTTATGTCTCGTTTACACTGAGCCATTTGCGCACTTTTGACTACAAACACTTTCTCCTATACAATGCAGAATCATAAATCATGTTCAAGCTGCAACTCACTTTTGCATCGGTTGTAGCTGCAGTTTGCACTTGTGGCCGCTGAGACTTCTTGTTACCTGTAGCACGATATCCACGACGAATGGCATCAAGTCGAGCATTGCTAGCTTCTACTTCTGGATCAATTATCTTATAGTCCACGTTCACCTTGTGACTTGGTAGTTTGTCAGGTTCAATTCGAACTACAGATACAACGTTGCCAGTGGAATCATATACGACTTCCTTATTACCTGGCGGACGTCCCAATTGCACCTACGGAAAGAAAATATTCTTTAGAAAACTGTGATAACCACATTGCATAGATAGATAGCTCAACTTGTCATCATGATACCAGCGTACAATATGTGTGAAGTTAACATGCATGTATGAAGTGCTTGCGAGTTTATTTGCGGTACATTTACTGAAGTATAACTTATTAACCGGTTATGCATTTTATGTCGTATTCCTAATACAACAATCAATGTTGAGGCTCCTTACTTAAATCACATGCTTAAGAAACAGTGATCAGCGATTAAGATAATTATGCTTTCGACGCAGAGACTGCAGGTTATCTCAAAATCGATCTTGATGAAAGCAGTCCCCTTGCATAATTTATAAATGAAAAATGCCATTAAGATGTTGGTAGATGACATGACATATTCGCGTGCCTTTCGTCCGGTTCTCGTCTGGCAAACACGGAATGACTTGACATGTATTGATCAATCAATTTATCTGAACATGAATGTCACCTGACGTATGAATGTTCATGAACTTGACATAAACATCTCTCATGTATGCGCGCTACACCAAACAATAGAAAAAAGACAGAGAAAGGAAAGGAAAGACAATAACTCAAAATCAATGTCGAGAGGGAGATATTTGATGCCATTATGGACAGTTGGACACATCCTGCCACAGAACTAGATTGTTTAACCGTATCACTTTGCTAGAAGTACAAACTGATTCAAAACGATGGCACATGGAAGAACTTATTAAGTGGGCAAAAAGAATTTCTTAATACCTTGCAGAGATAGGAAAAATAGTCGTGCGTCGCTTGCGGATTGCTCTGAATTCCTTCAAAATGCTCCGATCGCCACGATTCTTTCTGATTCGTAGAATTCAGATCATTGCGCAAAAGTTTTCTCGATAGTGTTTGGCACTCCGATCATTATTAAAAAAGTTAGCAGGCGCTGAGAAAACGTTCACAAACTTCTCTACAGAACTTGACATCGACTGTGTCTCTTTGCTGTGTGATCCGGTTGATAATAGTTACTGAAACTTTGCACAATTTGGCGTGCTGAATGCTGAACTGGCTGCTCATTGTTCGATTGCTATGGTATTATGTCAACACATTGTGCCATGTCATTAACGTTACATATTCCAATGTTTCCTTTCTACAGATTGTTTCATAAAAAATGGATCACCCTTAAACAACGACTTAACTTCAACTTTGTCTAACTCCGCCAAACTTGAACGAATTTCTCTGAAATTTGGAAGATATGTCAGTTGTGCTTACTAATATCATTGTTGGAAATTTCAAGCATGAATATTGAGTTGTTTTCCTGTTATAGATAAAAAAGTAGTAGATAATTTGATCTTCATTTAGCAATGTTACACAAAATCATACCTCACTCTTATAAAATTACATTTGTTTCCTTTGTTATGTAATATGTTGTTCTACAAGCCAAAAGCTATCAAGCAAAACAAAAATAAAGAAAATCGGTCGATCAGAGCCAGTATAGCACCATTATTCATCAACAATAATGTAACTGCTACATGTGATTAACTGAACTTCATGTTCCATAGCTTCCTGACTTCGTTGCGGTGGTGTTGGCAGCACTCCTGATTGCTTTCAGCTAGAAATCTATCTCTTACCGGTTGAAAACAATACAAAGCACTAATGAACAATAACGAGATCGCATTCACAAAAGGCAAAGTGTCAGCCTTGCTAGAACTAGGCTTTTCTTTGCGAGCTACAAGCAAGCGACTAAATGTCCCTTACACAAATGTGCATCGATGGCATAATGATGATTTTCGACTCTGTCGTAAAGAGGGCTCTGGCCGTCCGCGCAAAACATCCAAACGTAGAGACCGCCTAATTTTGAGATTTGTTAAAGTTGATCCAAGTCTCTCGTTAACTGAGATGGCTGCACTAGACTCGTCTATTTCTAAGTCCACTATTCGTAGAAGACTTATTGAGTCGAATTTCAAGAGCTGTAAGTTTATCATAGTTCATCAGATTATATAAGGACATCTAAATATATTAGGGACATGAAATAGCATGAAAAATGCTTTCTGTATCATATTTATATTTATTTAGTCAAATTTTAGGATGATCCACTTTTTATGAAACGGACTGTAGTTAGACAGACGAAGAGACGACCTGTCTAATTCTGTGCATCCTGCAGTTTCGAAAAGGCCATTCACGTGGCATCAGACTGCGGACGTGTGCTACATCGTTGAATATCCTTCATACACCGTATTTCTTCGACTAATAGCCGCCTTCGATTAGCAACCACACACAAGAACGACAGTTTTTCCTTGCAAAAGCGGCTACTATTCGAAGAAATACGGCATCTCAGATTCACCCACCACTGACTTCTGACAAGTCGCAAAACCGATAGAATCTCTTCCACCTCCCTTTCAACACACACCACATGGAAACTTTTCTTCACTTTGCTCTGTCGATGTGGACCCTAATTAAGCATTGATTTAAAGAATAGAGCCATTTCCATGTATTATTCTCCTAATAGCACTAGCAGCAGGATATTTCTAGTGAGCGAAACTTCTTAAAATTTTGATATGTGAAGTGAATGAACACTAGACCAAAATTGATATGCCAAAGATGTGCGGCTGGTGTGACTTAAACCAACTGCAACTCATACTACGTAGACCATGCTCTGGCCAACTGAATTAGACGCAAGCTGCCAAGATATCTTCACTATCACACATCAGTAGTCATGGCAGTTGCAAGCAGTCAAAAGCAATGCAGTTGCCCAATTTCGGCTATTAGTGAGGAATCAAAGCCAATCATGTGGAACCATAAAGTACAAAACATTCAGGAAAAGGTAGGACGAATTGCATGTAATTAGCTGACTGTCGCTAGTGCTTGATGTTTTGTAATTCCTTACTTATCTTCTTTTTATGCATGTTAAAGGCCTGTAATTTAGAAATAGTAAAAAATGTTTTGCGACCGATTGATGTTTCATAAAAGAATTTTGTGGTAAAGAATTTACTGGTAAATGCACAATTTCAAGATGCAGAAGTTGATGATCCAAAAAGTATTTTCGTTACCCTGCAATTATTTTTATCATAGAATTTTAGATTTTTTTGATTTTATGAATGTGTACACGGAATGATTTGAGACAAAAAGAATAAATGAAATACGGGACTTGATATACAAAAGGGAGAATTAAAACAAATGGGATGCGGAAGAAAATAAGGCAAATCAGAGCATGTACGATATACTGCAGATATCAATGCAATATGCTTGAAAAAATCATTATGCGTAAGTCATGACGTTTTGGTTGTTAAACTACCAATTATGTAGAATGACCATTTCATTTAAGACAAGTCAAATCAACATGTTGCAACAATGTCATTTAGTAAAAAAAAATAGTTAAGCAATAACAGTTAATTGCCATCAGTTAATAATGATCAATGACAAATTCACTTAGATGTCTGTGGCTAAAAGATGACATCTGCTCGTGTTAACAATATCATAGAAATTTTGGCTTCTTATAAATTGACAATATCATGATCATCATGTGACAAAGCGCGATAGTAACATGTCATCGGTGAATAATGTCTGGTGTAAGAAGTACTATAATAATATCTTATGATGACATTGTCATTGATTTCTGAAAATGAGGCTATAATTATCACCAACATACAAAACATGGGAGAAAGAATTTTTTTAAATAAAATGTTAATCAATTCCATCGATATAATTCATTTATGAATACCAGTGAGTGACAATGCTAATACACTACAACGAAAAATTAACAATTCTTGCATAACAGTGCTCATCTAAGTACTTTATAGTGCGAACTAATTTTAACGTAACATCATTTTATCTATGTCATGCATATTTAGACTAGACATTGTGTACATAGTTATTGAATAAAAGTAAGATATATATTGATATGGGATTATTTGATTAATAAGCGCAACTTCCTCAATTAGTATGAGTTCAATCAAGCATGCCTTTCAAGAAAATATAGGATCTAGCGTACGCAGAAATGATTACAAAAGTTTGATTGTTTTATAATGTTCACGAATCATCTACTAACGGCACACGCATTATTTTATACTGCAATTTCTGTGATGGAAAATGATCGCCTTAACTATAAACATGTACAATGAATATGTACACATCTAAGCGAGGAATAGGCCTACTCCAGTTACTCACAGCCCAAATTGAAGAAGGTAGGCTATTTAAAATATCCCGATTCAAACAATAGATTCTGAACAATTAAAATGGATTGTAGTACAAATATTGAGTAGATGTTTTGGCTGAACATTCATTGATTTTATCTCACAAAGACTTTCATGTGTCTCTCTCAACTAATACGAACCACCATGCTATTTCTGCATTCTATACCGTGAAGATGCAAAAATGGCTGCAAAGTAATGTTCAGCTGCAAAAATGAAGTCGAAGATAACTGATATACAATCTACTGCTCCAAAAAATGAATAGGAGCTATGACTGATAGATTTGTATGAGGAATTGCTGATTTATGGTAGTATTGTCTATATGTTAACAATCACAAGCTAAGGAATATAGAGACATTCGTGAAATAATCAAGTCCGGTATGCATCATCAAGGGTAGTGAATTTAAGAAAATGTACCGATGACCTACATGAGCATGTATGATACATAGAAGCACATGGGGTAAACGAAAGTGAATGCTTTACTTGAATTACCTGTCCATCTGATGACACGCGGCAACTCTGTGATGCAAAGAAAAGTGAAAATGTAGGATGAGGCACATTATACGGCGTATCCACTTGATCACCATTTAATACAGGACAATTTGACATAGAATTTATATTGGGTGTGAAATATTGTTCCGTTTCTTCAACGAATAATAAAAATAATGGTCGAGGATAGCATCACATAGAATAAGGATGTTGTGTATCATTGAAGATTAATTGCCTAACGGTTTTTGCATTCTAAATATATTGTCATTTGCTCATCTTTTTCAACTTTGCAGACCACTATCCCTAGATCAAGGATGAGTCTGGTCTTCATCTTCTCCTGACAAACCGCATGGGCAATGTTGCATGCCCATTGTTGTTCATATGACCTTTATCAAATATCAACAGATGCATGCTTGCACGTCCTCTTACTCCAACGTCGCTGGTTCAAACAAGCCGACGACTGATGAGGCCCAACAGGTCGAAACATGTCTCGTGGTGGTTACATCTTTTGAGATTTGATAAGTCAATATCATTTGACTTGCATCAGTCGTTGTGACTTCCACTGTATTTTAATAATGCTAAATGTGAGACCAAAGCAGGGAGCCCTATTAGATCTCTCAAAACCCGTAAAATCGTGAATCACCGATTCTTGAATGCATAAATTTGAAATATTTGTATTAGACTAATTTCGTAAAAACCGGAAATTGCGATCTCTGGACCAAAGACAAAGTGCAAGCCTAACATCTCATTACTAACCTTTACTCGAATTACTCGGAAGCTTTCCATAAACATACGGTCATTTTCCCTCCGCTCTGTGTTACTTCTAAGGATGCAGTTGCACTTACCCGAAGAATTGAATGACACGAAGCAGGCATTCCCTTTAACATCTCCTTAGCAGTTTGTTGAGTGGCCGGAACGAACTCTTGTGATTGTTCCTCTCGCTCAAGTCGCATCTCAGTTTCATAGAGGGTTTCTGTCATTCTCCTTGTTCCAGCAGATTTCACTCTGCCAACGTATGGCCGGAATGGAACCTTCCTTGGAGAGCTAAATGGAATCTTTGCCTTTGGTTTTATTTTGATTTGTTGCCCTACTGCTCTTAGTTCTTCTTGGGTGTCTGCAGCCATCTCTGAAGTCTCTGGTTCACCCATTGTTTGTTCAGCTGATAATTCAGCTCCATCTTTGATACCAATCGCTTCTTCACTGACTTCATCCACTCTATGAAAAGTACAGCAATAATATTTATTCTCGATACAATCAAATTATAGCGAATACTTAGACTACTATTTTTCCGGAAGTAGCATTCAGCTACTGATTATTTTAGCCAGCAGAAAAAAAGATCGACAAGGCACTGCATCGCATGTACAGGCACGTGCAAGACTGCGCCATTGCTTTCAGATCTAAAGGGCTGCAAACTTCTGCTCAATCTGATATTCAAGACAATCTGCTCTTCTGATATTTGTTGAGCTCTACAAATGATGGAGCATGTGCTAACAGATTTAATCGAGTAAATGTTCATGACTTGACTTTCATAAACAATTTTAATACAAATTGAGGTCGTACAGAAATCTTTGCACTTTTGAATTGCAGCATTATAAATGAAAATAATTATGTCACATTCAAACTTTTAGATATTTTATGATAATCATCAATTGAAACAAGACCCCATATTTCATCACTCAGTTTTACTTGCTAAATAAGTCAACAATTTCAGCAGATAAAAGGGAGTCGGTAGTCTTGCTGTCGCGGAAAGGGAAAACAGCAAACAGAAATTGGTTCGTTTCTACAAATAGGTAATCGGCACGTTCAGTATATCTTGAAATGTCAAAAATGCATAATAATAAAGACGATCGCTCTCAATCAGGAAGACCGCTCTTTTTGACAAGGAAAATGTTTGCTTTGGGTAATAATGTCGTCTACGATGAATCCCAATATGACGGGTTAACATCGGAAAAAAATGATTTCTACTCGACAAACTATTATCTTTGGATGCCATGAAGCGAACTTTTAAGCAAAAAGAACATCAAGCTTCGTTTTGATTGGTGTCGCGAACGTTTATATTGGAATTGCGAAAGATTGAGAATTGTTGTTTTTCTGATAGATGTAAGCTTGAGCTCATTCCAAATCGACGCTTCTACATGCAGAGAAGTATTGGTAGCAGATTAAAGGCTAAATACATAAGTCCATCTGTAAACTTTTCACCCTTGCTCATGGTCTGGAGAGCCATTCGTGGAGATAGGTTTCGTGTATTGGTGACATGCACCAAGAAAGTCATTTCATAGAAACACCAGGGTATGTTTGACACTGCTTTAACACATTTATTCTTCGGTAAACATTTCATAACAGAATGGAGTAGTAGCCATACATCATCTTACAGAAAGAAAAAAATCTTAGATGACAGTAGTTCTACAGCCATGCCCTGCCTCAAGTCCCGATTATTCGGTAATCGACAGAATGTGGCAAACTGTAAAGTAAAAAGATGTTGAACGCAATGCTAGAACTAAACAATCTTTGTGACGTCGTTGTGTTTGAATTGAACAAAATTCCTACAGAATAACGTCGTTACTTGTGATTCGATTCCCCACAAAATGCATGCTGTTCTGGTAGTAAATGTATCATACAAAGTACTATTATTTTGTGATGAACACATTTTATTATGTTTGTTGTAAATGACTTATTCTAATTTTATCCTAAATGGTTTATATAGTTTTCTTTTCAAATATGGCATTATTATAAGGCGCAAAGAATTTGGCAAGACCTCAATTTTAGCTTG
The DNA here is from genome assembly GCA_907163375.1 of Prostheceraeus crozeri. NCBI lineage: Eukaryota > Metazoa > Platyhelminthes > Polycladida > Euryleptidae > Prostheceraeus > Prostheceraeus crozeri. The sequence continues at coordinate 168,954 of CAJQUW010002906.1, read as the reverse complement.
TGTGAATTGATCAGTCACATACACGAATTTATGAAAAAATCCAAATTTGAATGCAAAATTGCAATCATCAGAATTTTAGATGCTGAAACGTCAGCTCCTCAATGACTTCTGCATGGGTCTGCACAACTCGTCATATTGTTTGAGATTGTCACCAGCCATTTAATTAGAAGTTTCTTATCAAAAGATCTGCCAGAGTGTCAAACTTACTTCATTTCTTCCTCAATCTTTGTCAGTTCCCCTCTTGCTGATTCCAATGGGGAAACAGAGCGTTTAACCATCACTCCCTGAGCCCAGGCATCAACCATTATTGAAGGTGGCTCTAAAAATGAATGAAATGATGCTAGCACTTAATCATGATACAACCATTTTATCATTATTAATTATGCATTCTTGATAATATTATTGATCAAGCTAGATAGATTTGATCAGCCTTGCTTTCAATTCTTTACAATCATTTTTAAAACAAATTTACATCAATGTAGTGCTTCATTTACCTCCAACCGCTAGACCCACAAGCGCCACCAAGTGGGTAATTCAAAAAGGGTTGGAACCTGGACCTAGTGGACTCGCGGACGTTCAATCAAACTCCCCAACAAATATCGCCAACGCTTAGCACTACCGCTTCTAATTCTTAAAATACTAATCAAATATGCATGAATTATGTCCGTACATAGAAAACACACTCGTGACGGCATGAGGAGTTTTACGGCAATAAAGTAAGCTTTGCTGGTTATAGATGCATTTGAGGAAATAACCTTTATTGCCATATCTTATATATACGCACCCACTAATCACAATCAAATTGTAAAATTTTGCTATGATATAATGAAGCAAAATTAATGACAAATCGATCTTTGTATAAACAATATTCTGTCATCACTTTATCATTTGTGAAATGATTCTCACTACTAAATCGTTCTTATTACTGAATTCTATCAATAGCTTTATATAAAAATAAAATATTGATATTTACCTTCATCTTCGACGAATGTTGGATTGGAAGAAACATCGATTTCGCCTTCATCATGCTCTAAGAAATACCACTGAAAAGAAATGTGTAAAATGCTATGATATGGACAGCAAAAATATCAGTAGGCACAAAATACAGTCGAACCTCGCTATAACGAACCCCTTTATAACGAACATTCGGCTATAACGAACCCATGGTACGGATCCCAAAAAAATGATGTACTTTTTACATGCGCTTTTTGTAAGCTTTTATTCTTGAGAACGTTTGCACAACAAAGTGGCAATCATATTATAATAATGGACGCGAGTTGCCACAAAATTTTATGCTTTTGGCATTGTCACGATTATTACTGTAAGTATAGACGGCGCATTTCCAGTGGTTGTCAGTGTGTTGCTTCTCTCCAATAAGGAGATAGATGCTCAGGGACTTCCCAGAAAGCTAAAAATAGATTAGTACATTATAATGAAGACAAAACATATTTTAGACAAGAGATCTTCTCATTTTGATTACACACTGTGGAGGTCATGCCGAAACGAAAAGCAATATCCGTTGAGACTAAGTTATCCATCATCGACCGATTGAAGAATGGAGCCAAGCAGGCAGATCTCTGTCGAGAATACAAACTGTCTAAGAGTACAATAGCCACGTTTAAGAAATCTGAAGATAACCTGAGAGAGTTCATCCATCGCGTCGATACTGATGAAGGCATGATAAGAAAGAAACTTCGTAAGTCGGACGATCACGAATTAGATGAAGCTGTCCTACTTTGGTTCCAACAGTGTCGGGCTTCTGGTACACCTGTGTCTGGTCCACTCTTATGTGAAAAGGCAGAATTATTAGCGAAACTGCTTGACATTAATTCCGAATTCAAAGCGTCCACTGGTTGGTTGTGGAGATGGCAGAAACGTCACGGTGTTCGAGGCCTAAAAGTAGTTGGAGAATCCCGTTCATGCGATTATGAGGCTCTTGATGTTTATCTGCCCGAACTGAATAGTCTTCTCAAGAATGAAGAATACTCTCCAGATCAAATATACAATGCAGATGAAACTGCGCTATATTGGAAATGTGTGCCAGATAGGACACTCGCACAAAAAACTGAGGATTATGGATCCAAGGGTTTTAAGACGCGGAAGGATAGAGTTACTTTTCTTGTCTGCACGAATGCAACTGGAACACACAAATTGAAACCTCTTTGCATTGGGAAGTCACGCCAACCTCGTTGCTTTCATCATGTCAATCTCCGAACGTTGCCTGTTCTCTACAACCATTCGAAAAAGGCGTGGATGACCCGAGAGATATTTCTAAACTGGTTTTTCAACGACTTCGTTCCAGCAGTTCAACAGCACCAACGACGTTTAGGCAATGATGGACGAGCCCTGTTACTGCTCGACAACTGTCCAGCTCATCCGCCTGCGACAGAACTTCTTTCGAATGATGGAAAAGTGCGTGTGGCCTACTTACCCAAAAACACAACGTCAGTAATCCAACCAATGGATGGTGGAATCATTGCAGCCTTCAAGAAACAATATCGAAAGAAGCTCTTGCGAGACATCGTTCTAACAAAGAAAACGTTGACGTTGAAAACCATGAAACTGTGATTGATACCTGGCTTCACATTGATGACGAGACAGAGATAGCTGCCACCCTGACAGAAGCAGAAATCGTCGACGAAGTCCTTCAAAAGAAAGCTGTGTCAACCGATAACGCGCCAGATACAGAAGACGAAGATGAAAATGACAACGGCGTCAACAATCCTCCACCAACTGCAAGTGAAGCTGCTCGAGCGATGGAAACTGCAATTTTATGGCTTGAAACTCAAGAAATCGAGTCTGTGAAAATCATACATATAAAGCAATTACTGAATTTAGCTCGTGGGGTCAGTTTGAAGAAAAATCGACAGACGAAAATTAGTGACTTTTTCAATAAACAGTGACGTACATGTACATTTATGCTGTTTTTGTTCAAAATGAATACTATCATGCGATACTAATGCCTGTATTTTTCATTGATTTTATGAATTGATTCTTTACGTACCCGTATCTAAGATGTTAATTAACATGTACCGGTACATGTATTTGTATATACATGTTTATACTTCCATTACTATAATGCATCTGTAAAGTAACTCAGGATATCAGCTGTATCAGCTTGGAAGCTTCTCAGACTTTATTCGATATAACGAACCCCTCGCTATAACGAACCTTAGGCATGGACCCCATGAGGTTCGCTATAGCGAGGTTCGACTGTACGCTGAGAAATCTAATTAACACAATCCCAGCAAAATTGCTAAGGAAAAAGTGAGCAAAACTACCAAATGAAGATTTCAGGAGATACTGTTTTTTTACTGAACTCCAGCCCCCCCCCCCTAGTACAGCTACTCGATGAAAAAGTGATAAATTATATTATTTTAAATAAATAAAAGTAAAATAACAGATCTTCTAATCTGATGAGCTTTTCCCATCAGAAACCTGTACGCACGCTTCCTGAAAGCATCAAGATTGTATTGGTGCATTGGTGAAAAGATTGATTTATTCCACCTCAAATTCTTGTTGAGGGGGACCATTGAACATACTGACATCAATAATTTATGTACTGCGGCCGAGAGATTTCTCTGTTCACTATCTGAATGTAATAAAAGCCATGGGCGACCGCACAGGATCACTTGTTAGATAGTGGTAGATGGTGAGCTGCCATTGACTAACAAATCCTAAACAGTATGTCAGAATCAATTGCTCGTCATTTGATGTACATGAAGAGGAGAGATCTGTTGCTTGTCCTTTTAGTAAGTGTCTACATTTCTTCAACTTTTTGGACATAATATTTTTTGAATAATTTAATTTGTGCATCCAAAAGAAATTAATTCATCGTTCGTTTTTTTAGATATCTTGACGCACACTTTGTTGCTTTAAGTTGTTAATGCAATTTGTCTTGAGTTGAAAGTGGATCATGTACCCGCCTCTTGACATCAAATGGCTGGAATCTGTCCCTCTTTCAAATACCTGAGGAACATTTCAGTTAATGGCTACTTAATTATTTCCAAGAATTTGATTTTTTCTCTACTCTAAATTTTATTTATTTGAGGCTGTGCATCTTACATGCACACGACTGTTGAGATGAGCGTCTACTACTTAGCCGTCGAAACGCGATTGTCCTCACCAAGTTCCTGCTGATGACCTCTTTTGTTCAGCAAAATAATTTGTATTTGTATATGTTGTACTTTTAAGTATTTCATTTCTCGTTCTTCTAGCTTAGGGAACTAATATTAATTCTCTCTCACACCTGGTGGATCTTAGATATCGCGTTAGTTAGATATGTGACTGTTCTCTTATCATCTGAATGGACAGACTGTTAAATAGAATCTTTTCAATATAGGACCTTGATCATATTTTTGAATGAAAGACTTTCTCGTAAATTCATTTCACATGAAGAGAAGCGGTCTGTTGTTTGTCCTTCTAATAGGTATTCTAATTTCTTTTAGTTATTTTCAGATAAAATACTTTTATAAGATAATGATTTTGTACTTCCCAATAAATATTTGTACTCCCAACAATATAGGACCTTGATCATATTTTTGAATGAAAGACTTTCTCGTAAATTCATTTCACATGAAGAGAAGCGGTCTGTTGTTTGTCCTTCTAATAGGTATTCTAATTTCTTTTAGTTATTTTCAGATAAAATACTTTTGTAAGATAATGATTTTGTACTTCCCAATAAATATCTTCAGTCGTTCGTTTATTTGATATCTTGATGCACTTTGTTCCGCTGAATCACTAACCAACTCCGAGAAAATGACCACACAGAACGTCTTCGGTACTGAGCAGAGAATTAGATTGTTCAGGCGGATCACTTTGCTAGAAGTGCAAACTGACTCAAAATGATGGCACATGGTGGAACTTACTAAGTGGGCAAAAAGAAATTTTAATACCTTGCAGAGATAGGAAAAGTAGTCGTGAGTCGCTTGCAGATTGCTGTGAATTCTTTCAAAATGCTCCTATCGCCACGATTCCTTCAGATTAGAAGAATTCAGATCACTGCGTAGAAGTTTTCTTAATAATGCTGTACCATCCGATCATTATTAAAAAAGTTAGCAGGCGCACGGAAAAACGTTCACAAACTTGACATCGACTGTGTCCCTTGCTGCGTGATCCGGATGGTAACAGTCACTGAAACTTCGCATAATTTGGCGTGCTTGGTGTTGAACTGGCTGCTGATTGTTCGATTTCTATGGTATTATGTTAACAGATTGTGCCACAGAACTAGACAGGTCGTCTCTTCTTCCGCTTGACTAGAAGGGAAACATTGGAACATGTAACGTAAATGAAATGGCACAATCTGCTGACTAAATACCATAGCAATCGAACAATGAGCAGCCAGTTCAACATTAAACACGCCAAATTGTGCGAAGTTTCAGCGACTGTTATCAACCGGATCACGCAGCAAGGGACACAGTCGATGTCAAGTTCTACAGAGAAGATTGTGAACGTTTTTCATGCGCCTGCTAGCTTTTTTTAAAATGATCGGAGGACCCAACATTATCGAGAAAACTTTTGCGCAATGATCTGAATTCTTCGCATCTGAAGGAACTGTGGCAATCGGAGCATTTTGAAGGAATTCAGAGCAATCCGCAAGCGACGCACAACTATTTTTCCTATCTCTGCAAGGTATTAAAAATTTCTTTTTGCCCACTTATTAAGTTCCTGCATGTGCCATCTGTTTGAATCAGTTTGCACTTCTAGCAAAGTGACACGATTAAACAATCTAATTCTGTGGATTGTGCCATTTCCTTTGGTATACATGATCCAATGCTTCCTTTCTAGTCAAACAGAAGAAGAGACGATCTGTCTAATTCTGCGGTACTGAGTCTCTAGTGATGTGTTTTCCCTTTCCATATGGTGTAACCACACAGGTCGGATTGTTAAATATCTATGTTATCTAAAGCGGACATGAAATATCTCCGGCATGAATTGTGGCGGAAGCGATATTAATTCAAAGCATTGTCATCTGTAAATGTATCGTTTAATGTTGTGTATTTGGCAAATCTGATTGTGGACTCATTGGAAAGAAGACCTATTTCTCATTGACGCTATATCATCATATCAATGAATTGCAAGTGAAATGATATCATGCAGTAATAATTGCGGACGATTAATCATGAAAAGTCTAACGAATAGAGCAGAAAATTCTTGAATAACTGGTAAACAATTTGGGTGTCTTCTATGAACTTGAAAGATAATTCATTCATAACGATCATCAACTTTTGAAAATCAATGACATGGTCGACTAATACAGGAAACAATCCCGAAATAACGTGTAGAATCGTTTAGAGGAATGCTGAAATATCACTGTGCACAGGATCGTTTGCAATGGATCATGAAGATCAATCACACAAAAACTGGGAACGAGAGTATAAATAAATATGCGGTCAGAAGATCATAATTTTCTTTCATAATTACATTGATTACAGGTGAGTTACTTGACAACTTCATATTTCTATCTGATTAAATGCTTGCTAACTGCATGTAACCTTGCATTGTCCGACCACATTCAGCCGTTTTATTATGATCATACCAATGCGAGCAGTGACACTTTTAGAATCGATATCATTGATCGACAGAACAATCCGCTGAGGACTCGTGTGTCTGAAGCCAATTTTATTCACAGAGTTGCTGTGAGCATTAATCGCAAGAATGAATGAGTAAGATGAGTTTTTCGATCGTACAAACGTTTGTATTTAATGCAACGCTGTGCTGGCCGGCTGTGCCCCAGGGAAGAGTGTGACACTCGAAGCGTCGGGACTTTGTAGCGTTTCTCACTTTGAACATTTTTTTGCTTAAAATAAAAACCGAGGAGTGAACACTGTGTTTTGCCTCAAAATCAAAGAATACTTGCATTATATATTGACCGGCTCTCCAAAACTTATTTATAAAATTTATAAATAGATTGTGATTGTTATATGAACAAGAAATTAGTCCAGGAAAAGGCGCAAAATCATGACTAAAACTTATTTATTCACATGAATACCAAGACGTAAACTTGTCTTCTTGAGATGATGGAAGTATTATTGAGCATACATGTACTTCAATTCCAGATTATTCATGATACATTTTGACATTGATGATGTATAATGCATGTAATGACTTACGCACAGCCTTTTCTTCCAATCCGTACTATTATGTCACTTACTTGTACATATCATCCTCCATCTCTCATTCATTGTATATAGCCATTTCATCATTTGATCACTCATCACATTAATGTTATATTTGTATTGCGTTTACTAAGTTGGAAATAAAAGTTTTGACTTTTGACTTTTAGATTTGACTGATGTCGTCTACAGAGTTAATGGAAATTTTTAGGTTTTAAAGTCATTATGACAAGAAGTCCTGAACTAGACCCGTTGTCAGACTGCCATCCTAATTACTATTGTCCTCTCTAGACTTAGAGAAGACACTAACACAGATATATGAGCTCTATGAATGTAACAACTACTTTGTGTGACTGTATGCATGAAGAAGAATTCTTCTTTTACATCAGATGTCAGGTAAAAAGCGCAAACTGTAAAAACGTGCGCAATTAGCGTCACAAAAAGGTGCCTTAGTTTTTACCGACGATGACACTGAGACACCGAATAATGACACTGAAAGTGACAATTATTCGTTACTCCGCCGAATATTGGCGTAACACGTTCACTGCCAATGACGATTTAACTCGCATCTTGCAAATTCAAACAAATCACTTGATTTCGTCATCAGTAATTCCAAATACGCAGTTTGGGGACATTTTCAATCACTGTGATGCAATACTTATATTTGGCGATGGCCGTTACAAAAGGCTTTTGGTTACGGCAGCAACCGTGTTATGTAATATACCGGTATGCTATTTCTAATGATTTCCAAGTCCGTATTGGCTACCGCCATTGAGATCAGATATCCATGCTATTGTCCTCTCTGGGTCTAGAGAGGATAATAGATAACCAGAATAGCACCAGTCGGGACTCTGACAGCGGGTCCAGTTCAATACTTCGCTGTCTTTGTTGAGCAAATGATGAACAGCCTCAAGTACCGAGGACGAGCTGTGCCCGTCCTACATGTGTCTACATTGAAGCTGCACCAACTCGGCAGTTACACTAGTCAATAATAGGACGAGCAGTGCCTATCCTCGCCACATGACTCAATTATCAAAATTGCTGACCCGGCCCCAAGAGCGTTAGAAGTTTTCCTTCCAATGAGTCTACAGACAGATTTGCAAACTATACAACATAAAGCGGCACAATGTTTTGTTGGATAAAAACAAAAACATAACAAATTCATGTTGAAGATATTTCATGTCCGCTATAGATAACATAGATGTTTGATAATCCGAACTCTATGATTATCGCTAACTTTGACTGATAACTTTATCACTAACAAAGCCTCTATGCGCATCTTATAGCTGGGTTAGAGAATTGCTCACAGAAACCGGTCACATTTAAGTTGTCATAATGTTACAGGCCACTAACCAAGACGGTAACCAATGCTGACTCATTCTGTGCGCCTTACAATAGGTTTGTGACACTGTTAGAGATTTGTTGGCACTACCAGTGTCCCTGTGCGTGCGGCAGACATGGTCGGCGAAGATGGGAATCATGCACTGCTTATTCAATTATTGTAGATGAACAAATTATCGCGGCAACATTCTGAGCTCGCTTCATTTAGAATTCAGAAAGAAAGCAGACATGCACAGCCTACCTACTTTTTTCACAAAATTGCGTGCTAAGTAAATTCAAAATATAATTGCAAGACCTCCATGTAAGTCTACTCCTACACTGCAGCATAACAGAATACTCGTACTCGTACTTCTGAATAACATTACCTCCATAATACGTAGGACTGCATCCTTTGCTAACTCTACAGTGAATGGTATCAGCTGTCTTTCGATATATTTGTTGTAAATAATCTTCAATGCGTTATCTGCTATCTCCTCCACTAATCCCGACACAAATTCTTCACTATCGTCGATATCCATCACAAGATTCCTGAAAAAGCATTGTAACACAAATTACATTACAAAGAGAAATTCTCGGAGAAAATGATGTGTATCATTTTCATTCAGTTCGACGTTTTTAGTGCAAGAGTTTGTTACTGTTTTAATTAAAGAAAAAATTATGTTAATATATTTCGACGCTCAGATAATAATTTGCTTTTGCTTTTCTAAAAAACATTTCGGCGAACCGCCCTAATCAATCAGATTTTCAATTTACAGTGATCTCATCTAACAAGAACTATATTCTGGTATTAGGAATATCATGAGTAAGTGGGGAAAGATACATGTAGAAAAGTAGTGATTATCAACAATGCTATGTTTGTACCTTACTTCAGAGAATGCACGAGAACTTTTGATTGTGGACTTCACCAAGAGCGGAGCGGTAGCGGAACAATTCTACGTAGTGACACTGAAATGTCAGTGACAACATAAAAATAATATAACTTAATAATAAACGTTAATGTTATGCAGACACATTTGCATGCTTAATCACTTCATGATAGTCGCTTCTAACTGACTTTCTATTTGGAGTTAGCTATGGAAAATCAAGAACTGTCTACCACTGAAGATCACATAATATATAATACATGATATAATTTTCTAGTGAGCTATTTACGGGCTATTTGGAGAATTCTCTAAATTATCTGGGTGAGTTCTCACGGGGCTTTTTGAAACCCTGAATGAATTTCAAGCAGAGAAACTGATGCAACTTCTTACGTTTCCAAAAAAAGCTTGTTTGTTCACCGTGATTTATTTTTCGCAAAAAATAGCTTGTAATACAATAGATGAAAAAGTTTAACTGCTATCTACTCGTACATTTTTATTCAGAACTTTATGTACATCAAGTGTTGACCATACTTACCAATCTTGATCAGTAAACTTCCCAGGGATGATATCATGAGCTATGGCTGGGGTAGTGGCCTGGGTTCCTCCCCGCGTCTTGTCCAGTCGACTCTTCGAGGCGCCTGGACGAGACATACCTCCTGCAAGAAATATGTCATGCTTAATGATGAATTATTCAACAACCATTACAAATAAACAAATTCCAAGTGCATTTAATCTTACACAATGATAATCGCTTACAAAAGTGCAGCAACGCGGAAAACCAAAACACAAACAGAGATTCGTGCAGTCAACTTAAACTACAAGAGTATCAAGTTGATGTTTTTCCAATTAATACTAATGCACACTTAAAGAGCTCTCTACTAGGTTATCCGTGTAAACGTTTGAAAATTGTGTGTTGGCCATTCGACTTGCGAAAACACGCCGGAGACAACATTTATGAAAAAACTTGCACCAGTCGTACCACATGCTCTCAAATACCATGTAAATTGCATGTAACAGAAATATGAAGATAATCAGATATCAGGATAGCAACCTATTATCCTAAATAGAAATATTTTGCTCTTAACTTTTTTGAATGTGTACTTTCTCGATATTTCGTTTTCAAAGCTTCTAAAAAAAGTCATTTTAGCTTGCGACATTTTCATTCATTCGTTTCGAGCGACCATTCATATGAAAGAGCATAATGAATAGATCTGTAAACTTAGCTTTCTATAAAATCATATTGAAGAATAAGAAATACTTCTTCGACTTAAATCTGCAGTAAACACTCCATGCAATCGTGTTAATAACCAATATGTCCCAATTTCTCCATCGGAAATACATAGGGTTTTCAACCAATGCTATTTATGAAAGGCAAGAGATCTGATCCGACAGAAGTGTAGGTCTGTAGTAGTACAGAGGCGTGCAATCCTATGTGAAAATTTCAGGCATGACATGGTTCCCTGTACTTCTTCGTGCTAGCTGCCGGGCTAGCATGCCAAGTCTTGCTTCAATGATCAGTAACATAGAGTGCATTAATATGTGAATATAATTTCTCTCATTCACGTTCAAAGTAGCAAAATTCAGGAGCTCATAGACGATACCATCTCAGTTGAAATAGAATTGTTTATGGAAGTTACATATCTATATCAGACTACCCATTGTCAACTTAAATTGATAGAGGTATGTCTCATGCAGAGCATGTATGTCATTTTACTTGAAATTTTAGACCAAGTGTTATAAAATTAGCATTCACTAGGAATTGAAGACAATAGCACAGCGACTTTTGTACGGATCTTTGCAGTCTGTTTTTTGCATTCAAAATAAGGCCTGGATGCTGAGTATAGCTTATAAAGTTACTTATTGCATGAATCAAACTTATACTGCATACATTTTCCGCATTCAATATTTCGTAGAAGACTCTCATGTCATTTTCTTCTCCGATGTAGACGATTAGAAAGTCCTGTCCTCATCATGCCATACTAGGGTAAAACAATCGTGTTTCATATTCTGCATCGACTAGAAAGCTTGGAGTCTTGTTGAAAGAATATTTCTCAAAATCCTGAATCATGTCCAGGTTCAAGTGAGGCACATTTTAATCACATAATACAGATACAAATCATGTGCACTGAAAGAAAATGACAAACACAATGTATCACTCAAATAATGGAACTCGTACTTCCTGAGGAGCTGAGTAGCGAAACTAATGATTCTAGAGATTTCATTTAAATAGTCTGCAAGAAAAATTGTTAAGATATGTGAATAGATGGTAATAGCAAATGTCATGTTGAAATTACATGTGATACGATGCAAATGGTAAGAAACTACAAGGCAAGGGATACCAGTACTCGAAATCAAACACACTGAGTCACGATTGCTTCTATATTAAAATAAGATAGCTACAGTTAAATACATGCAGAAAATTGGTCGAATAAGCTTATATTTTCAGATAGTTTGAATGCATAGATAAAGAAGAGTTTTCTACGACCGATTCTTAAATGAAACATGACCTATGACTATGATTGTTCAAACGTGTCTGATCTACAGATGGCTCGATCAATTATTTTTTGGATATAGATATATACATAAATTAATAGCTCCTTCTGAGAAGTGTTGCAATCCACTTAAATCACATGCCTTTTTCTGTATATATTGAGAGGTATATTTGAAGAAGCTGATTGATTGCACGTCATCACAGAGATTGATACTTGGGAGTAAATTTAAAGCGATGGGGTAGGGAGAGAGTGCAGCTTGCTTAACTCTCAACATTCAATAATTCAAAGTTTGAAATGCGGCATTAATTCTCTAAATGTGACCATGAGATATGAACTTGAGGTCAAAAACTATTTCCCGAGAATTCAGATACCAGTAGCTATCTGAGATAGGTCTCTCCTATGTACATTATGAATTTGACTCAAAAAATAAGAAATAATGACATCAGAAGCCATCACGCGGATTGATTTAACATAGAAGACATGTCCCAATGCAAATGCCTAATATGTACTTTTCGTGTAGACTTGAGAAAATGATTCTTCAATGTTGGATTTATGTTATAGCTATCACAAGGGATAACTGAAAGTATATTTCGAATCATCAAAATAAGCTTCGGCTTTATGTATTGTGAACCGGTGGAATTGAAATTGATATGTTGTTAGATATAATTTGGTTTGTAGACTGGTCAGCATTTCCTGCAGGACATGTACGGCTGTATAGTTTCAATTTAAGAAACCTGTTGGTTAATGAAAGTCAACTGAACAGCAGCTCTTAACAAAAAAAAAAGTTATGAAACGGATATCTTATAATCATACATTGAAAGTTACATTACTTTAAATGTATATTGCTGAAATATCCGTTTCACAACTTTTTGGTACTGCCTATCTCTTGTTAAAAGTTTTTTAAAAGAACTGTCTATCCACACATCAAAAATCTGCATGCGCTATTTTGATATCTGAACTCTACTTTTTTGTGTTGACGTACTATATTGAAAATGGAACGGATGAATTAGTTGATCTTATACACTACGAAAACAATTTGAGTCCAGGGGCTATATGAAATCTTCGGTGTCACACTAACCGAACTGTCACATCATGTGGATCGTCATACAATTGGCAGAACATAAATACGTACACATAACATATTGGAAGAGCATAATTGTGATCTCTCATGGTTGCTGATGACAGATGGGAGAAAAGAGATCAACGTAAACAGTTATGAATCTAGTGCCTATGAATTTAGGGACCAAATTGTTCGGACCTGTCGAAATCTATCTACTCTATGCTCAGGCGAACTGGCATGAATTTATATGCGAGTAGTTGTCAATTACTTCAGCTGATTGCAATGTCATGAGTCAAATCGGTTGCAAATGTGAATTTTAAGACTATCTATATTTTCATGAAGCTCATTATGTCTAAGCTATCCTAACTAAAGGCATCGCTTATCTGGATTGTACATAAAGATTTATGGCGGATTCATTACTTTCATTTTCGCAGCTGAATGATCGATCGTACTCGGTGTGGCTCTGTTGCAGCGCAATGTGCATGGTCTCACTTCTAGAAACTTTAGTCGTAGCTTTTATTCATGAATAAAGCTTGCATTTTAAAAGATGAATATATTTATCAAAAATTCAATTTGACAGAGTTTGAAAGAAATAGTCTTGCATTTCTGGGAGATGATAACTCAATCCATATTAGCGAGGCAGAAAAAACATCGGATACTAGCACGTATGTTCTAGTTGATAAATGCAGCACGTGTAACACCCTCAATAAAATTAAAAAGCTTGATTGTTAAATTCTAAGATTATAACCTGAATTAAAAGTAAGTGAGATATACCATCTCAATTGATTTGATTGGGAACTGTATTATATATGCGGACTATTAAAAGATCCACAGGATCAATATTGTTTTAGTAAAATGAGTATAAACCCGCATGGCTTTATTCCAATCAAAGCGCCGCAAAATGTCAAATTCAGACCAACAATTTCAAAAGCTTTTTCATCCACTAGTCACCTCAGTGAATATGTTGATGACATTTTGAAGCTTTGATGCCTCTCCCATCAAGCTATTACAGAGGCACCTTCGATTCCCTGGATAAAATTACTAAGTTCAAGATGAATGATTTTAATACCAAAGATTCTATTCCGGTTACTTAAGACACAATGTCCTAATGTGCGAATGTTCCAACATCCCTCTGAATGGATTCCATTTCGTTCTGGCTATTTGAGAAAAGTGCTTCAATTGAAAAATTGTTTTCAAGTGCATTTATTCAAGCTGAGGTGCGATTGGTATTGGAAAATAACCTATTATTTGAAGCTCATGTATCCGCATACTTTAAATACCTGGAAAATGTCATGAGCACCAAGTTGTCGCCCGCCACCTAAGTTGAAGAGAAGCAGCTATCTTTAGAAACAGACTCACTAAAGTTGTATACATTTGTTTTCCAATCACTCGAAACACGCTCTTCTTAAGTGCTGGCGAAACGCTTTATCAAAACTGAAACATTGGAAATTAATCGAGCCAAACAATTGTGTGAATTAAAGAAGCAACTTCTAAAGTTGAAATATCCTCAATGTGCAATTGCTTTTGAATCTCTCATGCATTACCATACATAGTCGAAGAAATCTCTGCACAGCTAAGTTTATTCTACTTACTAAGACATGTAATTGGAAAACGACTGGATAGCATATCAAGATGATGAACAAAGAACTAACAAATTTAAAATCAGGAAAACATTGACTGTCTGGTTAGAACGCTATATTTATTCTACGCTGCAACGGATGTAGCGCAATGCATGGTTCTTCAGTTGATCCGGTGTTTCATATCGCCAAAGTGCATTTTGCTTTCAAGCTGCCTAAGATCATATAAATTTAAACAAGCTGCTTTGAATTCAATTTTGCGAGGAACCAACATGCGCTTTTGACTACAAAAGTTCTACGAATTACAAACCATTGACCTCTAAGCACCATTCAGAAATTTTGATGAATTTTGAAAATCCCAATAAATCAATGCAAGTTAAATTATTGGTAGTAAACAAAATAATGCGCTGTTACCTACAGATGAGTGTGGGATTCCGGTAAACAGGAAGCAGACATTGTGCCTCTTCGCAATTTCAGTTGCACCAGAAAAATAAACAACGCAAACGTTTTCTTCAATTCTGTGAATTCATGGTTGATGAAATTTGAAACGCAGCTCAAAGATTGAAATATTTGCAGTTTACACTGATTCCAGGGAGTAAAAT
Organism: Prostheceraeus crozeri; assembly: GCA_907163375.1. Taxonomy (NCBI): domain Eukaryota; kingdom Metazoa; phylum Platyhelminthes; order Polycladida; family Euryleptidae; genus Prostheceraeus; species Prostheceraeus crozeri. The sequence continues at coordinate 153,904 of CAJQUW010002906.1, read as the reverse complement.
GCAAAATCATGAACATCAACGATCAGTGTGAGAGACAGCATGAATGAAGATGAATAGTCTTGAAAAGACATCTTGAAGCAGCAGCAGGAGCAGATTTTTATTTCCATGAGATATGCATACTTGCATATATATCTAACCATGCATTTATGTGGCATGCATGGTTAAACAACTATCAAACCGCGTTCATTTTATGAAGACGGTCACGGTCATGTATCAAAAGTAAATCGCATGCATGAAATTGGATCACAAACATAATCACTAATTTGTTTCCCCTACTAGAACAACAAGCGCAAATATTTTGTTGTGCACAAGTAGGATCGCGTACAAGTACAATCGAGATGCAAGTTACAGGGGTGGTAATCTTTAAGAAAGCAGTTCCTCAAACATATAAATACAATATGCATTTCTACAACAAGGCTTGTACCTGCACTGAAAAAACGAAAACATCAGAATTCATTCATGGCATTATTGCAACATCAATTTACTTCCAAAAGCAGATGTGTGCTATTTGCGTGGAGAATGCGCAGTAGTGATAAATGACAGGTCTGTCACATCACTAACACAGTTTCAGTTTTGCACGAATATCTCAAACCTGAAGTCCTTCACTAGATCTAATTTAATCTTCGGCAGTGATTCAGTAGGTATCTGTTTAGGTTTAGGAATAATATACAAGAAAAAATCACTACAAGAGATAAATACACATAACTCATGACATCATTTTTTTCTTCTATGAACATAACTGAACCTAAAAGAAGATTATAAGATGCCGTTCTTCCTTTGAAAATGTATATTCTAGCTTTGACTGCTTCAATACAAAAAGGAGAATTAGAAACAAGCATCTACACCTGAAAAAATACATGTAGTTTATCACTAGCTCATCGGTAACATTTGCGTTATTCAAAAATATTTATGTACAGGCATATCCATAGACAACTTTAATTAGCAGAGTAAAACAAAATTATTGTTTCTTAAATTGTGTTTCTATTAGTTAATATTTTTTGTATAATTTTCATTTCAATAAGGCTATTCCCATAGTGATTCTACTCGTCGATGACTCAGTACGGCAGCAATTACCCTTGTTTGTTTCATTTTTCATTCGATGATTACAAAAATGGTCAAATATCGAAGTGCATGTAATTTTTATAGTGACAGTCATTCTATGGTGACAGCTTTGGACTTAGCAAACGGACGCTATTATAGACGTATATGCAGCAGCATTAAATATTTAATAGTTCGAATGCCAGTTGCAAATGCGTCCATAAATTGTGCTAGTTCGATAGGAATTGATTGAATCGATCAGACAATGAAACTAATTGAATTCTGATGCCTAAGTGCACAGACCTGAAGCATATTGGCAGCAATTTCATTGGTGGCTAGAATTTGGATAACATAGAATATAATGAATGGAATTTATTGGATGTATCCACAGACATCGAACATCAACATAGCGATGCATTGAACGCATAAACAATCGACAATCGGTCGATGAACAATCTTTTTTTTGTTTGATCTGGAACAGCGTTTGTTCATCATTTATTCATACAGCCTCCGTATGTGCAAAGGCATGTTTCACCCAAACACATTAGCACTTTCTAACCGTTATTCCACAATGAGTTGCGTTGGACAAGTTACCATATAAAGTGCAAAACTGCAGGTACATAAAGGACTTCCACTAAAATTGACCAGCATTATGTATTACAAGAGGCAGCTGATCTATATTAGTTTGGAGATTTGACTTCATATCTTCATAAGCATGGAAAAAGTTCGGCATGTTCTTTCAATCATATTAATGTTCACTAGCGCACTAAATCATTGTTTTGTCAATTGATATAATAGTAGAATTTGAAATTTCGACTGCACGTGGGTTGAATGAACAAATGATGACTGATTTCAGCAAATATTTCAATCATTTAGCCAGTTGCCTTGTTTCCTGTTTCATCAGAAGTTGAAATTGACTGTGTTATCCGATCGGCTGTGACTGCTCGCCAATAGATATTGACTGACCCACCTGACCAATTGGACAGAGAAGTCAAGCTCAACAATATAACACAGGCATCGGTCCACAGATAATTTCTAGATAGATGAGCTGCGAAAGGTGACGGTGTATATAACAGGTGTCATTTAGCGCTAGTACGACATCTGCGCCGAATAAGCAATTGTGATTGAGAACAATGCTTGTGCGATATCTATGCTGATTTAGCAAAAGTCCGGCAGCCAGAACGAGTTTCTGCAGGGAACGAGGCCGAATGTGAGGCTTTCACAGAATGATGTACATCTTCTGCCCACTACAAATCGGCACGTCTGCCGAGTTCTGGTGAGTTCCTCTTCTTGTCAGACAGGATCAAAGAAAAACACATGTAAATGCAATGGGAAACAGATTGCAGTTTTTGGCTAAAATGAAATTTTGCATGTTTTCTCTGATTCAACTGAAAAGTATTAAATCTAGAGTCATAATTTTTGACTTGGCATGTCTTCAGGACATTTTCTATGATGGGCATGTGCTATTATCATATGTGGTTGAATGGCTGGTTACAAACAACAAGCAAAGTCAGAATGAAAAATTGATAAAGTACAAGGATAGCCAAAGCGGCCAAGATATTCACTCAATCAACGCAACAAACACCACAAACTAATTTTGATGATCCCAAAGGATGCGCAATTCAGTCTCCATCCTCCTGCATTCCCTGCAACGGACACAGCAGGCTCTCAAAGTTGACCTAATTTCACGGATTTTACGAAATTTGACCATCTCCTCTACTAATTTCAAGCATAGCCATAGCGTCCAAGATATTCACTCAATCAACGCAACAACCAACATCACAGTTGATGGATATGGTTCATGGATATCCATGTTTTCCAGAACAGCGCTATTGTCTCTTAGACAGAAAGAAATCTCGGTACCGGTACTTCATTTATCTCAGAGATGGCAGGAAGAATGTGAGGAGGGAAATAGCTCCTCTAAACGTCTATGCAATATCTTGCTTTTATTACAGTAATCGCAGTGAAAGAAATTTCAGAAAAATAGTGGTACACCTAAAGATTTGTAAAGAGGAGAATGAAAAAGGGTATCCCATCTTCCTGAAATACTTCAGGCTTGATATGAATAAGGACTAAATGGCTTGGAGGTAAAACCACATGTGAATTCAAAGCGGAAGCGACCATTTCAACCTACTAGGAAATCAACTTTGAATAAAATTATGGATGAGGTGTCACATCCTAATTTATAACCAAAAATGTACTAACATGGAGCATATAGTAAAACCTACTGATGAGATAGATGAGTGTCTACAGAAGTTATTCAATGAAAGAGGTCTTGGAGCAGACAGATTTCTCGAAAGTATAATTTGTCATGACTATCCCATAAACATTTTGTTTAATGACCAACAAATGACCGACGTCAATCGTTTTACAACCACAGAAGGTGGAACAACCCTGTGCATAGATACAACGTTTGATGTCGGTGATTTCTATTTCACAACTACGACGTTTAAAGAAATAACTCTCTTGAAGAACAAGAATCAAGGGATCCCAACATTCATTGGTCCTTCTATGATACATTATTCGAAAGACGCGAACACTTACGCTCATCTTCTTTTTGAATTACGCAAAATGATTCGTGTTGATGAAGATATTTTATTCATTGGAAGTGACGATGACAAAGCCCTGGGCGCTGCCATTTCTTTATGTGTTAAGGGAACACGACATTTATTGTGCGCTAGACATATACAAGAAAATATTGAGCGTTACCTACAAAATAAAGGTTATCCGATCAATTTCAGAACAGCTATCATCAATGACATATTTCATGAGAAGAAAGGTTTTATGTATGCTGCTGATAGTGTTGCACGATTGCTGCAATTGTATTCAGAGTGGGATACAAATGAAAAGAAATTAAATATTACCCACCCAAAGTCATTTTCTAATTGGTTTCGCCAATATCATGGAAGTCGCTGTATCGATAACAGTATGTCTCAATTAAGAGCTATGGGTTTCGACAAATTATTTAGAATATCAAAATTCTCTCTGAGCAGCATTATTGCTAAATCTAACGAGTTAAGACAAATTCTTGGAATTGCGAATACTTGGACTGAATGATTATGACAATCAATTCATCAAAAGTGTAACCAAAACAAATTCCAAGAGAAGGCGCAAAAATATGAACAATTATCCTACATTCTACATGTCAGTCCCATTTGTATCAGATTATGTCAACAGAAAGATTAAAAGAGCTTTTCAGCATGAGAAAATTAACATTCGCCTTTATCATCGCTCGAAAACATTACAACAAAAACTCAAGAAACCAAAACTGAAACAAACGTGCACAATGAAAAACTGTCCTATGAAAAATGACAACTGTGGCAGAAAAATGGTGGTATATAAGATCCAATGTTCATGTGGTTCTGTCTACATTGGAAGTACAGTGCGTCCCTCACACAAGAAATCGAGAGCACTTATTTTACAACAAATCCGCCATCTATGATCACAAGCTCATCTGTCATGGCAGCCTGAACATAGAAATTGTGTCACATGCTAAAGACGCAGATCTTCGTCTCAAAGAGGCACTGATAATCAAGACGGCCAAACCTTACCTGAACAGGCGTGATGAAGGACAAGATATCTGTACAGTGGTATATACATGACATTTTGATGTTTGAAAACATTTTCATATAGCTTTGTACTCCATTTGTAAATCTTTTCTACTCTATACTTTGAAAAGGGCTGTGACAGCCGAAATATAAGTATTAAATTAACTCATCGAGTTATCAACCAAGCAGCCTCGGCTACATAGACGAATTTGTCTTAACTCGTTAAATTATTTAGAAATAATAGACAAGAGGCCGACCATAAAAGATTTCCTTGGCAAGAAATGCCACGTTTTAGATTTTATAGATAAGTTCAAGGAGGTCATTATGTTCCAACAAATCGAAAGAGTTCGAGCTACCAAGAATCTCAATGACTATACACTGCAGGAAGAATATAAGGAAAAGTATGGCATAAAAGATCCTTCTAGTTTAGAAACGCATCTGAAGTGTGATCCCATCGTAAATGGGAATGATTCCGACGATATATATTCCAAGTATAGGAAAGTATATTATCATGCAACAAGAAATGCATAACAAAAAGGTTCCCTTACTTTGATTAAAGCTTAATTCAAATAACAGCAGTACAGAGAGCATCATTGAATTCCATGGTTTTCGTGGGTATGGGGATTCTGTGGGGATACCTATGGGTATGGGGTGGGAATGGCTATTGAGGCCATTCCCATAGCTCCCATAGCACTTCTATGGGGATTCTGAGGATTTTTGACATTCACTAGAAGCAATCAGAACTGACATCATACCACGCAATCAACTTCGATGTTGAATTACAAAGTATCACGCAGCCTACCCATCTCCCACTTGAAATGCATGAAATATCAATGATGATCATTTTAACATTAGCAACACACGTTCAATAATTTTGGATGATAATGATTCCCGGTGTGTCAAGGACGTCTGAAGTGGAAGAATTCTGCAAGTTTCTTTTACTGCAGAGCCGAATGGAAACTCGCAAATATTAGCTCCAATAGTATAAATAACTCAGATAAATGCGTGATCAATGCGATTAATCATTATCAACCTAAATTTTAAACTAATTACGATATAGAAGACCTGGTGGGTCCAAACCACCAAGCAAGACACATGAAAATGTTGAATTATTTTCGTCGGATACAAGAACAGTGTGATAAAGATTTCTCACACCAAATCATTCAACTATAAGCCATCTACTCGCATTGCAGTCATAGTTATAATGAAAGCTCAGATTTTTCACTTGTCCACGACTTGTCAGAACTTTCATTTTCATCTGATAGGCATCCTTAACTGCACACTTAAGTGTAATTGCTTGAAAAAAAATAATCGCTCCCTTTGTTTGACGTAAATCTATTTAAAAAAATTTTCAACAAATCACCCTAACTAAGCCTCAACTAAGCCCTTGAGACTGTCGGATTGACGAAACGCGTCGGGTGATTTGTTGAAAATTTTTTAAATAGATTTACGTCAAACAAAGGGAGCGATTATTTTTTTCAAGCAATTATGACCAACCTCCCGTACGGACGAACTATGAAATTGAACACTTAAGTGTACCTCAATAAATGGTTCATTGCACTGCATTTCATCACCATACACAAATGGGTCAACATCCTCCAAATTCTTGTGCAATAATTCGGTGACATGAGTGGTCGAGCAACAGCGAAATCTATATCTATATTAGTAGATAAGATTAATTCAAAACATTTTCCTTCACCACGTGTATATAGTCGATTTCTACTGCGAAACAATTCTAGACTTGAGATGCATAAATACCAAACTCGCTTTAATATCTTACTTCTTTATCGGCATTGATGGAGATAGAATTGTTAATGATTGCTACATTAATTCAATTAACGAATATTGAATGAAGTGTCATGTCTCGTGAATCATCAGAGAATTAAAAGCGGAATGAGAAGAACCTATGTAAACTGTACGTGTAAGCTGGCAGCAGACGACAAAAACTTAAGAATCAGTCGAGATAGATAAAGAACACCTATCTGCTAATGCAACCAAATTATTCAGGCAAATGTAAATTTATGAGTCAAATACGTGTGCAAAGCGGACTCTATTCTTTACATAAAATAGCATTCAGTTAACTTTTCGGTACAATAATTTCTAGGTGGCAAGTCAGAATCAAGGCTCAATAATGATAGAAAATGCTGCAATTTTAAAGAGCAATAGGCCTATACTGAAGATAGCAAAGATAAGTCATAAAAGTTATAACACGCAGTCGGTGACTTTCTTCAAGGACTCCCATTCCGCATCTCTGGAGTCAAATACGACCTTTGGATCGTTCAATGCTGTGCAGAAGCTCCACTGAGATGGAGATATTGGACATCAATCATCTGTACGAACAAGAGCAACATATTAATTAAGGGCTTATCCTGTGGGGGTGTAGGGATTCTGTGGGGATACCCACAGGTTTTTCTGTGGGCATGTGGTGGGGATTCAGATATCAATCCCCACGAAAACCCTGCTAAATTCACAACATCAGAAATATCAGTCAGATGAATTTAGTTATGCTGTGACTTAGAACAAGTGCGGTGTTGATACACCGACTTCCTTTCCTTCACGATTGAAATAAAATGCAGACGTCAAACATAACTACCTAACTGCAATCCCTTGGTCACCAGACCATATCCTTACCATAACTTCCAAAAAAATTATAATGACGAATACTTTCTCTGCATCTCCATTTTTGAAATGACATCCTTCGACTACTGCATTTCGTAAAATCCGTGAAATTAGGTCTACTTTGAGAGCCTGCTGTGTCCGTTGCAGGGAATGCTGGAGGATGGAGACTGAATTGCGCATCCTTTGGGATCATCAACATTAGTTTGTGATGTTTGTTGCGTTGATTGAGTGAATATCTTGGCCGCTTTGGTTATGCTTGTACTTTATCAATTTTTCATTCTGACTTTGCTTGTTGTTTGTAACCAGCCGGTTGAATGTGGATAAAGTTGCTCAAAATGTTTGTGTTTGCTGACATTAAGAGGCTCACCAAATCTAAATGTGTTTAGATTTATAGAGAGGGGTACATGAACATGAAAGGAAATGACCTGAAGACATTCGATGTCAGAAATTGTGACTCTGAGCTTAGTACTTTTCGCTTAATCAGAGAAAACATGCAAAATTTCATTTTATCCGAAAACTGCAATCTGCGTCCCATTGCATTTACATGTGCTTTTCTTTGATCCTGTCTGACAAGAAGAGGAACTCACTAGAACTAGGAAGACGTGCCGATTCGAAGTAGGCATAGGGCGTACATCATTCTTTGAAAGACTCACTTTCGGCCTCGTTCCCTGCAGAAACTCGTTCTGGCTGCCGGACGACAAGTGTGACTTTGAGAACAATATCTATTCATCACAATGGTGAGCTAATTATTTTAATTTCGTATCATGCTAACTTGATAGTGCAATGAATTGTGCTAACTTTGTTTTGATCATGCTGTCCTACAGACCATTTCATTAATAATTGCACAAACGTTAACCTACATGTATTTTCAAATGTAATTTTCGTGTCGAAGTCCGCGATCAATTTCAATAAACGATATACCATATGAAACCTTATGTTCCATAGATTATTTTTGCACATGTTTTACTTTCCTAAGTGGCCAGTATTGAGCGTTTACTTTGATGCAGGATTTTAATATGAAGACGAGAGAATGTTTTAATGAAACTTGACGCATAATGTGATCTGTCATTCAGCTTCATCTTGTTGTGAAGATTTCAAGATTTGTTGAATGTGCAGAGAGATGCAGCACCAATAAGTTGTGCCAAAAAATTGCCACTAAAAGAAAATCTGACGCGATTTTTCAATGAAGATGCTCAATTTCAAAAGGCCTCGTGTCATTCGAATGAGTATGTTTAGTATTTTAAATTGAAAGAGTATTTAGGTTATGCCTGGTCAGTTGTGGTCAGCAGACTTAAAAGCATGAATTTTTGGTGAATTCATTCACCAATGCCTGCAGACTAAACTACGCAAAACAGAAAATTAAGAGTGTCACCATTGAATCATGTTCGTGTTATATTTTGAGATGATATATATTTTTCGAATTTCGACAACATTTGGCACAGTTTTACTCAATTAACACTTTTGCTTGATTTTTCGCTAGCTTTCGCGTTAACAATGTTTTTAACGGTTAACTGCACAGTACTGAATAACTTTTGTTGTATTAACCCTGGCGTTTTCGAGTTTGGGTTTAAAAAAATGCTGGTGTTATCAGCTCCAAGAATATGGAAGTTTTATTACGATCGGCCCTCCGTTCACTGGCAAACTTCCAATTTGTATTACTCCCACACTCAGTTATTCGATGAGTGTGCAGTCGGGGCCGCCTCTCTGCCTTGGCTGCACCTGTTCACAATTAATATCAATTCTTCACGCCGTAGTTTCTGACGCTTCCCTCTGACCAAAAAGGGGATCAACAAGATTTTTACAACTGAATCAATGATGACAGGAGGACAAACGAGTGCCGACATGAAACGATCAGCTATGAAGAAACAAACTTCCAATCACTAATTACTTCATCTAATTAGGCAAACCACACTGTTTCCTAAGCCAAATGTCTCGACTGTTCTAGTTAATCAATTTAGTAGTCAATCAGTTATGATTTATGATGAGGCTCTCTCAATTGCTTTGTCAACAGTTGTGTACCCGGTAATTTCCAATCATAACCTGGTCAATTACACCACACACAAATCATAAATTCGTAGCGAAGGCACATTAATGCTAGTGATTTGGCACTGATCTGCCCGAGAATCAGTTTTCCGATTGTCAACTTTTTCATAGTCTCACTCCAAATAAGAAAATTCTAGGTTTATCGGAATCGTAGAAGCAGAAATTTCAATTGCGTAGCAAAAATGATAATGCATTGAATTGACCTGGTGACTCGGACAAAAAAACGTCATCACAATTTCAATCATTCGCAAAATCTAATGTTTTTTGCTCTCATGAACCGTGTCTTTGTTTCTATCGATCAATCGTCACGGAGTTTCCAACCCATTGATTCCGAACGATTGCGACTAACCGTTCTGCTTATTCTACATCTGCCTGGCATATGTGGCCTTGAAATTTCATACTTAATATTAAGCTCACCTGAATGATAATGGGGCTAATAACTATAAACAGTAATTTCTGCTGTTTTTGAAATCAGAGAATCATTCGCGAAACGTTAACGACCTTCAGTTTTTCCTTTAACAATATGGAAAACAACATTTTGCTATTTCACATTTTTAATTTTTTCGTAGTCTTTGTGCTACTACAGTGTACTATCATTGTATATTTGCATCAAAAATATTTTTTAGCAAGCAATGTTTAAGTAGTTTATCATACTGGTTATTGTTGTGCAGGTATGTCTCATATAGGCGCACACGATCTCATAGGTGGTGGATTGAAGGTGAGATGCGAGGTGTAGGCACTAGATTTTTGAATAGCGCACATAACCCTAAATTGCCTCTGGTTTTCGCTGAAATAAAATTAGATTTTTGACTCGATTTTACGCGATTCTGTAACGAGAGTGGGAAGATGTCGCTCTTACGTAGTTACTAAATAAAATTTTACACTTTTTCAAAAATAATTTAAATCAGCCAGCTTACATAAGAGCAGGTTGATTTTTTAGCAGTCGGACCGGTCTGGCGGCAAGGGTCTTCATGACAAACCATACTGTCACACAGTAGAAGTCGGCCTTGTCAGGAAGATAGGTGGCCTTTTCCAACCCTGTGACTTGTGTCTCCCCATTAGCAACAATGACTCAGCTTGCGTGCCCTGCTGTATTGAATAATAATTTCATCGAAAACTACACACAGGCTTATGTATGTAGAAGAATTGTGTTTTTTGAAGAATTGTGCAAGAAGCTTTTGACACCTTGCTGTTTTGATCGATTGATTTAACTTTCAACCGACATCGAATTTCTGGATGATGATCCTATTTGGTCATTTTACTGATGTGAATGATGAATCTCGCATACCTGCTTATAGTTTGAAATCTAAACTTTGCCGAACTATGTTCCAGAAACGATTAAAGTACAGTTGCATGATACGCTGGTGCGCTATTGAGTTGCAGTATTTCAGTCAGCGGCACAAAAACTCAGACGTTGAGTTTCTTTACGATTATGTTGTTTTTGTATTTCTCGTACATTTATATGCTTTGATTCGTGATTGATTGGAATCCGAATATGAATATAGCACCTCTCCTTACTGATCTGCTTAATTTTTTCAACAGTACGGACCGCACGCTGTTTTGCATTGTACTCTAAGCATAACGATGCAATTTTCTTTTCCAATGTGTTTGGAAATAAACAACTTTTGACAGCGATTCGCCTGTACATCGATTGTCTCTCAAAAAACTGCCGCTGAAATGTCAAGTGTTAGAGACCACCTTTCAAGCAATCGATCCAAAGAAGAAGCAAATTTCCGTAGGGTTGTCAAAACTCCGAAGTTTATTTTTTGCTTCGGAGGAAATAAAAAAATAAAATACTTCGCGAAGTTTATCGAAACTTATCGAAGTTTATTATTTTTTGATGAATACGAAAGAATCCCCCCCAGAGTGTGATCAGGAACTGTTCGAAGTTTACATCACCGGTTATTCTAGATGACATGTAACATAGAAACAGTCAATATTGGGCATAATTTTTCGAATATACAGTTGGCCACAAAACATAGCCGCGTATTTTCTAAATCCTTTCTTTCTTGAATTTAGAGACATTTCCTATTCGAGTACAGTCACAAAATCTTGACTGTCTTTGGGCAATGTCCTGAAGTTGTTGTTTAAGGCTTCAATTCTCAAAAAAATGTTTCTTATAATTGGTGGGTCCAAATTAGTGAAAACATATACATTGCTTTAATGGGCTGCCGTCGCTAAACAGTGTTTACACTAAAAATGATTATGTGAGCAGAGGAAATTTCCGGCTTCGTCATACTGTAACATGTAAAAGTCATTCTGATGCGATGACTAGCCGATGAACGCTTTCATATTGACTACAGGTAATTTTTTGAGTTCAACTTTCAGCATTGTAAATTTTGATGCGAATTAGAAGATTTAGAAGTTAGCATTTTCAGGGCTATGTCATCAGTTATCAGAGTTTGTACAGAATATGTTCAGTTTATATGACCGGTGCAACGATTGAGATTATCGACAATGATGTTAATACCACGACATTGATGTTAATCAACAATAAAATTGGCATTAGAAAACATATACATTAGCGCTTTAAAGGTCATCGTCATCTTCCTGATTCTCCTTCACCGTTACCCCATATTCCTACACCAATTCTGGTCCCACTCCCACCTCGCCACTGAAGCAGAAGTACACCATCTCAACACTTTCCTTCGGCTCGCTTCATTTTTTTCATTATGCTGGATGAATTTGCGCATGATTAACCACAGTCTTCTTCGACTTCCATATACATGCACACGCACATGTAGATGAGATATCAGATTTAGAATGTTGTCTCTACTAGCATATTTGAACTTTGAATCAACGAATGCGATTGCTGGTAGAATTAATGTATTACAGGCAATAGCATTCTTGACAATTTGATAATTCCACAATTTATTAAACTTTCAATTATCTCATTTCGCTTGAATAGCCCTATTCAATTACATTCAATTAATACTAATATGCGATCTACTTCTCCAGTCAAAAGGCTTTTTGTAATTTTTTGCATGCATGTAGATTGATGAAATGAGATCGCATCCAATGTAATGAGATTAATTTATTTATCAACATGACTCTAATGCAGAGACTAAGGATTGATTTCAAGCAGAAAGTTCTTTTTACATAGCGTACTTTGTAGACTATAGCCTTTAGCTATATTACTTTTTAGACCATGCACCATTTACTTTACATATCTACTCATACATTATATATCTACTCATGTGTTGAATTTTTGGTCTATGTAGGCATATGGTTATATATTACGAAAACACATTCTAGAAAGCATAAGCTATATATTCAAGTTAAAATTATTCAAAATTGTTATCTGTTACTGTAAGTCACGTGTTGACTGCAACTGTAAAGCTGAGAATTACTAGCATTGTGGGTTCTCAATTAATAAATAACCTATCGGTAATGAACAGTCTGACTATTAACTTTTATTTAGCGCATTGAAATTTTATAAAGACTCAATTCCGCCTCTCTATTGAATATCGTTTGTTACAAAGTGAAAATTTTGCCCCTTCTGGTCTGTTGCTCCACCCCATCCTTAGATTAGATTACTCAGATTAGTGACTCAGATTAGATTACTATAGGAATAAGCTCTTTACCGAAAATCTTTTCGGACCACCTAATAACGGTCCTCTGCTATATACGAGTATGCACTGCACATTATAGATCGGAATAATCAAATGATGAATTGTTTACTCTTCGAATCATAAGTTCCTTGAACGACGAATAAAACAATGACGAACGTTGCAGAAGTCTTATTTCCGCAACCGCACTCATGGTAACCGGGATATGCTTTTGTCTTGATTTGATTGGCTGGTGAAGAAAAGTCAGTTAGTCTACTGATGAGCACCTTCTTATCACAGCATTTAAAGTAGCAATTAATTCTTAAATGATAAATTAAAGTATGCTTTTCATAAGCAGAACGTCGATATGATATCAGTGCATAAGAAAAACGACATTGCACTCGAAAAAAATAAACTTCGATAAACTTCGGAGGAAATAAAAAATAAACTCTGCGAAATATTTCGGGAAATATGAGGTAATTATTCTAGGTAATTAATCTAAACTTAAATGTTAGTGGAAAAAAGAAAAATAGGGATGGCATTTTTTGTCAACAATATCAGGAAATAGGTGGCATAATTTCCCTTATGACAATTTTCTGTATTACGAAATTGTTAAAAGTATAATGACGCATTTCTGATTTCATATGTTTATTTATAAACGATATTTATGAATGAATTCGCTTAAAAACAGGAATTAGAGAAGTCTGGAGAAACTTCGAGGCCTGAGAGCACATGAAAATTAATACATTGACATAATGATCAAGAGCGGTCACTGAGAAAGCGCTTCAAGTTTCGCTTGAAAGTTTTGACGAACGTTCAGTCCTGAATGAGAGAAGGGAGAGTTCCACACTAGAGGCCTGAGACGCGAATGTCTGATCATGAAGTGTAGGTAATGGTCGCCAAAAGGAGGTTTTTGCAATTCAATGCTTTCATCATGAAAAAGTAAAGATGTTCACTCCTTCTGTATATATTGACCATACGTCGACGTTAATTAAAACATAAATTTACAGGTGCTGAACGTTTCGGGAATTCTCCCCTCGTCAGCGGCGTAAAGTCAATCGGCAAAGTCCTCTGCAAGTTCCCCAGAGTAACATATACAGGGTCATTTTAAAGTAACTGAAGTTTTCATAAAAATGTGAGATAAAAAAAACAAGCTGTGAATGTAGTACCTTAAATTTTTGGGAACCTAAGATTATCGGATTTGCTAAAAATATATGTGTAACAGCAGAAAAGAAACGAGATTTTATATGAATCAATTATATTTTGGGTTAATGTGGTTACCTTTCTTTTCAATACAGTATTGAAACCGCATAGGGACTGATTCACAAGTTGCTTGAAGCATCTTGATCGAAATATCATTCATAGCCGCCCGTATCCGTTCTTTGAGTTCCTCCAAAGAACGCGGAGAAGGAGTGTACACATCGGCTTTCAAATAGCCCCACAACCAAAAGTCACACGGATTTAAGTCTTGTGAGGATTAAATTAAGTAAATCATCTTGATTTAACTTCTTGGAGACCATTCCGTGGGAAATCCCTTGGAGATGACTCTCTCCTGAAAGATTGATCTCAGAGTCAGCTTACTAGCGTTTGATGTGTGAGGTGGTGGACCATCCTGTTGCATTCATGTCTTCTTCAACATTCTTCTCTGAGTCAAATTAGGTTTCACATGATCGGTGATCACTTGCTGGTATCGTGCGGAGTTCACAGTAACTGTTCTGCCGTCATCTGAAACCTCTCGATGAATGCACACACAGTGGATAACGATGGGGCCTCAGATTTTGTTTTCAACCCTTTAATCGTCGAGAATCGTCTTAAGGCAGCAGCAAAACTTCGCCCATTTTCGTAGTACGACTCAACGATCAGAATTCTATCATGGAGCTCGATGCGAGACATTTGAATTGGACGCTGGGGAAAATAGAAATAGCTTATCTGCAAGGTATGTGATATACAAGGTGTTTCAAAAGTAGGCTAACAGTTGATTTTGCCCTAGGAAATCTATGTTGACCGTTCTATTGGCGATTTACACCTGAATCAGTCGATGGATATCCATGATCAGTCCAACATGAGCCATAGACTTCGAAGTAATTGCTACTATCATTTAGAAGTCTATGCAGTAGCATTCCATTGGCAAAGGAATTTTGAAATCTATCATGGACAAGATATAGCACCAATCTGACATTACGTACATGGATATGTTCAATTAATTTGATTTGAATCAAACACTGTTAGTTTGACTTGAAGTGAATTAAACAAGCTTGAAGCTTTTTTGAATTTGCTGCTTCTGTCATGTCAGGTCATCTAAAAGATGATCAGAGAAAATGGATTTTGAAATCCTTTTGGAAAAACAAGAATGCTGAAAAGGTGCGAATGGAATGGAGAGATGCCTTTCACAGCAATCCTCCATCAAGATTTGCTATTTATCGCATTCGAGATAAATTTGAAAAGACCGGTTCGGTAGAGAATGCACCGAAGTCAGGACGCCCTCGATCAGTTTCAATAACATCAAACGAGGAGCTAGTGGCCCAAACATTTGTTCAAAGTCCGAAGAAGTCAACAAGAAGAGCCTCATTGGAGTTGGACATTTCTCTAAGCTCTACTTGGAGACTGATGAGGAAAGTTGAGTTGAAACCATACCGACCCAGACTGTTGCAGCACCTTCTACCGGATGATGCTGAACGACGCTTGCAGTTTACTGTGCTCATGTTGTCGGAAATTCGGGAGAACCCAGATTTGCTTGACAAGATAGTTTGGTCTGACGAAGCCAGTTTCAAACTATCAGGTCACGTAAATAGACATAACTGTGTCTACTGGTTCCCTGAAAATCCGCACATGGTATCAACAAATGAGCTGAACCAGCCTGGCTTAACCGTCTGGGCCGGTATGTCAAGCAACGGTGTGATTGGGCCAGTATTTTTTGAAAGAACTGTGACGGCTGAGGTGTACCTTCAAATGCTCCAATCCTTTGCGATTCCTGAGATGCAGTCATTGAACAACTTCAATGAGCTGTACTTTCAGCAGGATGGTGCACCAGCGCATTTTGCAGTGAGTGTCAGAAGCTATCTGAATGACACTTTTCCAGGAAAGTGGATCGGGAGATGTGGTAGCATCCTTTGGCCTCCTCGCTCTCCCGATCTAACTCCGATGGACTTTTTCTTTTGGGGCGTTGTAAAGGAGAAAGTGTACGGACGAAAACCTCACACACTTTCTCAACTCCGCTCCTACATCACAGATGCCTGTCAAGAGATCAGTGATGACAGGAACTTATGCAGAACTGTGTGCCACAGTGTGGCCGAAAGACTACAAGAATGTGCCGATGTCCATGGTGGACATTTTGAGCATTTGCGTTCGTGAATTTTTGCAACTTTAAGTTGATTAATTTTTTGATATGTTGAATAGGCCTTGGTTATTCATTTGTTCATTTTTTTGTTAGGAAACCAAGCAAACAAAATGGTAGTTGTTTTAATGTTAATACCTTTATTAATTTCAGCCTCCTCTAGGCCATCGTCAGAAGCTTCTGACGATGGTCTAAGAGGAGGCTGGAATTAACAAAGGTGAAGGACATTTGGATGTCAGCTGTTCTTCCTTCTTCGCCTCCCTGTCTTGTGTTGACGACAGCGTCTTCGTGCACCAGGCTGAGGGGCGCGGAGGACATTCGAATGTCAGCTGTTCTTCCTTCTCCGCAGTAACACTGAAACAACTACTATCTTGTTTACATGGTTTCCTAATAATTTTTTTTTGATAGATGTTGGATAGTTATTCGACTTCTCATGATCGGTATAGATTCAAATTGGGTTGTAGTGAAATATGTAGGCATGAAAACACTGGAGATCATGAGATATTTTAATATGATTTACGCGATGTCAAAGAGTATTGAATTTTTGCCCCTTACGAATACAAGGCATATTAGCTATCTGTGGCATCGTGAAAAAGATTATTATGACATAGCTTATTAATCACTAATTATTAATCATATCATTAAGACATAGCTTTTCAAGGCCAATTTCTACTGTTAGCCTACTTTTGAAACACCTTGTATAAGAATCCGACTACGTGCTTAGTCTAAAAATAGAAATGATGTGTAGATATCTCATTATTTGACGGCATAGCAATCAAACAAAAGTCGCGTTACTTTAAAATGACCCTGTATACCATCAGAGGCAGAGAGCAGCAATCAGATTCAGAACTCTACAAGTTTGCGTTTGCGATTTATCTGCGGTGAATTGTATTTGACGTAGCGAGCTTCTGTTATGCGTGTTTAACGTTTTTTTAAGTGCAGAGATCCATGAGGAACACGCATAACAGAAGCTCGCTACGTCAAATACAATTCACCGCAGATAAATCGCAAACGCAAACTTGTAGAGTTCTGAATCTGATTGCTGCTCTCTGCCTCTGATGGTAGTATATATGTTACTCTAGGGAACTTGCAGAGGACTTTGCCGATTGACTTTACGCCGCTGACGAGGGGAGAATTCCCGAAACGTTCGGCACCTGTAAATTTATGTTTTAATTAACGTCGACTTTTGGTCAATATATAAAGAAGGAGTGAACATCTTTACTTTTTCATGATGAAAGCATTGAATTGATCATGAAGTGTCTTTCTCACAGTCAGGGGAGCTTGCAAGGATAATCTAGAGTAAGTGTGAAGGCATGAACAACGAGATTGGTTGGCAAGAGGTCAGACAAATAATCGGGACATCGTTGATCAGAGCACATGAAACCAACCTGGCCAGCCTATACTCAATTCTGTGCAACAGATGAGAGTCAATGAGTCAATAAATGTTTATTTCCAAATACATTTGAAAACATGGAAGAAACATGTGAACAAGAAACATTTGCATTTCAAAACATAAATATTGAAACGCCATCATATATCATACATTTCAGGCGTGCGGTCAATCTCAACAACAGAAATATCGTGATCAGGAAGGAGAGGAAAATAATCAAAAATCAAAATTTGCTTCTAAATGTCCTTTAGTTTGTGCTGTTTTTAGTGGATCGTCGTTATTCTTAAGCTTTTTGAAGGAATTTTGCAATACCTTCTAGATCTTTTCTAATCTGTGTATTCATCAACTTATAAAACTCAGTTGTACTTTCACAGTGCCGGTGCTAGATCCTGTCGTGATTTCTGATATTTTGAACATTCAGTCATGAAATGATACAAATTTTCTACCCGTGAGTAATTGCATTGTTCACATCGACGTTCTTTATACCTCATTCGATTTCCATAAATGTCAGTGACAACTTCTAAGTTGTGGTTTAAAGCTCTAAACTTCAATGTGATATTGAAGTTATCATATTATCATAGTTATAATCGATATCAACATTCATGTATGACTTCATGGTATCCTCAAACAGGCATAGCTCCAAATAATTTAGTCCGGAATGACTATTTTTTGCTAAGTATATCCATTGCTCTGTATGATAATTAGCTAATCGACCTTTTGAAATCCTTAAATGTGATTGCCTGTAAACTATTAGCTGTGTATCCCATATATGAGATAGGCTAAGTTTTGTAAGCAATTGCTTTACTCGCCAGCACCGCGTGTAATTTCTATCGTCTCCGTTTGAAATTATGTTTGAATAAATCGCATGGCATGCTTCCTTTATCATGTTTCTTTCATCGCTTGTATGATTCATGTCCAATGACATATTGCTCCGTTATAAAAATGAAAATTCGTTGGATGTATTCCAAATTCACTGATAAGACAATAATTTGCAGTACTCCTCTTTTGCTCCATGGAGTCATCCTCGCAGCATTAAAATTGAAATTTCAAGAAGACACTGGTGCTACTGGTTAAAAATACAAAGATTTAAATGTGCGATACAAATGTGATTGCCATCTTTATTTATAGCTTATTAATTTTCATTCACATAGAAGCAGAGAAAATCATGCAGAGACTCATATACTAATGATGCGCATTAGTGCGCTAGGTGGTCACAGTAGTGTGTACCGCATTGAATATATAGCTCCAAAGAGCATGATGTTTTAAAACCGCAATTATGACATTAATAGCATAATAGTAGCATGAAATGTAAGATTTTTTTCCAAACTGAGAAATATTAGCTTTGATAATATGCTACTAGTCTTCATAAGTGTCCTTTACTGGTTTTTAAATAGATTTGCTAGTCACATATTGAGCATTCGTGCAATAATTTGTCGATCACCTCATATACGGCGCAATATGAAATTTCCGCATGTTGCATTTATATAAATGAGAGAGGTTTTCTGATAACAATTGCATAAGACTGCATTGTGGAGTGGACAAATGAATAGCTCTTAAAAAGCGTTGAAACTTTTTATACATGGCTTCATAATTGTGTTTTGCATATTGCTTTCATGCCTTATGTTCAAAGATATTTTATATAGCCATGGTTTAAGCGACTTGCCTTTAACAACAATGTGTTTTAATAAATTTTTCAAACTTTGCCATGTTTTTGAACCCCCATCTTAGGTCTCAGCAATAGTAATGAGTATGATACAGACTTGTTGACAAATGCCTTGATATTATATATACAGCGAGTCACCCAATAATCCTGTTGTCTATCCGTGGATAGACAAAAGCGAATACTTGAAATACTGCCGCGAGATATAGTCAATACTGATAAATTTACGCTTTTTTATTTTTTTGTAATAATCTAAGCCTGTAGGAAGAGGACGAGCCTTTTCATCAAATGTGTTCCTCTGTTGAGGATCGATGGCAAATAAGCAAAATAGTGAAAACGGAAAATTGTGGATGATAATGTAGTTGTAACTAAGAAATGAACAGCATATGTACATATTTATATGCTGTATTTACTGTGCGTAACTAAGTAGGCTAGTTACAGAAATGCATAACATAAGATGGCAAGTTAGGAAATACAAACGTGAGGAGACTCCGAAGATTAAAACAGAATAATGAAGTGAATGTATAGCAAATAATTGATAAAAATAGCTGATTATTATATGGCTCGAAAGGATAAAAATGGAAATACCGAAAAAGACGACGATGTGCATCATGTCTTATCTTGTATGCTACCTCATCACCTGTTACTTGAAATGATCTCACGATTTTTTAAGATCTCTGCTTTTTCATCAGCAGTTCATTGTAGTGCAGCTGTAGACCTTTTGCTAGGCCATTGTTATTTTAGAAAACCTCATGATTCACGCGTGAGAGAGTGTCACACAGGCCTTACCTGATCGTCGTCAGATATGGCTTTCGATACACAGTTTACAATCGATACATCTAACTCATAAAATTATCACTTATCAAATTTGCATGATAGAAATGTTGAGACGTTTGAATGCTATGTATGATAGAGATTTGTTGCAGACATAGAAAACATCCATTTACTGGTAGCTGAAGCCATTGTGGTGATTGATCAAGTTATGCTGCCAGGTCATTGACAAATTTGAATATCGGGAGGGGGAAGATAGCCGACAAGCACCCATAAAATAGTCAACGGCGTATGTTATCTGGTATCGTCAATATGAACCAAGAATAAATTGGCTATCATTTTTATCCACTTCGGCTTGCGAACCTTCATGTAAATAAATCTCTATACTGATTCTTTACTTAATGAAGTGCGTCATTCATGGAACTACTCTTCCCGGCCACAGGGACATAGCTGCCCCACTACACATAAATGAAAATAATAGTACAGAAAACTAATCAGTTTTACAGCTATAGGCTTTTGATCATACTATAGAGTTACCGCGGTAATTATTCACGGTCTATTGTCGTTTTTGTTTTCCAGTATCAGCATCTAATTATTTATTAAGCAATTTATTTATTATTTTTTGTATATTGTTATTAATGCACAGTTTTTCTCGTAAAAATTTACATTGCTACATACATATATGATATACTGATGAACAAGTAGGATTTTAAACCAGATACATATTAAAGTGAAACTAGGAGTAGCCATTATAGTGGTGTCCCCTGGCCTTTAGGCGATCTAATACATATAGTTATAGGTAGGAGTTTCGTGGGGAATATTTTAAACGATACATATAGTGGATTTATTCGGGTGACTGATTAAGCGATTTCTATTTTATTTTAATCTGCATGACCTCATTGAGATCCAACATTTACAATGATATGTTTATATCAGTAGAATAACATAAGCTTGCAATTAATTTAATGTCCTCTCGTGGATGGCCAAAGTTTCTGGTATAATAAGAAAAATTAATTCATAAGCCAAAAAACTCTCTTGAGGCACAGATATCTGCAGACTCTACTTTCGGCATCTTCAACGATAATGTAAAATGTTATCATTTTTAGATCAATGTTGCATAAGAATTATAAGTCATGAAAGAGGAGGTAACATTGAATTTGAATAAATGTGAATACTTTTTAAATTATCTGCTGAAAAACCAAGGCATATACATATAGTGATAGTGAGTGAATTAAAGTGTAATGTACATTTATAACACTAGCCAATGCCGCACAGCCGATAAAGACTATAGGTGTATTATTCGCTGATGCATTTACACTCAAATGTATATTACTGTCATGTACAGAACTTATGCAAGAGGAATTAATGCGGTTTTTATATGTTCTGAATGTTTCTGTCAATAAATATCATTCATAAAGTAACAGATGTTGCATTAAAGTTTTTCATTCACGAATTCACCTTTCGCCTGTTCACACTCATTTGAGGCAATGAGAACTCTTCTTTATGCGCCTGCTATATACGGATTTGTTGGTAAGTAGAATAAATGGAATAAGTAAACAAAGGAAATCAGTTAATTACGTATATGATGTATCACTGAAATCAGGCTTTACACGTTGGAGAAAGTCTGCGTCAGATATTTAATGTGCGAGTATCGCACATTAAGTCTATGAACGAGGACTTTCTAAGTATAAAGAATGATATCTGCGCTCTAACTAGCTGCTTCAAGAGGCCCAACGGTGCGACCGGCAATTGATAGCGAAGCATGGCCCAATGCCTCCAGAAAAGCTTGAAAGGTATTTCAATCTCCTAATGTTGGAGGGTAGGGTTCGATCTGCAGTGAGACTGATGACAGATTGCGGTGATGGTGTTCTTGAACCTGCATCTGAAAATCATGGTTCTGGCAAAAATATGTGTATGATTGTCTTCAGTCGAAACAACCAATGCAAGGAAAACCTGATCCAAGTGCCTTTCTTGCCGCCACTGGAATTTATAGACATCACTGCATCTCATATTGAGAAAGTGGATAGAAGACTTTTCGGAAGTGCTGGTCCCATCGGTACTGATTCTGAACAATGGCGCGCCTTCCTTCTTCGCCACGGAAAAGCCAGCTCTTGTTTACGCGAAGCTATAGCTGCATCAACTCGTCGTCATGCAACTGAAGTTCGCCCAACGGAGGTTTACTCGTTGTGGGACTAATCTGTCGGCGTATTGATGCGTAGACCGCGTCCGAATCCCAGGAACGCCAACCCTACAACTACGTCGCCGTGCACAACGAGTAATACCTGATAATTCTACCTGATAATCGCATAAAAGATTTTTCATTCCCTTACTTCCTGTGATCCAGGAATGTCTTTCAAATAAAGGTCTTTAAAACTTCTTTAAGGGTTCAAGCTCGGTAACATTTTTTCTTTCAACGTGTAATCGACGTTTGGAATTCGCTGCCACCCTCCTTATATTGTTGAATCGGCTCTTCAAGATTTCAAGAGGAGTTTGTTCAATTTTCTACGCTTAGAAACAGGTTTTGTGGCGCTTTCTTTACATATATGAATGCATATGGTTCCTTACCTGTATGTGCTCACTGTTCTACCCACTGTGTATACTCCCTGTAAATTTGATTTACATTGGTGCTTATGTACTTTTGAGAGTAATGAATTATATATAATAAATAAAACAGAGTTTACCGAAACGTTAAATTGTTGACTATTGGGTAATTGCAAATGCATGTCAGTAACCTACTTCTGCCTACTTCAATTTATATGACCTAGAAGCAAATTAATTACCATTATAAATTGTTGATTTTATCAAACCATTTGCTTGAAAAACATTATTTCCGCCTCAAAAATAGACGCTTTTACATTGAAGATTTCTCTTTATTTCAGTGTTAATATTGATTTTGGATTCAAGCTCTCTGATTTCAGGTAAGAACATTGCTTAAGTTTATCTTACGATTGGTAACCCTTTTATAAAATCGCAGGTATCAAATGTAAAGACAAATTGAAAATACCTGGCTTGTGCCGTCGCTTGCAACGTTCAGGAAAATGTCTTAACAGTGCGGAAGTACGTCGTCAATGCATGAGAAGTTGCAACCTTTGTAAAGCTGTTATTGTCATGTCCAAGAAGGTTAAGAAGTCTGTTCCTAAGAAAGGTAAGCTCATTGTATTATTTGATCTTATCATTTACTCAAACATAATCAGCATCTTTTGTCTTTCTTTATCTCATCATTTTTCTTCAGATAGGAAAGACAAATCTAAGCCAAAGTGACACTTTTTCTGACTTGTATGTTATTCGATGAACTCTTTCGTCCACCTCCTTGTCCCTCCATGTTGTGTGAACGTATACGTAGCTATGTTCTTTTTTATATAACAATAATAAGCAAATTATTCTAGAAAACTTACATCCATCAATTTTACAGGAAACGCGCTCCATGCCCGCGAGAGGCGCTTGCAGGATTGCGCAAACGAAAGAGTACTTCCAATCATTAATTACTTCATTTAATTAAGCAAACTGCGCTGTTTCCTAAAACAAGTTTCTCGCCTGGTCAAGTGAATAAATTTAGTAATCAATTAATTATGAGGTCACGATTGAATTTGATGAGAATAAACAGAAGATAAGAGAACTTATCCGGTTGTGCAACGATTTAGGAAACGGACTGTATGTACATCAAGTACAACTAAGTAAAAATTTCTGATTTAAGCATTAACGACATTTTTCGATTCACAATCATTCAAAAGTGTTAACAGATTCTTTTACAGTATTTTCTATATAAGAAAATTAAGCCTTATGTTTAACAATATATCAAAACTATCTTAAGACTTGCGGCATTAGTTCACTTCAGTTTCTTATTCAAGCCGCTTGCCCTTTGGATTGCAATGGGGAGTGATTGGATTATGATACAAATTGCTTGCTAAAATTTAAAGCTCACATCCTTATCAATGCTCAGATTCATGAGGGTGCATGTGCAACACCCAGGTATGCAATTTTTCCGGTTTTTGACGGAATTCCAGTCCACTGTGTGATAGTCATATTTTCACTCTAAGATTGGCATTTCTTACGGGTCCCCATCATATGCCTGATGCGTGCCTTTCCAACGACATGGCTTCGAAAGAAATTAGGCTCATTTGGACCCTACATGTTGACGTCAAAATTATTCTGCCACAATCTGTCCTTTCGTTCAATTTTAGGCGGAAACTGTGTCAACAGTCACCGATTATGTAATGAATGGAAATTGCGCGGTTACTGCAAGATGAGAAAAGCTAGAATGCGACATAATTGTCGTCGAGCATGCGGAATGTGTCGTAAAATCTCCACCATGTCCGATTGTCGGGATAACGTTCCAAGCCGATGGTGCCGAGTTCAACTGAGAAAGGGATTTTGTATCAGATATCCACGGCGAATGAAAGCAATGTGCAGATCTACGTGTAATCTTTGTCCCAAAGTTATCAGTAAGTTAACTTCTTAGGTTTAAGTACAGCCTAGCATACGCGTACCGCGTACGCCTGCCGTAAAGAGTCAGCAATACGTGATCTGATGCTGGCCAAAACAGTGGGAATGGTTTATGATATCTCGGCGGCGAGCATTTATACTTTAACGCGTCGTCTACAGTTGTTACAGTTGTCGTTGAAAGTGGATGAAAGTGGAAATGGAAGAGAAAACCGAAGAGATTTTGAATTTATATCTTGATACATAAAAAGTGGCAAGAAAGAAGAAGAAGAGAGAACTATATCAGGCCCCTATGAATGTTACAAATACTCAACCGGGAGAATTCAATGCGCTCGTGCCATACTGTACTGGTCACTTCTTTACTCTTTTATCTTTACAATGATGTTTGACCCACTTCCACCACTGATTCGGCGATAGTACCATTTTGATGTATCTGCATCCCTTCTTGACCCTTGTGATCTGTGCTGTGTATTCTTACATATTCCAATTTCCTCACTACTCAATATCATTTATCCTCTCATCTCTCTCTCTCAACTCAACTTCCTGCTGCCTTGCTTGGGCTTAGCGTAAAAGTAAGATGCGAGTCAATTGCCGAAATCTACGCGCATAGATTCTCTTTATGTCCAAATGACCGGGTGAATCACTCTTCATGTGATGACGTCAGAGTATTTTCCTCTCTCTTGGCGCGGGGAAGCCGGCGCGTATGCTACGCGCGTAGAAGTATAAACCGCCCTTTATACAGCTTATTCTTATGACTGATAGACTATCCTTACAACGATATTGTCTCATAGAAACTGATAATGGTTTCAAATTTCAAAATTATATTTTAGCAGTATTATAACCAAAATGACTAAAATTGATGATAAAGCCAGAACCTGCATTATATTGCTTTTTTATACTTACAATATTTCGGCTTCATAGCCGTCGTCAGGGATACAAAAGGAAGAAAAAAAGCTAGGAAGACATGGAAATACAAAATTCGAAAGGTAATGTATTCAGTCATAGAAATATCAAAAATTCCGTAGCTCCTACCTTTCGTCTCTTGAGTTCAATACTGGACACAGATTTTGTATAAAAATGGCTTCTCTTAGTCTTAAGTTGGCAGTGTCTGAATCTGTATCAAGGATCTGTGTTCTTATTGTAATCGTATTAGCCTACATATTCGTAGATGGCGGCACACTGACGATTCGAGACGAATGCAATTAGACCAAAGATCCTTGCCACGTATTCAAACACTGCCAATTTAAAACTGAGATAAGCCACTTTTACACAAAATCTTTGTCCGGCATTGAACTCAAGAGATGAAAGTGAGGGAGCTTCGGGATTTTATATTTCTTTGATATTTCTGTGATTGAATGCATTACCTTTCGAATTTTATATTTCCATGCCTTCCTAGCTTTTCTCTTCTCTTTGTATGTCTGACGATGGTTGTGAAGCCGAAATATTGGAATTACAAAAACACTAAGTTGCAGCTTCTGGCTTTATCATCAACTTTACTCATCTTGACAATGGTTTGACTGATATTAACTTTGCAGTTTCTTTATGATTAGAAATTAAGCATATAACTGAAAGTGTGCACTGCAGATTGAATGAAGTTTATCTACAGCACGTTCTTGTAATTTGTTTTGATATAAATTTTCGGTTATTCAATTTTTAATTTTCATTTGCATACTACACCAAGTAAACAGCGATAATTCAATGAATAATGTAGCATTGTGCCGCTGAATTAATTGTTTTATGTATTTATAAGTTGTCAAGTTAGAGTTATGAGAAGATAATCATGATGTGCCTATCCATTTTTTTCTCTTTTTCAGATTGTAAACGTGGATGGCAGCAATATGATGTTTCTTGCATCAAGTTGTTCAAAAAAAGAAAATCGTGGAAGTCAGCGTATGACACATGCAGAATCCACTCAGCTTATCTCGTTAGCATTTATGGTCCCATGGAAAATGATAGAATCATCAGTTTTCTGTAAGTCCTATGTTTGCGCAGAATCACACCCTCAAATAACTTTTAAGCATCATCATTTTGATAAAAACTTCGTGATTCAGGGTGTGAACTGAGCCTAACATCAAAAAATCAATGCTTCGTGAACCAAGGGAAGCGAATTTGTTGACTATGCTTCTGTTTTCTTTAACTGTGCGGCATAATGCATCTGAATGATATATAAATGATTTCATTGACGGAAAGCAGCTACTTGTCTCGGTGAATTTGAGCCTTCGACCCCTGGCCATCTAGGATGGCGTTCTACCAGCTGAGCCATCAACACGCCAACTGAAGGATTTGCATGCGCATTACAGTCAGTGACTTCATCCCTCAAGACATTCACACAAACTATCAAATTCAGAGAAGGTTCAAATTAAATTTGAATTTAGAATTGGCATGCCTATTGACCAAGACCGGAGGCGCACAGGAGAACCCACAGTCCATCGCTCGTAGTTCGCAGTTTGTGCATCTTTAGCCCATGCATAAGCAAATTTGTAGTCAGTACTAGCCATAGCTAATTGATTGATGCAAAATATACCCAAATCATGATATGATTGTTGTTATCAAAGAAGCTGTTCTTTATTTATATCAAAACAATTTTAATAATGTCATGATTGATAATTATTATTTTGTAAATTATCCTCCGTTATTTTCAAGTGAGAAAGTGAAAGTCAATGAATCGATTTGGTTTGGCTTGAATGACATCAGTATTGATGGGAGATTTACATACACTGATGGATTGGAAATAAGTTTCAAAAACTGGAATCGTGGTGAGATTTTTATATTTCTCTACAAATAATTCAAATACTTCTGATAGCCGTTAGCTTCTTTATTCCATTATCCGCCAAATATATTTTGAATTGATGGAAGTGATTCCAAATATTCTCCTGCATGTATTGTGATGAAATTTGATAGTAATTTTAGTGATTTGCTCATGTGTACATGTACACGCTCGTTAATCCATTTCGTAATATTTCAAACTAGGTGTAATTGTCTGAAAAACATAAGAGATGCATCGGATATACAGCACTATCCGGTACTGATTCGATATCCAGCGAATTTTAAGTATCCATCCGGAAACGCAGACTATCCGACCGTATAATGCCGAATAGTGAGCTAAAAAAGGCTTGCACAAGCAACGGAGAATTTTGAAAAAATAAAATGTTCAGCACATTTTAAGCAAAATTGTGTGCATTTTGCAAGAACTAGGATTGTAGGAGTAGAGATAATGTACATGTAAATGAACAAGAACATCTTTATCTCAAATTCTGGCTAGGCTATACTGCAGCTTGAGATCAGTCTACTTACAAGCATATTGATTACTATAAGAAACAACAGAAAATGAAAGTGTTATTGTGAACTTGAGCATGTGTCCACCAGCCAGTAGTCGTTCGAGTTCATATCAAAACTATGTCTTGAATAAGAGGGTTCATGGATGTATATTTGAGAAAAAAGTAAGATTGGACTTACGCTACATCAATTAATTAAAACAAGTCCCTCAATTGTATGTGCAATGTTTTGCATGTACATCCGCCAACAAAACTCGACACACCATGTTTAAGACTGTTTTCACAATCACAGAGCATTGTGGAATGCATTACCCGAAACTGTTGTGTGTTGACGGTAGTATGGAATCAAACTATCGGTCAATACAGTCTCGAGAAAATATTCTAAGAGCGTCAGATGATTAGTAAAATCCTATACATACGTGGTGTGATGTGATCCAAATTGTCTCGGACTAGTCTACTTACAGATAACCGGTCATGACGATCACTATTTCAGATGCAAATTTAGGTTTCTTAGGCATGAGAAATATGGTAGCCGAAATTATTTTAGTCAGCTTTCTATTTTTAATAATTCCATTATCATTTTAACATGATTTTTTTATTTTCCTAATTGATCGAGATCCAATTTGTCTTGTTCTCAAAGGTAGATTGATTTTAATTTGTACCGCATTTGACGGACATCTTTAACATGAATATTGTACTTTTGTTAATTGCTTCGTGTCATGACATCAATGAGTGAAGTCCATTCAGCACGCATTCATTAAGAAATCCGTGTCAGTCATTGACAATGGTCCTTTGTCCAGTCAGTTTTCACGATAGATGTGACAAGCGTGTCCTCAGTCGAATATCGCAATGTGATACGATTCCTCCTGATCCGCGGCTTTGCTAACCGAAACATTCTAAAGGAATTAAGCCTGACATGGAAGCAAAGCTCCATCAAGAACTACTGTCTATTTCTGGATTAGCGAATTTAAACGCGGAAGGCAATCTGTGGAGCAAAACTTTTCAACTGTTGGACGGCCGCAGGAGATACCGGAAGAGAAATCCAGTCAATGCGATGAAGTGATCACATCACACAGAAGGACAACCATCTGTGAGTTGTCAAGAGAGTTGCGAATCAGCTATCACTTCTGACATGATATTATCGAAGGACTTGGATATCGTAAACTGGCATCACGTTTCGCACCGAAGTTTCTGTCACCTGAAATGAAGGAGAACAGCCTTCTGGCGGTACAATCAAATTTGGATCTGTACGAAATGTACGGAGATCAGTTTCTGAACTGCATTCTTACTGAGGATGAAGCGCCTTTAAGTTTGTATATGCCTCACAGTAAGCGAGAATCTGCAGAATGGCGAAAATCAGGCGCGTCTGTCCCTTTGAAAATGCGATCCGGAACATCACATCGACGGTCGTTGATACTGACAGTCTTTTGGAACGCATCGGGAATTCAACTGGTTGACTTTGCGGATAAGGGAGTAAGAATCAATGGCGAGTATTATTCAAATCTGTTGTCTGAAGCAAGGAAGAAGATAAGAAAACCACAAAACATTTTCCTGATTCCCCTGATCGATTGTCAATTAGTATTTGTGGATAAAAGTGAAAAAGACAGTTTCTTGAACGTGAAATGTTGCATTCCACTATTTTTGCTTGTGTGTCTGTACATCTGTATTTTACTTGGAATTTTTTTCATTATGTTTCAGGTGAGCCGAAGGCGTCAAAATCCAAACGTTGTGTTGCATTTGGACTGCCAGGGAGAGCTAAATTTCGATGGGAATGTCGCAAGTGTTCAATGAAGTTTTCATTTATATGCATGAGTAAGTAACTTCACTAATTTTCCATAATAACTATTAAAATAGTCTTGGTCTCAAAATATTTGATTTTATCGAAATTCTCGTCCATATGACGGACTGCTCATAGGAATCTTTCTTATTTTTTGGAAGATTTACTTACCAACTTTCTTGTAAATTGATAACCAATAGTAAAGTGAACATACTGCTTCTCGGCGTCCCATGTCTCATGAAAATTTACTTGTATATTTCATACTTCTGCTCATCAGTGATTACACTCCGATGATATGCGGAGATTTGTGTCTAGCATATTTAACATATTATTAAAAGTACATCAATTAGCTAAACCGTTCTACATTGCATCTACATATATACATATACATATCTTCATGTGCATCTAAATATATTAAAAGTTAGCCTATTTTCACAATTATGCACCTAACGCTGACAGAATGAGTAGCCATAATTGCTCTTAACTTTCTTCATTTGTTTAAAGCATCATTGAGTATAACATGCACTTCTAATTGTATAACATTCACAATTAGCCAATTTGTTTCGCCAGTTTACAAAGACAATGCGATGGTATTTATTTCTTTGACAACATCATAATAAAATCAGAAAAAGTTGAAAGTCTTTCACACAAAGAATTCGTTGTTTCAGTTTTCGAACATTTCGACTGGAATTTTGAATTTAAATAGGAAAAATTTCATCTCATTCTTATGATTTCACTCCGAAGTCCGAACACAACGCCGGCATTTAAAAAGGAAATTTTTAAAAGGAACTTGAACAGTATGTAGGCGCAACTATAAACGTCATATACTTGTATATAGACCTACGTAATTATGCAACGTAGCATTACAAACTTTCACTGATTGCTGTCACGTTGCTTTTTGCCATACAACTATTATCACACTAGTTTGTATCATTCATGCATAAATATTATTTATCCCACATATCTATTTTATCACGAAAAAATGATTTTTGTCGTTTCGTCATGCATTTTTTGCAACTTTGGTTGAATTTCGATAATTTTAGGAAACCCTGGAAAGCACTGCGGTCACAAATGTCATCAAAGCGCTCACTGCATTCCCACATCGAAAGGACGACATATTTGTCAATGCAGGGAAAGATTTTACGGAGATGGTGTAAAGAAATGCAACCGTAAGTTGAATAGACAGTATTGAAAATATGTTTTGATATCCTCATGAATTGTCGATAGCCATAGCACCTCCATGTAAGAAAAATATAGAGGTTATGAAATACACAAGTTTGTTGGTACTACCCTTCTCTAAAAAATGTTGGTTCTATCGTTAAAACAAATTCACATTTTAACTTTCCGGACCACGTCCGTAAAATACAAAATAACTTTCATTCCTTAAGTGGACCATCTCTGTATTTGAACATGTACCACATAATGAATGGTTCAAGATGTCAAGAAACCTCCACATAGATAGACGACGAATTTTGGTGACAGGGGTGAATTTTACCACAGGTGGTTTGATATTCAGATTTCTAAACAAATATTCCAACCCAGTAGTGGCGAGCATCTTTGAATCAGTGCCTATATATCCTTCGTCAAATCCAGATAGAGACTCGAGCTGATGAATGGGTTTCATCCACGCTTATAAATAGCTCATCTCTATTTCCCACGGTTTTTTTTGGCGCATGGTTAAGTGATCTGAACCTTTAAGTGATCAAGTCTTGTAATACCGTGATGGAAAATTGAAAAGTAATAGTGCTTCTACCTCACCAGGTTTTTTGACCTTGGGCTTGGATCTTTTATTTTTCATCCAAGTTTGTTGAAAAACAAGGTGGTCAAGCCCAACCTTAGTTCACGTTTATTTTGTATCAAGTTACCTGAATTCAAAACGCATCTCCAATTTGTGCGTTTATCTTCAAAAAGAGTAGTTTTCTGGAGTCTAGTGAGATCAATTTAGGAGGCTTCCACTAAGTGAAGCACATCGGGCGCTGGAAGTCATTGATGTCTCTTATTGGTACTATTAATGTGGTAGCTGAATCTACTCATAATTGTTCGATCCATAATATCCACTTGACTCATCTGTTCCTTAATATTTCAGAAATCTTTCATCCCTGCACCTGCGAAGCGTCTGCTGATCCTTACTACAAGACATTCGAAGATCAGTGGAAATACGTCGGTCATTCTTGCGAATATCTTCTTTCCAAATCCCATCAGGACAAACACCCATGTAATTTTGAGATTTGGGCTACTAATGGTAGACTAAGAAGAGAAGATCTTCATTTAAATGCTTCATTTATTCAATCTATGAGGATTGTTGTTCATGGCCATAACATCCATTTAAATCAAAATCGCCAAATGAAAGTAAGTAAATACAGTTCTTTGTTGGTCACTGTATTATAAATCATAGTGTTGAAGTAGCATCTCTCCCTTGCTGTTTCTTGATCTGGTCGGTGTGAATGCACATTCACGTCAACTCACTAGAGACTTATTGCCTTCTAACAGATCACTAACTGATTGGTTGAAACGTGGGTGGGGTTCGGGTGGATTGCATGAAAACTAGTATATCGCTGCTCATGCCATCTTGAACACCTGGTGAGATTGTGATCCAGGCTTTCCTCCTCTTCGCCGCGTTCATTGCAAATCGCCTCCTCAGCCAAGTCGATAAGTCGGCGATGCTTCTTGAGAAAAAGAGAATGTCTCGTCCTGCATCTTTCAATTTCGGTGCGTTCTGTTCTACTCAGCATGACTTCTTTATGGTTGTGCTCGTACTTCGGTGGTTGTTTTTCTTTTTCCATTCGTTATAAGGTTTGTACGCATTTCGAACTTCATCTTGTCAATGTAAGGAATGTTGTTCTGGTCTAATTGAGTGGCACCTTTTCAAGTGTCTGGATGTGTGTGATCAATTTCTACTAAGTGGATGGGAACGAAGTGAAATTGAACAGTGCCAATATATTTGCCGCCAGACCAAGTGCTTCATCAATGGCTACAAAGTGACTCAGTTTTCTCAATCACGTATGAAACTGCAGAACTGATAGTTCGAGGGCTACTGACGTTTTATTCCTAAATTCGCACACGAGCTTCTTGTTATTTTTAATTTGTAGACTGTCACCCAACATCAGTAAAACGACTTCCAGTCGTCTTGCAAGTTACAGAGGGTCAAACATCGCAAAAATTCTGGAATAAATAAATTCCATTTATTTATGTAGATCCATGTGCCTCCGAGTTTGGTACACTTAATAGCGTAATGGTGCAACATCCACTTAATCACTCAAAATGAGATTTGTCTTTTTTCATTTTTGTGATTATGATTGTAATCTGAAGGCAAAAATCTTCCAGAGTAGGCAGAAATGTGATATACCTCGCATCCTCTAGCTTGCCCGAATGCTCTTAATGATGATGAAGACGTCATGATGACCGATGTTATTGTTGCAGATAACAAGCACTGTCCTGATCACAAAATGATATTCAAGTAATGTATTGTAGGTACGACATGCCGACAAGTGTAGACGGTTTCCATTTCACTTGTTTAATGTATTTCGGTCATTCTTGCTGATTTTAGTTTCCACCGAACCATTTCATCTCGTCAGATCAACGCTAATTATGATCTGCTGTAAATCGGTTGATATAAACGTATGACTCTTGGTGACTTCTGTTGAGATTTGATAAATTTGTCAACAGCGGGGTAACAGCCAGGTCATTGAAGAGCCTCAGAACACATGCAGGATTAAGTGATACGGAATGCATTCACCTTCCAAACATGCTAGCGACAAAGCAATTCCTTCCTGGCCATCAACAGATGTAACCAGAAGACAGATTTCGACCTTTTTGGGCCTCAAA
The DNA here is from genome assembly GCA_907163375.1 of Prostheceraeus crozeri. Classification (NCBI taxonomy): domain Eukaryota; kingdom Metazoa; phylum Platyhelminthes; order Polycladida; family Euryleptidae; genus Prostheceraeus; species Prostheceraeus crozeri. The sequence continues at coordinate 120,636 of CAJQUW010002906.1, read as the reverse complement.
AAGGATATGTTTGAATCAGTCACATTGAACCAGGCTGGCATGAAAGTACTTCATCAAACCAGACAGCATGCTCAAATTTTATTTGAAATTTTGAGCCCTCTGATTAAGGCTGATTGATTTGTATTTCATCTCAATATTACTTTATTGTTTTCCACAGGTGAATGGAATCCAACGCTATTTTCCTTTTCTGAACGATAATGAGCATTACGAAATCAAGTTGCAAAAAGGATATACTATTGTTAAATCTCGAATTTGTGGTATAGAAGCCGGATTTAATGGTCGAGGATCTGCTTTTGTTAATGTGGTAAAAAGTTTCCCTAATAAATTGAAAGGTAAGATCCAAAAAATTGGCAATGTGTCTGTTACACATGATAATCAGGGCAAGTATTTCACACCATTTTGCAACAAAATTCAAATTGCTCCTTTTGACGTTTCTCTGTATTTCACTCAACGAATTACGTAGAAACTACTCTCTAAGAATCTCTGCATAATTTCGCTTTCTATATGAACATTATTATTCAAGGTCTGCGCATTAGAATAAACTGCAAATGACAAATATAAAATCAATGCTATTCACCACCTGGCGATGCCGACTGGAAGCATGCGATAATTATTCTCTTCTCTTTTATAAAGTTGACAGGCAAGCAATGAGGATCTTACAAGTCTGTTCAAAAAATGTTTAGAAAATATATTTCTTAATATTGTGACGAAAGTCTGGTAGTGCACCATTTCGGTACTATAATGACTTGGTTTAAGTTATTTTTACAAATATCAAAAATTCCGAAGTGATTTTCAAAATTTTGAAATTATTCACAGATCGCGAAAAAACGAATTTTGGGAGCTTATATTTATTAGCGAAACCGCTTAATTCCTAGAATGCTAATAGGCTCGCTGCGAAAAGTGCAACATATCGAAGACACTTATAATACTTAAGTAGTCAAATAATTCACAACAATATTATGAAGATCGCTTATATGGAGTCATCTTGCCAAGTGGATTGTTCAGACTTTCTGCAAACTCAAGGCGCAAGCGGAAGTCAGCCAAACATGTGCTATGTGCAATCTGTCTGCAGTCTATGATTTGTAATGTCTGTTATTTGTTCGTGAAATTATGACTGTTGAGAAAAGTTCCGTGTTACTTTGTAGCACACTACTGAAACTTCGTCCTATATATTGCGCCAGAAATAATCATTATGCATCATGTCTTTTGAAAGCGCAATGCAAATAGAATCATTGAATATTAATTCGCATCCTCAGTTGACTAATGAGAATAAGTGTAGATATTCGCCATTTCAACCAATATCAGGAATCATCTCACACCACGTTCACATCATTCAACATCAACACACCATTCTATTTAATATGCAAGCATACCTAGAGTAAGTTTGAGTTGACATATTCAGTTGATTCTTTTCACATTAATTGATAGAATGCAACATACAAATATTATAGCACATCAGCAGTCAGAGGTTAGTTAAATCATGAAAAATGGGCTAGAATTTGCAAGTCAGAAATAATCCATATATATTCATTAAATAGTCCTTTTTAAACAAACTTGAGACACTTTGTCTAAGTTCATGTTATTCTTCGATATCTTTCTCAAAACTCTAAATTTTGGAAATTTAATAAAACCTAGTTGCTGTTTTCTATTCTTTCATATTCGATGCAATTTTTTAGTTGAGCGTCTTGAAGTAATCACATCCTTTTTAATTCCAATAAGTACACGTCTAGGCTTCAAAAGTCTACTACTTATGTAAGTGCAGAGTAGACTATTCAGTTGCGCGCATGAGAAACACGGTCCAGACACATGTTCGTTCAACTCAATGTGTCTACAAATTTGACAGAAAATTCTATCGAAGTGATAGATTACCCTGCTGCGCATCATTTACAGCAATACTACAGTGACTGACCAGATTACTAAATTTTGCAGTATTGTGGTGTTAGTCCGGCAGCCAGAACGAGTTTTTGCAGGGAACGAGGCCGAAAGTGAGACTTTCACAGAATGATGTACACCCTATGTCTACTTCGAATCGGCACGTCTGCCGAGTTCTAGTGAGTTCCTCTTCTTGTCAGACAGGATCAAAGAAAAACACTTGTAAATGCAATGGGACGCAGATTGCAGTTTTCGGATAAAATGAAATTTTGCATGTTTTCTCTGATTAAACGAAAAGTACTAAGCCCAGAATCATATTTTTTGGCATGGAATGTCTTCAGGTCATTTCCTATTATGTGCATGTGCTATTATCATGCATCTAATCGGCAATGTATGTGAGAATGTGGTTGAAAGTGGATAATGTTGCTCAAAGTGTTTGTGTTTTCCGACATTAAGAGGCTCGCCAAATCTAAATGTGTTTAGCTTTATAGACAGGAGTGCATGGAAATGACCTGAAGACATTCCATGCCAAAAATTATGACTCTGGACTTAGTACTCTTCGTTTAATCAGAGAAAACATACAAAATTTCATTTTAGCCAAAAACTGCAATCTGCGTCCCATTGGATTTACAAGTGTTTTTCTTTGATCCTGTCTGACAAGAAGAGGAACTCACTAGAACTCGGCAGACGTGCCGATTTGCAGTAGTCATACGATGTACATCATTCTGTGAAAGTCCCACTTTCGGCCTCGTTCCCTGCAGAAACTCGTTCTGGCTGCCGGACTATGTGTTGTTTCAGACTAGTTCTTCATTTTTTAGGATTATGTGGTCGATGCGCTGCTCAGAAAACAAATTCGTCGAGGAAGAAATCGCCACCTATTATTTACAACAAGACTACTAAGTGAGTTTTGCGCCATGGCTGAATAAATCCGGCGATTTTTTTCTCCTTTTGACTGTTTGTATGATATCTACATGAATAACTTAAGATAATCACCGAATAATATCATCACATGTATGATAACTATTTCTTTATCGAACTTATGATCACCATGCATACTGTATATAATGTATGTATTTAATATGTGAGCGTGTTGTATTTCTAATTCTCTATTGTTCACTGTCTTAGGACATAGCAATCCGACTCTCGACCGCATGCCTGACATCCTATTATCAAGTGTTCTGGTGACGTTTCATGATAATAACATTTCATTATTGTGCATGTTTCGTGAGTTGTTTTATGCCATTGTTATACAGGTATAAATATCCACGTCTGCAAATAAAGTGCATCTTTGCTATTTGGAATTCGCGTTTTTACTTTCACGGGTTTGTCTTGCTGAGAGCGGCTCGTTAAAAGTTGGTCGACGTGAAGAGATTCAAGGGTGAGCGTGATGAAAATATTGATCAATGACAGCGGTGTCTATAGTAAGAGGCTGAGATGGCTCGAATGTTTTGGATGGTCCTGCTTTCGCGACCTGGGATCAATTGGAGCCAACAGATAAAAATGACTTTAAAGTTGTGATGAAGGCTTTGAAGAGAGTTTATGGACTTAACAAGGCAAGTGCCTGGCTAAAACTCAAATCCCTCCGTTTGTGGCCTGGCGAACAGATCGACATCATCGCAGATGATGCAAAGACATTGTTGAAGGTTATCACTGGCAAAGATCCTGATGAGGGTATCGTTAGCTGTGATCGATGCGTTACCAGCTGATGTAAAGGAGAAGGTGTATATCCAAGACGGCGAACGGCGAAGGCGCTTTTGGCAACTCGAGATGCCTTACCCACCGCAGTCGCTGCGACGATGGGTCCGCAAAACAGCCAAATGAAAGTCTCCAAGCAAATGGTTCGCTGTCAAGGCTGTCGCCGCTTTGGCCATGAGAAGGCCAGCTGTATTATCACCTGTTTCTTTTGTAAAAGGGCATATTCAGCGATTTTGCCCACACCGTCAACAACAGGCAAGTGCGAGCATGGCTGCGGCGACGGAAATCACCGGTGCACAAATCTCACGTCCAATGAATGTCAATGGCCAAAGGATGAACGCGCTGATCGACACTGGATCTGTGACTTCTGTCATTGGTGAGCATGTGGTTGGGAATGAGAGTCGGTCTAGGTCCTACATTAGTCTTCATAATGTATGTGCGTACGTATGTGTGATAACTGATAATAATGAAGAGCTGGGACCCATTAATGCATATGTAGTCTTAGAAACTGATCTACCTACTGGTATTGATATCATTTTGGGTTCGAATGTATTTGAGAGAACGGGTTTAATATTACATCCACGCGTACGTCCAGGTACTGAGCTAAAAGTAGATTTTCCCTATAGTAAAGGGCCTGTAGTTTTTTTGCTACTTTTAATGGAAGTAGATGGTGCGTAAGGTGGAATTGGAGACAAAATTTAGAACCAGGATCCGATTGTAAGATACCGTATAATATTATCGATGATCAGGATAAATCACCGTGTGATAAATGACTGGATTAATGAGGGCATATTAGTAAGGCATGACGTAAGTTTCCATGGGAAAATAAAAAGGTACTTACCGATTATTGCTGTGCGTCAGCAGAAGGGCGATACCGTTAAAGTTCGCCCTGTCTTGGACTATAGAAGTTTAAACGAATCCATTGAGTCTCATACTGCTGAAGCTACTCCTACTTGTGCTGACACGTTGCGTCAGTGGCGGCAACTGGGGCCTAAGTGTTCTATTATTGATTTGAAGCGTGCCTATCTACAGGTAGAAATTGATCCGAGTTTATGGGCATACCAAGCTGTTAGGTGGAAAGGAAGTGACTTTCTGTTGACGAGGCTTGGTTTCGGCTTGGCCTCAGCCCCAAAAATAATGACAGCTATAGTTACACGAGTATTGCAGGGTGACCAGAAAATCAAGGAAGGTACTTCTAGTTACATTGACGATATATATGTCTCTGGTCAGGTCCCATCTGAATAATTGGGGCCTTATAACAAAAGAGTCACAAAAGGAGACGTTAGATTACTGGGACTATGTGTGGACTCAGGGTTGAGATGGCGCAGAGACGGTTCTCTGCCCTTAATAGCTAACATTCTTACGCGGCGTGAAGCACATAAGTACATAGGAGAATGTTTAGGACATTACCCCGTGGCGGGATGGCTTCGAGTCGCCTGCGCGTTTGTACAGCGGTGCACTGCCGAAGATCATACTAGGTGGGATGACCCAGTTTCGGAAAAAATAATGAGTTTGATTCGAGAAATAGATGTTCGACTGAAAGTGTCTGACCCTGTCGGAGGCATGTGGGAGGTTGATCCTAAAGCTCCAATCACGGTCTGGACTGACTCCAGTTCTCTAGCCTACGGGGTTTATTTAGAGGTTGAAGGTCAGGTGGTCGAGGATGCGGCTTGGCTGCGCCCGAAGGATGATGCTACGCATATAAACCGGTCTGAATTAGACGCAGCTATCAAAGGCCTGAATCTTGCCTTAAAATGGGGTAAGAGGGACATTACGATCAAAACTGACTCCATCTCAGTTTATAGATGGTTGCAATCTGTTATTCATAAGACAAGAAATGTTAAGACTCGTGCACTCGCAGAAGTTTTGATTAAGCGTAGACTTAATATTATTTCAGACATTATCCGTGAGGAACAGTTGGCAGTACAGGTCGTTTGGATTGAGTCAAGTTTAAACAAAGCAGATTCATTGACTAGAGTGCCTAATTCATGGGTCAGGGAGAAACTAGATAGCGTTGATTACGCTGACATCAAGTTTGTTCATGAAATCAACCATTTTGGCACGAATCGAACATATGAATTATGTAAAGAGCGGTATAAAAATAAATCCGTTTCAAAATCTGATATTAAGGCCGTCATTGGCGATTGTGCAACTTGTACCCGCATAGACCCTTCGAATCGCTTTAGTTGGGACAAAGGATCGATATCCGCGAATAATGTTTGGGAAGTTTTAGGCACTGATGTAACTCATGTAGACGGTAGACCTTATTTATCCGTTATCGATACTGCTTCCAGATTTACAATCTGGCGTAGCTTAAGAAATGAATCCTCCACTGAGATAGCTTTCAACATTGAACAGATCTTCGCAGAATTTGGTCCCCCAGCGTACATAATGAGTGATAACGGGACAGTTTTCCGTAGCCGCGAGTTTAATGAGCTGTTAGATAAGTGGAAAGTTCAACAGGTCTTGACTTCCGCTTATAGGCCCCAGGGAAACTCGGTGGTTGAGCGGGTTCATCGTACCGTTAAGAGAACCGTAAAGCGTACAGGAAAATCCCTCGCAGAGGCCGTTTTCTGGGTTAATAATACAAAAGGTAAAAACGATTCAACACCTTACGAATTAGTTTTCTGTGCGAAGTCTAGAAAGCCGGATGTTACAGCTGATCGCATTGAGATAGAACGACCCAAATTGAATTACGAGGTAAACGACAATTACTTTGATAAAGACCGTAATCCTTTTCTTGTTGGCGATAAAGTTTTTCTTAAGCCTCCTTCCTCCCGATGTGATGACGTTTGGAGCGGTCCACACGTCGTGACAAAAATCATTTCGAGTGTTTCAGTTGAGTTAGATGATATAAATGTCTCTCGTCATGTATCGCATTTAAGACTGGTACCTTATTGCAGGGAATCTACCGAAGTCGACTTAGAAACGAAATACTGCTCTTTGACGAATGATAGCGATGTCGAAATTGATTCTGAGGCGGTACCCCGAAGGAGTAGTCGCGTGACTAAAAGACCTATTTTTCAAGGTGACCATGTCGTTGATTACAGATAGCAGACCTTATATTGTTTCGTATATAATATATACTTTTGTATATTAGTTTCTTAAGAAACTAGGGAGCGTGTGAGCGTGTTGTATTTCTAATTCTCTATTGTTCACTGTCTTAGGACATAGCAATCCGACTCTCGACCGCATGCCTGACATCCTATTATCAAGTGTTCTGGTGACGTTTCATGATAATAACATTTCATTATTGTGCATGTTTCGTGAGTTGTTTTATGCCATTGTTATACAGGTATAAATATCCACGTCTGCAAATAAAGTGCATCTTTGCTATTTGGAATTCGCGTTTTTACTTACATAATATTTGATAAACTCCACCATGTTTTCATTGTGATGACAATTTAGAGCGATCATCTGAACTTCTTTAGACATTTTTCATTCATTATCATATGCGTTTGCAAGTTCACGACTTTGTAAATTTACAACGCAATGCAAACTAAACTCATTAGATAAAAGTCAGCATATAAGTATTTAAAGTATACTAATGTAAGTATACAGTGTCAATATAATGGATAATATAATTGTATAATTTAATATAAGTATGCAAGCAATCAAAGTGCATTTAAACACTTTGCATTAGATTAATAGAATTCAATTGCACAATTAAGAGCCATTTTTGTGAAACACTAGCGAGATACATAAAACTCGAATGTATTTAACTCGAAGTCATTACGTGAGAGTGCATGACTTTCTCTTAATACATTCGAGTTTTACTTACATCCTTTGAGTTCTATCTCGATGAAGCATTTTGAAGAAGCACTGCAATAAATGTGAAGCATTGATGCTCCGTTATGATTTTGCATTATGATTTTGCAAATAAAAATCGCAAGATGGATTTATGGCACTCAGATTTAGCCTGCTCTCAGTCGGTGTCGCACACGGGAATAAATAAGGTGTTGGAACAAGAAGTGGACGACGTTACAAGTTTAAGACAATTGGAGGGAACAATGGATGCATGCTGAGAGTTAATATGCTCCTGAAATAATTTATACGAAGAATCTTTAATGCTAGGAGGCTACAAATTTAGTAGCATGATAATAATGACCAACAAGGAAAAGAAACAAAGTTACCTCGGCATAATTAGCGACAGTATTCTCTCCTTCTGTATACAAAGGTCAGATTTGTCACGAAATGTGGCCAGCGCTTCAATCATATTCAAGGAATAACTGGTTGGCTTATCACTTTCATAGAACTCTGAAATAATGTTGAGTTTCGTCATAAATTACATGACAATCCTGAAGTTGCCTTACAATCGCACTTGGAGGCTGTCTCCCATCGCGGAGGCTGTCTTGACTGTTGCCTCAGCCATAGAGGTAAGTGAAATTTGAACGGCTGCATCGACTGGCCATTAGATGGTCCAACGTCCAAAACAAACCTTCCCTGTGTGACATGTTGAACAAATCTTGTGTAAAACTCATCAAGAACATTGCATTTCACAAAGAACAACATCCTCTATCAGAATTCTTTGTTCTCCGAAATAATGACAGAGCTGTAAGACACTCTCGAGTATTGCAGCCTTAAAAGCGAACTATGTCGGCGCTATACAACAAATCTTTTGTCAAGTTTGCATGTTTGACATAATCTGTATAAGTTATCATTTGTAAAACGCAGAAATGTTATGTATATCTCCTTGTCATACCGCTTTTGTATGATTAATAAAGTCTTATTCATTCATTCAAGTGCTCACCGTCTTTCTGTCTTGCCCAAAGTAAGGATAGAAGTCCTGCCTGCGTATTTGCTTCCAGAAATTCAGACATATCCATAGATAACATTGTATCGTTGCAGTAACATTGGACAGTTCCATGTTGTATTCCACAGTATATTCCTCATAGACTGTCAGCATTACATAATTTGCGTACAACAAATACTTTGAATATTTCTGCTATCTTGATGCTCAAGTTGTATGATTAATGATATCAAATTAATTTGATTAATTAAGCTTTAATTCAATAACATAAAATCAAAGCAAGTCCTTTGCGTGCATAGAAATTGACAACAATAGCAATCTCTAGAATGGAAGTTAAGCTTCATACTATTCACAATAGAGGCACAAACATCGCACGCGTTTTCACATAGATACACTTGTCAACGGATGTATCATTGGATTAGAATCAGTCACACGTTTAAATCTAAGGCCTTCATTGGCGATTCATTCCCCAACTTAGTTCCCGCGGCTGTGCCGCGACCTTGAGTCAATTTCCATTCTAGTCAACCTCAGACAACCAATTTATTTCTATGCTTGCGTGTGCTGATTAATATCTATGCTTCAGTTGCAGCATGTCAGGAGGACCAGAAATGTTTCATAACTGCTCGGAAAAGCGTTTGACATTAGGTCAAAGTTTGGAATACTGTGGTGCACTCCGAGATAAACGCTTTCCAATATATGGCTGTGGGACAGAGGTTGATATGAGAGGAGTTTTTATGTAAGTCCAAGGTAAATGAAACAATTTTTAAAAGATTTTTTTGAATTTTTAGATTGTGATGTTCCGCTAATAAGGTCTTTCAATATCATGTTTTGCAATCAATTAGTAATGACGACAACTTGTTATTAACCCTAATTTATTCTTTGAAACCAAATCAAATTGACACGTGCAACAAAGAACCCCATTTCTGGCCTAGCAGACAACGGCCAAACCTCCTGTTCATAGACTTATGAAACTCCATCAATCAGGCATCAACATCAAAGAAATTGCATCATGTAGTATTAATTTCGCAGCCAAAGCGTGCAAAGCACGTCATATATGAATTGCTCGAAGTCACCACGACTGTGGAATACTTAGATAATTCTTGTCGCTGTTCAGCCTTTATTTCGCTAATTTTGGCCTTGTCTGAAGTGTAACATTTTGCCCTGTCATTTTTCATATAATTCTGCTCATATCCAGCGAACATCTGACTTTATATTGTAACACTTTTGTCGTTTGAATCATCTGTATATCGACATCTCCAACAGTGCGACATTACACGAACACCTCAACTAAGCATACATGACGCAGACAATGCAAGTTTAAGATAAATGGATACTATTCTTAAGCTGCGACTGATGTTGAACTAAAAATAAAAGTAAACAACATTTTGGATATATCTAGAAAAATCCATTGCTTTTCAGAGTTCATATTCCACGTTATCTTAATTTTGCTATTTTTTTGCAAAACTTTGAATCACTGACGCAGTCTTACTCTTGCTTACCCTTACTCCCTTCTTTATTGCCTCTTCTTCCCCCGGTTTGATAGTCGGGCACGGCAATCTATGAAGCTGACATTGTGGTGGTTCAATAATGAGATCTTTTTTGAATCTTGGTAAATGATGTTATCTAAAATCCATTATTACATAAAGCTATGTTCAAAATAAATGGTCCAATCATTATTATTTGTATTCAATGAAAGAAAGCAACAGCGGAGCAAACAATTCAGCATCCCGATCTTTTGCCTCCGGTTTTCTGCGGCTCAAAACACCTATTGATTAAACAGATAGCGCAAGTAAATCCTCTTTTTGGATGCACGACATTTTTATATATACAAAAGTGTAACATATTTTTGTATTCATCTGGATCAACATCCTTTGAATATTGAATGGAAGAAATAATATCCTGATTGGTTATTTAGTTGTCTGATTCTCGATGTCACGCGAGTGTGCCTTCAACGCACAAATGTCACACATACGTCCGTATTTTAGGAATAATACCCATATGATGAGGACTTTGATGTCAGTTGCATTTTCATTGCATTTAGTAAAGCACGTGTGAATATATAAAACGCTGCAAGAAAGTCCTGTCATGACAGCAATTTCCATGCTCGGAACGAGTAAGTAGTAACATCGCGAGAAAGCATGAGCTGAGCATCCATCAAAATCAGCATATTTACATGCAGACATGAACATTTACCACTATTTTTAGAAATGGATAGCACAGATTGCATAAGCATTTTATCATATACAAACTACGTACACTTTTCCTATCAACTTTGTGCATTTTGGCATGTTGCTCCTCGGTAAAAGTTTTGTACTCAACATTGCAACTTAAATACATCATTATCATTCACGCTTTAATACAAATTTGTTGAATATTGATTTTTACTAAAATTTTTCATGTGCACGTTAGTGCCCTACAATCGTGTTCTTTCCAGAAAGTGTCTTATGAAATTTTGTCACTTGGCACATGATGCAGAAGCCGCGAAGAGGATAGCTTGCTCTTTCTTATCAAAAATTCCAAAAGCTTGTAAAGGAAAAATTAGTCTGACAGCATGGAGACGACAAGTAAATTGCCGTAAGTTAGTGAAAGTGGATGACTGAATTCGCTATTATTTTTGTCACGTTAATTTGGAAACTAAATGTGCAAGTCATGCCACTGTACCATGTACTACATAAACATGCAAAGAAATTTCTTTTCAGCTTTTTGTAAGCAAGGATTTCGACAAATCAATGGAACGTGTTTTGAAATCAACGAATGTAAGGAGAAATTAAATATTTGTGGACCATTTTCTAGATGTGTAAATCGGATTGGTACCTATCATTGCATTTGCAATAACGGATACATAAAAGATGGATATATTTGTAAAGAAGACCGATCTTGCAAAACAGGTAAGAACAAATCTATTACAACTTTTCTAACCCGCTCAATAAATAAGTCATCCCTTTCACCTAACCCAGGAACACGCCCCCATTCGAATGTCAAGACTAGCCCTCAGGATTTCTTGGCATTATAATTTGCATGTCTCCTGATCTTCTGAAAGAGATCCACCCCATTAGTTCATCGAATCGCAGGTTCCCACTGCGACTGGTTAAAGCAGGAAGCGGTCACTTAGGAAATAGTATTTCTGCATTTTTGCATCTCCGCTAACTCAGTTTCTTCGACTTTGACTTTGGTGGCTGATGGAAGCTGTGCTGGAGGTTCTACATGCTACGTCCCAATCGGAAAGTCGCAGTAGTATCACGCCACTTTCCGTCTGCAAGGTCTGAATCAACTGGGTCAGTGATCAATAATTGGGCATTTGTCTTCCTTTTGAAGTCAGATTCTTGGTGGGCAGAATTCTTTAATGAAGGAATTAATAGAACCAGTAATAGAAATTCGATTAAACTTTCATGTGCAGTAATATACTGTCTACGAGATCTAGCTATTTTTCTTAGCTAATTCAGGACAACGTTTTACACAATTTAAATTTTAAACTGTCCATCATGTGTTATAGTGATCTATTACCTTCGTGATTTGAGAAAATTGGACATGAATTTCCAAAATTTATCATTTTTGTGACATGTAATTTCTATCACAACAGCATGCGACCGAAGGCGATGTATGATATTAGACAACAAGTTCACATGACAAAATAATTGGGTTTAGCTTTAAATATTTGAAGAAATTTATTATCCAAATTGATAACGCTTTTATGTAGGGGCGAGTATATGTAGGCATTCTCATTCACATTACAGCTTCCATCTAAAACACATAATCCTCTAACATTGACAATTTAACTCACGCTCGCTAAATGGTGTGAAAGTCTTTTAATACATCAAATTGTTTTGCACCCAAAGGTTTTGATAGGATAATTGGAATTTAAATGAAAGGTAAGCCAACTTCGAAAACCGTTCAACGCGCCGACTTTTGCTCAAATTATTGTTGTTATTATTAAAGTAAAGAAATCATGAACATAAAATTCCGAAAATTTGCGAATATATTTCGCCATGATGGCCTTGCTAAACAAGAGAGGAGTAAGCCATGATTGAGATAATGAGCATGATAAAAGATGACATAAAATCTAAATGAAGAAAGTTTATGTATCAAGTATGTAGAATACGCGCGTATCTAAAAGTAAGGTTGCAAGGAAGGATTATGAAAAATTGATGTTAACTATGATCTTCATCGACTTCATCCACGAAAACTGTGTACTATTGCATCTTGCGCAGTATTTCTATGCTGGGAACAAGATTTGTATGGAATTCTTGGTTGGTGCTCATATTTTTCATGGCGAAGAATGTTCGTTAATTTTCTGAATTTAATTTCCATGGCTTCTTTACTTGAATTAGTCGATGCGTGAAAGGTTTCCTAAGTTGGTTTATTTTTCACTTAAATTTCAATTATATGTCTAAAAGTTCAACTGAAAATGTTCAGTTCAGTGAAAGTGAACTGAAAATTTTCAACAATTCTTTAATGCCGCTGAAAGTGTTTTTGTAGCTACAGGTGAATTTTCATTGTTGCTGTCTTTCGAAGTTGTCCATCAATCAGTTGTATATTGTTCACGATCAGGTAATGCAACGTTTTTGATTTGAGTTTCCGATACACTCAAGCTGTCAATTTTCGATTGATATGATTGGATAGATGTAGAATATTCATCTTGAATCTATGCTTCATAGGATCACTTAGACATAACATTTATAGGACCATTTGCATGACAATTGCAATGTACTTCCACATATTCCTCTATTGCAATTTCAAGTAGATCAGTAATTCTTGGAGTAATCCCTCCACCCGTTACCCTGTAACTACGGATTATATCATGCAATGAACTTGACGGGATGAAATAGAGTTTTGAACTTTTTCGAATTTATTGTTTTTCTCCCATGTAATAAGTGATAATGATTAATTCTGATATGTCCCATTTTAGATATCCATGTTGATTATGTCGGATCGGTTTATCAATTTTGAATTATCTTACTAATACCTATAACTATAACAATTTTTGAAAATGCAAGGAAGTTAACACATTTTTCCATAGTGTACAATTATATCCAAAGTAATTCCTTCTTAATAAATCTACGAGATGCTCTTGACTTTAATACATGCGCTGATCTATAAGGGCGTCCTGATCAGTCTGAAAAGGGCCTTCTTGAAGTAAGAACTTAACGAAAACCGATTTCGTTGAACTTTCAGCCACATGCCCAGGATCTTCACACTGTGTGGATAATATCAATGGTTCCCATAGCTGTGCCTGTAATGCAGGTTATAAGCTTTTCAATCAGACTTGTGTTGATCAGAATGAATGTCTTAATGCGAAGTATCACAGGTGTAATTCAAATCGCAATGAAAAATGTGTCAATTCTATCGGAAGCTATAAATGCAAGTGAGTCTATAAAGGTGATAATTTTAAAAATCTGAAGTGTAAGCTGAAACTGCATAGAGCAAAAGTTGCTTCTTGTATTCTTACAAAAGAAATCGTTTATAAACAGATAAGCCTATTGTTATTTTCAAAAATGAAGCGCGCGAGATATTTCAATTAATGAATTAGAGGGACCCACACAAAACCTATTTCGTTTTGCACGAAAGCACTTACAATACAATTAAGTTAGGTAAATGCATGCAGCTATCGATACAAGATCATTAGAGGTTTTTACTTCTATATTTTGAATGATCACGTTTTCATCCAAGCTCCAACTAAGTCAAGAATCCATGTTCAGAAGATATAGTTTGGGCAGACCTAGTGCGTTAGTAGTCGTCAGTAATTTGGAGTGCGAAACAATAGTGTGGTGATATGAGCAGCTGTACATAACAGAGACCTAGACATCTAGGCATCCATGCTGATCAAAAATCAAACTAGTGTCCGTGTTTTGTCCGTAACGTAGTTTTTTGAATTACAGAAATCATGATAGCCAACGTTGCTCGTTACTTGATTCAATCTCAAAACCATTAATGGAGATAAAACGAGAAATTATGAGCCTGTTTCACAGCATGTGGCAAAACATCTGACATTGATAGATGGATAGGGGACGATGCGAATGAAAAATATGCGTAATGCAAGTTCCTCAAATGCATGTATATTTCGTAAAATAGCATTACTTGTAGAATAGGCCTACTTGATATATTTGTTATTTCTGCAGGTGTTCTCCAGGATTTATATCAGTCAATGGTAGTTGTTTAGACATCGACGAATGTGCCAAAAATATCCACAAATGCCATCAATATGCATATTGTTCAAACTTGAAAAGCAGTTACATTTGCAAGTGTCAGAGAGGGTTTCATGGTAATGGTTTCTTATGTCATGACATCAACGAATGCAAGTTGGCTCCATGTCATCGCCATGGTAGGTGCATCAATACACCAGGATCTTTCACATGCAGATGCAAGAGAGGCTTCATTGGTGAGTACAATGCCCTCATATCTAAATCATTCCCTAAGCGATGAGGTGTGTCTTTCCCGAATGGATCATGCGAGTCGGTTAGCCAAGTTGAAGCTAGAATAGACTTATTTGAAAAGAGCAGTGTATATTGCATACTTCATCAGTTGCCACAGGAGTCTTTGCGTCATAATAAGCCCGGTCTGTCAGTCACAATTTCAGGCCTATGTTTACCAGGCAGGGATAAAAGCGTGAAACTTTCAACAAAAGATGGTGCATTTTCAAGAGCTTCGCTATGAATTAAGCTTGAGTTTAATTAAATCACTGATTGAGCTCATTTTTTATTGTTCTCGCCATGGTGGCGACAATAAACAAGTTTTAATCATTTCCAAGCTAAAGTGAAAAAATTTAATAGTCTCTAAGTCAACGGTTTATTACAATTTTGTACATTTTAAGCGAAATGTCTGTCAAATGGCAGCTTGAACATCCGTGCAAATCTACAATAATGCAGCAGAAAACAACCGGTTGTCCCAACAAAAGTAAATGTGACACTAAAGTGCCCGGAAGATGAACGAGGACTTGCACTGGAACAGATAATTTGACATACTTACTTCATAATGATGTTGACAACGTCAATTGATAAGTCGTGAAATGCAAAAATTATATGCTGCTAATATATTTTTGGCTGAAACATTTAAGTGCGTAAATGTACGCTTGATAAGTGTCAGTTTGTCACGGAAGTCGTTTGAGTCAAAACTTCAGATTGCGAGAAAATTTTTGTTGAATAACATCATCTTTTTCTCAGGAAATAGTTAAAATCAAAATATCAACTCAACAACTCGAGTAGTAGTAGGGACTGGGGATTTTGTGCGACAAATAGCGTAATTATATGCTTATTTTGCAGTGAATCTGCTCGGTCTTATCCAAAAGCGTCCCATATTTGTACACGAAAATGGCCATAATAAGCTGTCAATAATGCTCTCCTGGACACGTGCGTACAGCCTTTGCGTCGACCTATTCATGTCAACCTATTTTGCTTATCATATGTCAGATCTTGCTATAAAGTAATTGAAGCCAATGTAGTCGAATTTTGTGTTGAAACATGATCTCGAAAAATAATTTTTGACGCAAGATTACCTCAAAATATGCCTCTTAGTTAGCTTAGTAATTACATCTTGGATCCACCCTTTTGATTTGTATTTTCAAAATTAATCAAAGAATCATTCACCTAAACATTCCATTCAATACATTTGTACTCCTAAACTTCACTCCTAACAAAGTTCAAATGAATGTTCATTTACTGTACTTGTGAGAAGAACACAGCATCGATAATAATTCAGAAAGATTTAATGGATGATATACTATATTTCTGCAATGTAGTTTCCCATGCAATGCAGCCTGAAAGCAGTTCTTTTACCCAACCGCAAGCAAAACTTCGTACATTCCTATGCTTGTGGTACTTTGAAAGAAAAATGCAAACATATTTCAATTATATCGGATTTATTCCACTATGTTGATGTCAAACAGAATATGCTTGCCGGTCCTCAATAGCCGGAAATCATCAAAAAAGAAAATGAAATCCGCGTCTTTCAGGTCAATCGGTCAAGAAATTGAACTTCGCGACGAGGGAATTATCCTTTCCGCTGCATTTCTGTGTCGTTATGCGTGTTCGGGTAGTCAAGAAACAATTGTAGGCAATACATAGTCAAGAATTTTGACTTAACTAACTATCACTCACCACAATCACATGCATGATAGAAAATGTTGTCCTGTACATTGATTTGTTTTTGTTATCTCATCTGCGGCGAGTCAATGCAAGCATCGCATTCGATCAAGCCTTTTGAGTGATGCATTTTTTAAACCAAATATTTTTAGTCATGAAACAATTTGATACATAATTTTTTTAAAAAATGAATCCCCTTTTGATAGTTTATAAATAAAAAGAGCCACGAAATTCATAATGATCTATTAGCACGAGGCCTTTCGTCCAATCTCAATGGGTTCTAACTTTGGACAGAAACAAATCTTAGATGCAAACTTAGATATAAAATTTGAATCATTCATAACAGATACTTAGGAAAATATAGAGATATCCTTATACATGAACGTAATAGAAATCAAAGCATAGCAATACTGAAAGACATAAACTATACATGTATAACCTAGTACTCATGGAAAGCATAAAAAATGAAAAAATGAAGAAATCTACCACGGAAGGAAAAGACTAGCTATAAAATCCTTTTGAGCACAAAGATCTGGACTCCTTCGTTTGATAATGAGGGCCTCTATAATTGAAAGGATGTCATACCGCGCGCACTTGTATATCACAGAAAACCTTCTTCTGGCATCAGTCGAGGAAGCATCACAAATTTGGAGATGTCGAGTAACACTGCTGGATGGAATATTTGTCGATCTTGGGGGACACTTCTGAGGTTTATCAAGCCATTTTGGGACGTATTCTGACACTCTCTCTACAAGACATCTTGTCGTCCTCCCAATATACCTGCATCCACAAGTACAGTCAATTTGATAAATTACGTTTGAGTTTGAGAGGAATGGCAATTTATCTTTAAGAGAGCGAATCGGAATCCGGCGAGCTGTGAATACTAGTCTAAGTTCTGCACTTGGAAACAACTTGAAAGCCTGCCGAAAACTCCTCTTGAATGAACTGGCACTTTTATCACCAATAAATGGAATCCTCATGAATATCTGCTTTTTCTCAGGTCCAAAAAATTTTAGTTTCTCAGGAATGTGTGTGATGGAATGTTTTGCAATAAAGCTTGGTGGATATCCATTTAAGATGAGGATTGACTTTATTGAATTTAGTTCATCCTCTAGGGTATCTGTGGAACAAATCTTACATGCTCTATGAGTTAATGTTTTCACAAGACCAATCTTATATTGCATTGGCAAGAAACTGTGGAAATTAGTGTATAAGCCACGCCACGTAGATTTGCGAAAGATACTGAGTTTGGAACTTCCTGCTGTCCTACGAGTAACCAACACATCAAGGAAAGCAAGAGATCCCTCAGATTCACGCTCCATGGTGAATTCTATGTTTGGATGAATGCTGTTGAATAATAAAATAACATAAATTTTATTGAAAATAGATATCGATTTCATTTTTCAAATTTTTTTAAGTTCATTTAGCGACACATTTCTCAGTTGAGCCCAACCAATCTCACTATGCACTTTCTTATGTTTGAAAACCTGCATCCGACCGTCCGTATAGATACGTATCCACATTGACCGGTGCATTCCAGTAAGAAAAATTTCTTCCTTTTCATGCTTGTCCGCATTTCGCGGCTATCTACATGTACAGTGCAATAACCACTTCCGCAATATATAGTGTCTACTGTAATAATTATTGGAAGCTCAAATCTCTCATGTGAACAAGAAAGTCAAGTACGTCTTGCTGTGTGGGAGATTTGGAAAAAATGTACTGTCATATGTGTCTTATCGTCATAATATTTATTATTTTACTTTTAATGGCAATGAACTAATAAGCGAAATCATCAACGTATTTGTTTGATCTGAAGTGTAATTTCCTTCTCGAAATAAATGTCGAGGTTGTTCCGCAAAAAGCCTATTTCACATACATGAAGGACCGAATCAGCTGACATGAATGTGTCATCCAGTTGCAATGCATTCATTTTGATTTTGACAGCTGAACAAAGTCTTCTGGACGTGTTGGCATACATAGTGATTTGTCAACTTGTTTCAAGAATCAGTTTCAGTATGCTCTCACAAAAATTTAAAGCTCACATCTTCAAAGCATGAACTCGCGTGGCAGAATCCTGTTGTCAGAATAATCGTCTTTCCACATTCGTCCATACATGCAGCAGTTCCTGACTTTCGCGGCCACTCGGAACACTGGTCTGCATACATTTTTGTTGTGATAACTGGTTGTTATCTGCTACATTATTGTAAATTTGCACGAATGTTCATACCGCCATTTGACAGACATTTCGCTTAAATGCAATATAAAAAATTGTGTTATACCATTGACTTAGAGAATGATGAAATATAGTCAGAAATTGAGTCGCTGCTAAATTTTGCCCATTAGCTTGGAAATGATTGAGACATGTTCATCGTTGTCACGAAGGAGAGAACAATAAACAATGAGCTGAAGCAATGTTAATTTATAGAAAGCAAACAAAATCCAGTGAATGAAAATCACAAGAAAATCGAGACGCAGTGCTTTGCAGACTCTTTGTTCCGCGGAATTGTCCTTAAAAGCGATTCAAAACTCATCTTTCATTATGCAAAGTTTCGCACTTTTGTCTGACCTGATAAACGCATGAACTGAACAGACAGGGTTGAATCATCATGTCATTACGTAACTTCTAGGAGTCATGTGTCTCTGTAATGTTTATCGCAATTCCTGTTCCGTCCATATTAGTTGCCAATAGAGTTTTTGTGTTTTCATCATATTAGTGATGCTCACGACAACAGCTGCTACCGCCAGACGACTTCGGGAATCGATTGCACAATTCAATGCCTCCGGCTTTTACGAGGTCAAGGAGAGGTTTCACTGCGCCTGGTTCCTGATACCACCCTGGAAAATGGCTTGCCAGCGGGAATCGAACCCAATCTTTGAAATGTTGACACGACACAAAATCACCAAGACTAGCGCGGCCACCACCTCCTAATATTAATTTCCGACAACACCCTTTGTGGAATAAATATCTTCATACACTTTAATGTCTTGCTATGAGAAACAGACGAAAGCGATCCGTGAAAACTTGTTTCTGAAATCCAAGTTGGTGATCATCTATAATTAGTTTATCAACTTGATTTTCAGCCTACATTAAAAAGGCTCCATACCTTGATCCCATCTCAGTGTAGCACGTTGAATTGTGCGACGTTTCGCTATAGGCTTTATCATGCGTCTTATATACGAGCAACAAATCCAAGAAAATTCTCAGTCCAAGAGAGTCGATGATTACATAGTATCGGATTTACAGACACTGTAGGACAAGTTGGCTAGACGACATCATGGTACCCAGAGTTCTTTTTTTCCGCTTTTTCAAAAGTTGACCCTTATTTCTCTTTTTTGCCATTTTAACTTTAATCTTCTTTATTCTTTTTTATTTTTTGTTGTCACTAATGCAAATTTTGAAATTTTACTGGATTTTGTTGTTATAGTCCTGGCACAGTAGCACTCTTCGAAATTTCTTTATTGGCAAGCTTTCGGGTGATCCACCCTTCCTCAGGCACGACAAGTTGAGAGTGAACAAGACAAGCTGGCAAACATGCACAATCACTGTTAAACACAAATTACTTAAAAACACGCCACTCTACCGACGCCAAGGTCACAATTAAGCCACGCTACTGTCCACTACACTCTATCAACAAACTTAAACGCATTAGGATACTACTGGCTACAGAACAATAAAAGCAAATACATAAAACACGAAATGCTTAAGTACAGAACGAAGCAGTCACAGATATAGAGACTTCCACACGCGGTCCACTGCAACTCCACAGTCTCGGTTGAACGTGTCGTTGCTGAGGATATGAAAACCTTCTTTTATCCTCCTCCGTCTCCAGTTCACTTCAATTCCTATGAACTCGAATGTGTCGAATGCAGGACGATGATTCATCTTATGACAGTGCTCACTGATTGCAGACCTTGTGTTCATCTTGCGCGTATCCTTCTCGTGTTCTTTCTTCCTCTCCCTTGCTCTTCGAGATGTCTCACCCACGTAGCACTTGTCACATTCTCCACACTTCTGACTGTAAATCACCCCTCCTCGGTCCATGATATCCACTTTGTCCAACTTTGGATGACTCACCGCATCGCCAAGAGTCTGGGATCTCGAGCACCGCACCTTCAGACCAATCTTCGTTGCCACCTCTTGAATGCGTTGATGAACTCCAGGTACGTAGGGCACTCGTAGAATCGGAGCTTCATCTTCTTTCCTCTGTCTCGGACGGTCTTTGTACAGCCTGTTCCTCACTACACGCTCAGGGTATCCATTCTTCATAAAGATGTTCCTCAATTTCTTCTTCTCCTCCTGGAGCTGCACACCTTCACAGATTGACTCTGCACGCCTTCTCAAACATGAGATGACACCCAACTTCACTTGCGAACAATGTGCCGAGTCATAGTCCAAATACCGATCACTTGCAGTGGGCTTTCTGTACACAGAGGTCATCAGCATGCCGTCCGGATCCCGTTGTACCTTGATATCCAGAAACTGTATCACACCTTCGACTTCCGTCTCGCACGTGAACCTGATGCTGGGGTGAACACTGTTCAGGTACTTCAAGAAGACATCTTCATTGCCCTTCTTCACTATCGCCAGCGTGTCATCGACATACCGTCTCCACAGCGGCACCATCACTGGAGAATCCCTCAGCATCTTTTCTTCGAGCTCCTGCATGAAGATTGACGCCAGGCCGGAAGACAATGGCGATCCGATGGGACAAGTTGTCATCCTGTAGACTTCCAGTGATGGTGCCGCTTCGGAGACGGTATGTCGATGACACGCTGGCGATAGTGAAGAAGGGCAATGAAGATGTCTTCTTGAAGTACCTGAACAGTGTTCACCCCAGCATCAGGTTCACGTGCGAGACGGAAGTCGAAGGTGTGATACCGTTTCTGGATATCAAGGTACAACGGGATCCGGACGGCATGCTGATGACCTCTGTGTACAGAAAGCCCACTGCAAGTGATCGGTATTTGGACTATGACTCGGCACATTGTTCGCAAGTGAAGTTGGGTGTCATCTCATGTTTGAGAAGGCGTGCAGAGTCAATCTGTGAAGGTGTGCAGCTCCAGGAGGAGAAGAAGAAATTGAGGAAGATCTTTATGAAGAATGGATACCCTGAGCGTGTAGTGAGGAACAGGCTGTACAAAGACCGTCCGAGACAGAGGAAAGAAGATGAAGCTCCGATTCTACGAGTGCCCTACGTACCTGGAGTTCATCAACGCATTCAAGAGGTGGCAACGAAGATTGGTCTGAAGGTGCGGTGCTCGAGATCCCAGACTCTTGGCGATGCGGTGAGTCATCCAAAGTTGGACAAAGTGGATATCATGGACCGAGGAGGGGTGATTTACAGTCAGAAGTGTGGAGAATGTGACAAGTGCTACGTGGGTGAGACATCTCGAAGAGCAAGGGAGAGGAAGAAAGAACACGAGAAGGATACGCGCAAGATGAACACAAGGTCTGCAATCAGTGAGCACTGTCATAAGATTCGACACATTCGACACATTCGAGTTCATAGGAATTGAAGTGAACTGGAGACGGAGGAGGATAAAAGAAGGTTTTCATATCCTCAGCAACGACACGTTCAACCGAGACTGTGGAGTTGCAGTGGACCGCGTGTGGAAGTCTCTATATCTGTGACTGCTTCGTTCTGTACTTAAGCATTTCGTGTTTTATGTATTTGCTTTTATTGTTCTGTAGCCAGTAGTATCCTAATGCGTTTAAGTTTGTTGATAGAGTGTAGTGGACAGTAGCGTGGCTTAATTGTGACCTTGGCGTCGGTAGAGTGGCGTGTTTTTAAGTAATTTGTGTTTAACAGTGATTGTGCATGTTTGCCAGCTTGTCTTGTTCACTCTCAACTTGTCGTGCCTGAGGAAGGGTGGATCACCCGAAAGCTTGCCAATAAAGAAATTTCGAAGAGAACTATACCACTGAAGAATTTTTTACTTTATGCTAACTTCGTTCTCGAGAAGAAGGAACAATGTATGAATAGTATTTAATGAAATAATTTAAAAAATCGTTCATGTTCGGATAGTGATATCGCCATTTACATCAATAGTCCTATATGTCTGAGCTTGTAATAAAAGTTTCAAAAGCACATCTAATGAACCCAATGGTGCGTCGTGCATGTCACCAATAATGCGGCTTCTTTGATTGGTAAACTATTAAATAGCGGACCAGACACTTTTGACAAAGGTTTTGAACATTCATCACAAAGATAAATTTTAGCTTTCATCAAAAACTTAATGGACGGCTAATTTCAGGTTATCATTGAGTCAAGAATCAGGAAAAGCTTATCAACTCCCTTAGAAATTGTCCAACTGCTTTATGCAAATGAAGGACCAAACCTTATGTGCATGTAAGATAAAGTGATCCATTTGGAGCGTCACTGTAACATCACAGGTCTTATTTCAAAATTTGAAAAGACTTTCAGTCTTCTCGATGCCCCTGGAAATGGCAGAAAGTTTGAAGTGGAAAATCGTGTGCCCATTATTGTAGAGGGTGCAAGTGATGTCACTCAATCTTAGAGTTCATTGAATTTGTCCAGCTGCAACACTTCCTTTTCCGACTGAAATTCCGAGATCAATTTTCATAGAATACTGAAAGACAAATTAAGACTTCATCTTGATCCTATCTCTTTGCATCAGGCAATCATTGCAGAAGATAAAGATAGCCGAATAAGATAAATGTTCAACATGCAATGCAGATTTAGTAGCCAGGATTATTTGGAGTGATGAAGCAATATTTTCAATAAATGGCTGGTAACTTGCATCACATGGGCAAATGAAAAACCCACTTTGACTTTGACTCACGTGTTGTTGTATAGCCTTTACTCAGTAACACAAATTTGAGTTGCTTTTTTCCTCCAACACTGTCAACTGCAATAATTACAATTAAATGCTGAAGGTTAACTTCATTCCACAATGTCAGTCGAAAGAATGCTTACTACTCCTCAGCAACTTTCCAATAAGATAAAGCACTACCTCACTTTCCTGGTCATGCTACCTTAACATTAAGAGAGCCCAAATTTCTTCTGAGTGTCTTTGTACGCGGCTTCAAAACAGCTTGGCCGGCATAGTCGAGCAGCTACAAGCCATTATTCAACAAAATATTTAAGTTTGTGATTCAAACATGAAAATTGGTAGGGATATACAGTTTGATGTAATGTCTCAGAAAAAGAAGTTGGCCACGATGAAAATAATATGTATAGGAGATATCGAACAGCATCGATCTGATTGATTCCATAGAAAATCACTCTTAAACAATTGTGAGCAGTCATCCTAGCTCAAAATTTTTCGTAGAAATCGATTGCTTTGTCTAAATCATCATACATGCAACTGTACGACAGATATCACCGATTTATTGATCAGTATCGATCTGATTGATTGATTTTATAGAAATTTGCTCTTAATGTATTTCAACTAAACACAGTAGCTCACAATTTTGCGTAGGAAACGATTTGTTTGTATAAATCATCATACATACAACTCTAAGAGAAACATCAGTGATCTATTGATCAGTAGCGATCTGATTGATTGATTGAATTTATAAGAAATCGAATATTTTGTGAATAAAAAAGCTAGCCCCAAGTTTATCACAGAACATGTATTTTGTATATAGACGATCATTAATCTCTATCTGATGTCAGAAATCGGTAGAACTTACTTATTGACCGCTATCGATCAAATTGATAGGTTGAAGGACAAACAATATCATCCTGGACATATTGAGCAATAGCAGATTCGCCTAACTGGACTGAAATCTCGAGCACCCTATCATACAATTGTATGATATGCTGATTCCGTTTTCTTGCAACTTATCAACGAATTGGCGCTTCTTATTCTTGGCGAACACGCTCATCCCGGTGGCGTCTCACAAATGGTGTCTCAAGATTTCTGGAATGCCTATAAACTGTTGAGTCTCTGCTTTTGTTGAAGCCATTACATTGCAGAAGTTGCGCTAACGATAAGTCAGATTTCACAACCCCAAGCTTCAAATGCGATTGAATATCAGCGCGGAATTGATTCTTCACCACAATCTTCAAAAACTGAGAGTTGCACTTTATCTTGTGATTAAGCATCTCTTTTTGAATGATACTCGTAGCAGCAGCTTTAGCCAGATGAACGACTTGGCTGTTTTTGGATGCATTGAGCAGAACCGAGCTAACGTCCTTCTTGAATGCCAAAAGATTATCACGCCCTTGTTCATGCGCTTCAAGCTGCGTTACCTGCGAAAGCATTTGCTCCCTTAATCTTGTCGAATTGACCGAACACCGAAAACACCGAGTTGCCGAAGTCGTTGCTTGTACAGAGAGGTTAAATCAGCAAGCCTGAATATCACCCGATCGCTAGCTTAATTATTTGTCTTTCGTTCATTGATATAAATAACAAGTTCGGAAAATGAAATCGGGGACACATCTTCTTCACGCTCTTCCAAGCTTTCTCCTTGTTTGGAACTATTGAGATGGCTTCGTTCTCTGTTGTATAGAGAACGAAGCAGCCGGCATGATATTTCAACTCCAAAGTAACTGCATCATCAGCACTGAGCTTTGCCAGCAGTTTTCTATCGCGTTCAATGTTATGACACACTGGTGTAGTCTTTCAGTCAGGTTCATTGTCATTGCTTGTCTCAAATTTGACAAATTATCTTCCCCCTCGCAACATTCGACTGGTTTCGGATAACCTGAAGATCTTCGACGATTGCAACGGGATCTTCTGCCCATTCATCATTGGTGGGTGCTACTCGTTTTTGCGCTCTGTGCAATTTTGTGTTGTTGAACATGAGTTTGCAGCTTTGGTGATATTTCGCTTCGTTCCTAAAAGGGTATCTTCGAATCCTCCACCTTCATCAAGTCTTGCAGGATTAAATGGAATTGGCATCGAATGGAGAGCATGAAACGCGGGTACATTTTCAGCAATTCTTGAGCAGCCCTGATAGCATTTTGTTCTTCTGGATGGATGACAGGGGAAGACAAATTTTCACTTTTTTCCACTTGACAGGGCCAGCATTTGTTTCAATCTGTCCTAAGTTGTATTGCAGAATCCATAGAGAAAGATATGCGCCCGAGAGTGTATCCCTTTACCACCTTAACCTGAACACACTTTGATGTATGAGATTCGGCTAGGTTCGGAACTGACCTACACTTAACCCGATCGTTCATCCAATGTTATTCAAATCCCGTGCGATCTGTACATCATATGGATAACGTTGAAAGCGGCCCAGTCATCCTTCGCTCGGCTCTCCCGCGATGGCACATCCTGTCAATTCAGGTGCGTCTATCTACAGCTGTGGGGTTCATTGGATAGCATTTGGGATACTAAGCGTTACGTTAGCTGACATTGAACCCCATGCTGACTTCCACAGCAATGTGCGTCACCATTGTTCCTTGGTGGTGTGCGACACATTCTTCTTATTGACTTCCATTACCGGTATCAAAGCTCAGTCATTTCTAATTCAGAGAAGCGCTTAAAGTCGTTTGTTCATTTATTGTATCGCATGCGAGAATTCATCTTCAATCTTCATTGCACAAAAATAAACTTACTATTAACTTACTTACGTGCGTACTTACGTCCCTGACATGCAATTGATACATATGCAACAATTCGTCCTGAATTGCAATCACACTATGTATCACATACATGTCTTGCTTGGGCAATCTGATTTTCAGGCGCCAGAAACCCGCCTTCAGCACCCCGCCTATTTGTAGAAACACCCCCGCCACGAGAGGGCTAGCATTGGCGCTGGCACTTGACTGCCAGAGGCTTTATTTTCCGCATGCCATTGGAGTATTTTACAAGTAAGAAGAGCTCATCCTCCTCACTACCCGGCAATAGCAGTCCTTTTGGGGGCATAAAATTGATACTTAGGCTAAATGATTCATAGTCATCGATACATATTTTGGCGATGATCAATGGAATGATTTTAAGTGACATCTCAAATAGTTTTTAATTCATGATCATTTATTTAGAAAACATGTTTTCTATGCTGAACTTGGGGCTAGTGTTTTATGCACAAAATATTTGATTTCTTATAAAATCAATCAACCAGATCGATGCTGATCAATAAATTGGAGATATGTGTTGCAATTGCAGTGGTCGGATTTGGGCACGAATTTGTCGAAAGTGGACACGAATTCACAAAAAATGAATGTGGGCACGAAAATTGGGCCTCCTGAAATTCGTGCCCATATACTTCTCAGAACCACCTGAATTTTCGAGCACAATCTGTATTAATAGTAGTATGCTTCATGCAATCATTCATTGTATGTATTGAAACAACTTAATTCGTTGCTGATTCTGGAAAACAAATCTTTTTCAATTTTTTTTAAAAAAATAAAGCGAAATAATACAGGTATGCGTCATTCGATCGAGCTATATTTACTCCTCAGCGTAGTTCAGGGAACCACTTATGATTCCCATACATCAAGGTGAAAATACATTCCTACCATGAAAAGGTTGCCCAACCTTTTCGGACGAGGAGAAAAAAATCGTCATGCTATTCATTGTAGCGCGCCTGCGGCTCCTGCATCTAAGAGGATCACATCTAATGAACCCAATGTTGCGTCATGCGTGCCACGAATAATGCGGCTTCTGTGATTGGTCAGCTACTAAATAGCGCACAAAAAATAGACGTGCTATTGATCAATTTCGTCTGGCGTGAATGATCCCCTTAGAAATCGTAATTTGCACAGATAAATGACTGCACCATCTAGTAGGCTAGAGTTTCGCTCGTTGTCAGAATTCAACAGACAGATTACAGACAGACTTCACCAATTAGGAACGGCCATGCCGCACATGATTAGTCGATGTGTGCTACTCGAATATGTGAAATTACATCTTTGTATTGTTGATCTGTAGCGTCTCACAAATCATAACCCCTTCTTTCGACGTTTTACACACAATATTTAGCTTGGGAAATAAATGTAATTTGACCAGATAAATCAACGAGATAAGGCGAGAAACATGAATAAGTATTTCAACAGCGATGGCATCATTTATTCAAGTGCTGCATATGAAGCTTCAACTAGACGAAAATGCATAAATAGCGCTACGCACGTTTTTGAAAAACATTATTATATATTCTTCGTCTTTTGTCTCTGTATTTTCCTCTTTTTCCTCTATTTTTATCGGTGATGGCAATGAGCACCCTGCGAAATACATTTTTGGTGCAGTATTTTAATTTCATCGATCGCTTTAATAACTTTAATGCGATGAGAGATCTCCTTTCCCAAGAACAATACTCCACCAATGACCAAAACATCGCAAGATAGAATATGCTCGGAGAACAGACAAAGATATTTGATGTGAGTAGAACATCAATATCATGGAGATCAAATGCTGCATTTCTGTAAGCATTATTCTAATGAAGCAGAATATTACATGGGAAACCGAACGATATACAGACATCAATTAACATCCGCATAGAATAGTCTACTTAACTATGTTGTTTATGGCTCTTGCAGAAACAATAAAATTTTAATAGAAGGCTTCGCTATTGCGATCTTTCATCACACACGTCAATGTTTAAGCAATGTACTTGTTGGTATCAGTTCTAATTTTGTGTTGCACCTGTAACTGGTGCTGTTTTTAGGTATGTGCAATAAAATATATTACAACAATTTCATAACAGCTGAAAATGTAAACAGACAATGCGCTTTTATAATCGCCACCCTTATGCCTGTCAACGCTAAGATTGCTAGGTCAAATATTCATACAAAATCCATTCCATAGAAGATACACGACAGTCATTTCTAAGATGGGGCAGGTTGTTATGACATCAGCCCTTTTCTTTGTTTTGCTCGATCTGTATTATTCTAAGGTCCAGAAAAATTACAAATAACGAACAGATTAAGTTATACCTGAGATGATTGGAAAACAAGTTAGAAATCAACCCCCTGCTTCAAGGATGACTACTTTGCGATGGAGTTTTCCTTGCGAATATTTGTTAATGTTCAATAAAAGATTGTGCATTGATTTTAACTTCCATTTTCTGATTGTACAGGAAATGGATCAATATGTGAAGATCTTAATGAATGCCAACTTCCTTCATCTATGTGTAAAAAGCCGAAACTGTGCATCAATGCAGTTGGATCATATGCATGTCGATGTCCAGTGGCAACGGTGTCAGTCGGTGTTCAATGTCTGAAGCATTCATCTGTGAAGAGGATGACGTAAGATATGACGAACTTGAATTTTACAAGCTAGACAGAAATCATTTAGGGATAGATATATTGGAAAAGTAATTTTCGTGATACTAAGTCAATTGTACTAATGTAGTGAGTTAATATTGCTTTGAATTTTCGCCATCGTTTTCACTTTTATTTTTATGACTTCCCGTTATCGTCCGATCTTCGTTGTTATCTGAGTGTTTATTAATAGCTTTAACATACTGTTTATGCAAGATTAATCGATTTCTTTAGTATCTTGTCGCTGGAAAGTTTATCAATTGAGCTAATCAAATGTTGATGAGCCTTAATTGAATTGAATCGCGTTACAAAACTCGAATTTAAAAAATGTACCGATATTGTAGAAAAATGGTTCATAAATGTTAAATGAATAGGCTATTTGATCCATACAAGTTTGAACATGAAGGGCAACTTGTGATTCTAATATCAGCTCACTTGGATTCTCATTTATCATTTGTTACATTTTGCTAAACTTCTCGTATTTTTGCCCTCTAGTATTTCGAATTTTGCCTCTTGCCTCTGAAAACTTTATTGGTATTTACCAAGAGCATGAAAATGTAGCACGAATCTTGATCCAGTTATCTTTTCTTGAAATACTCAATTTCACAAAGCTTTCATTGTTTTTTACGCGGTGGAACTTTTCAGGACACATACTGTATGTTCTAATGTATTGGTACTGAATGTTCTAATTCATGGTATTTAAAAATTTTATATGCATGCATGTTGACAGTTGACGTTCATTGAGAGAAATGTACGAGTGTTTTCTAGAAATATCATTGCTTCCGAGGATCATGGATATGCCTCGAATCAAGTTGCCTCAGCGATAGGTGCAGCCTCTCCTTGTAGATAAAGGGCGGAAATTGATCATCTTGTGTTTCTGCAGCACTCAGGGTAATGTCACTCATTGTGATTTTAGTGGCATTGTAAAAGCAAACAGGTCACGCTTTCTTTGTATTTACCTTCATGAAACCTAATCGGTATGCACAAAAAAATGATATCAGGTAAAACCACCTGGTGTGCACTGCGGCAGACCTTTTTTGCTTAATACATCTACTTCGCTCTCTTTTGTTTAATGGGATTTGAACTTTTACATAATATTTTGTTACACGATATGTGCGCTTTCTAATTTTCACATTGGCATTAAGTCGAAGGCGTTTATTACAGGTAAGCTTGCTGAATCCGATTTGGTGACCCGAAATATCTATTTCCTATCGTAATTCTCCCTTCTCCATTTTTCTCCATATTCGAGTTAGTCAGTTAAATTACTGGTGTAGCTCTAGGTATGAACGTGATAATTGAATTCACTTAAGATTTGATTTTTGAATCGGAACTGTTGAAAATGCAAAGTGCAGTAAAATGAAATGAGAAAATAATTTTTTCCCAAATTGCTCCATGCGACGGATCAGATACGCGAATTATCAATGGTCGCAAAAATCGAAAAATTGATTAATTGATTAATCTCTACCGGTTTCAATTGGCAACATAAAGTGTTGCTTGCAATTTCTTACTATTAATGCCGTTTCAGAGGTTCATCTATTTCTTGTCGAATTGGATTTGAATCGACGAATGGAAAGCGAAAGTGCAAGGATATAAATGAATGCAAGCTCAAAACCCACTCGCTATGTCACCAATTTGCAACTTGCCAAAATACTCGAGGATCTTTCCGCTGCCGATGTAAACAAGGTTATAGCGGTAACGGATTTCATTGCAAGGCAAGTTTGTCGAACTCAGTAGTTTAAATTGCGACGAATTAGATTTTAATGTTTGAATGTAAGTCAAATGAAGGATCTTTTGCTTTTAATTCGTTTATAAAATTGAAATAACTTTATCAAAGTTGGAGAATAAGTCCACGTTGATAAAAACGCTGAAATAGGTCATAGAGTGAAATCATTCACGGCCTTTTCTGACAGGTATTTTGATTCATCGCAAAAGACGACTCATTTATCGCAGAGGAAATGCATCAAAATAGTCAGATATTTTTCCAAGGTGTTTGAATGATATTCATTATGCTAACTGCAATCATGGTTCCCGCGGTACTTAAATATCCGTACGACTTGTCTTGCTCGCATTATAAATCATTGAATGATCTTGTCGAATCTTTCTTACCTTACATATAAGACTACGGTTTTAGTGACTTTAGCAGCTACCGGTGGATTGTTTTTCGTAGGCATCTTGTTGTGTTGCTGTGATGAACAGCAGCCAATATGTTTGCTATGATATGATACAGTTTTTATGGCAGCTGAGACCATTTAGGGTCCACCATTGCTCACGCGGGGTTCTTTGTATCTTACACATATAAGTTCCACCATTGTTCACAATCGCCCAGACTGCGTAGTGGTATTCAAAATCAGAATTGGAATCAAGAGCATCATGTATCTTATGTACTCTATTACAAAATAGTTTTTGACGCGATTCTTTGGTTGCGTCATGTAAAAGAGACGCCATGGTGATGGACAGCGCTTTGTGTTTACTAGTACCATTAGAGCTCTGTTGTTCAAGGTGAATTTTTATAGGTGTCCAAACTTTTCCATTAAGCATAATGTTAAAAAGGATTCTTTTAAATGTTTTGTAATCCTTGTTATTCTCTTAATATCTTCATATAAACAATGCATTGTCTCGGCACGGTGAAAATGGTTTGCTTCTTCTTTTACACACTTAAGTTGATGAAGTATTTAGGTCTACTGCATCGAATTTTGAATGAACGAATAACTCAATATCATAAAGTAGGCATGTATTTCCATGGAAATACAGTGTACAAGTTATCACACGGATCGTATTTTGATATTCATGCTTGTACATGTATATAGATAAGGAATTATGGAGAATAGTGTAGGTGTAATATGCAATATAAGCGTAGTCTTAACTAATGATCATATCAGAAGGACGGATAGCTCATAAGGCAGATGATTGCTATGAAGCATCAGAGCAGCATAGTTGTGGTGATGCAGCTCGAAAGTTCGATTGTTTGTTAGGTCTGTGTGATAATAAGCAAGCAATAAAATTCATTTGTAGTCGGTTAAAATTAAGCTTGCTTGCTGAATATCAAAAATCAACCATAAGGTTATATTATGCCGTAGTATCACATATGCCATGAGCAGTCCTCACAATCAACGGAGAATTTTTTAACCCTCCTACATGTAGGTGCTTCGACTGTTTCTGTAGGAATTATTTACTAAAAATTTAATAATTAGTATGCATTGGGTTTTCGATCCAAACCACTTATGAAAAGCAACTGATCTGATCCGGTAGACATGTAGTTTTGCAGTGGTCAAGACGTGTGCAATGCTCTGTGAAAGCTTCATATACGACCTCGTTCCCTGCACAACTTCATGCTAGCTCGCGCGGACTTTTGTGTTGCACTGAAGCGATAAGATTAACATGTTCTTGAAAATATCTTAAATTCTGCTTAGTGCTCATGAAATTGCATTCATTTCACTTCAGGATAGAAATGAGTGTACTTCAGGAACTGCGAATTGCCCTCACCACTCGGAATGTGTCAACACAGAAGGAAGTTACAAATGTATATGTCAGAAGGGTTTTCAGGCGAATAACTCAACCTGTATCGATGTCAATGAATGTGAAAGCGGAATACACAATTGCGATGGTAATTCTTCTTGTATAAATACCCCCGGAGGCTTCAATTGCTCTTGCAACAAAGGATTCTCTGGTAATGGATTTACATGTCAGAATATTAACGAATGTCAAGGAAATGGGTCAATATGTGGATCAGCAGCTGTCTGCATTGATACTCTTGGTTCTTTCAAATGCCTGTGCATGCCAGGATTCAGCAAGGAGGGACTCAATTGTGTCGACATCGATGAATGCAAAACGGGAAACTATACATGTAATAAACATGCAATTTGTACAAACGAATTAGGATCATACAAATGTCAGTGTAGGGCCGGGTTCACTGGAGACGGTTACAAATGCAAAGGTGAGATCCAGTCAGCATTCTATCTTTCTTCTTAAAGCATAGGAGCATGGAAGATTCAAAGTATGAAATTGTGGTATAATTTTTGTGGTAGAATATGATGATTTTAACTTGATTATAAAACTTGCAAGATATGAATTATTTGTAATGGGAAATATATTGGTGGCTGTTTCAATGTGTTTCTCAAGTGTCTTTGTCTGGTGCCAACAGGGACGGCGGAAGACGATGAAAGGGGCAAGGGCACCAAATCAGAAAGGCACTTTTTTATGCCTTCGTCTTTCGACCATAATATAACTATGGAATACATAAAAATGCTGCTGACATTGAAAATGAAATTTATATAAAGATACATGCATGTATACCGCATTAGACGCGCATTAGTTGCATAAGTTTTAAGAAACGGCAGAATTTTCCAGGCATTTCCATTCAACTTCTAGTTTATCCATTAATCAAATTAATCGGAAAGCTTATACGTATATTCAAGTACGTAAGATGCAACGATTAAGACTTTTTCATGAAAATCATTAATATTTCATTTTTTATCATGTATGTAGATTCCGACTTCGAAGCTGAGCAATACCCAAAATGAAAGCACAAAGTTATGAAAGTTGATAATGCTATAGAATAGAGTTCATAGGCCAATCAAAATACAACCAGTTTAAACTTTCCAAAAAAACTTAGTAATTGTGCCTTGTTTTGAATGAATTGAACAGGTAAAACGAAAATGGTAACTTGGCAACTCATCGGAAATCTTTGGGTCTGTCAAATCAATGAGATGTCTGAAAATTTTGAACATCAATTGGTACATTATGGGAGAAGGACATGAAAGGCCCTAAAAAATTCCTAAAGCCTAAAAAATGCCCTAAAGCCTAATTCTTCAGGGGGCACGTGCCCCCGGTTCTGCCGTGCCTTTGTGCCAAAATATCATGTTATCTTCAGATGTCTCTTAACGAAGTATGCATTCGATTACAAGCATGTTCAGTTGTTTACACAATCTGCAGGTGTATATGCTGTAATATTAAAGAAAAGATCAAAGAAGCTTCAGGAAGGCTGTGCATTGATCTAGCCAGCAATCAGAGGGAACATGTCAATGACTATCACCAAGATGATATCGATGTTTTAGCAGTTAGCAAACATGATTCATGGTAACTGGAGACGGAATTTATTTTAATTGAAAGAGACCCTTGAATCATTTTAAGCAGGCACATGGAACGAACGTTTTTTCATAACTGTAGGGGTTCAAGATATCTAGCGATTATCCAATGATCATCCTCAAAATCGTCTTGACAGTCGAAAATCTACTTATTTATTGGGATTTAAAAATCTTTAAAACTATGTTGATCCGAAATGGAGACCTGGAATAAAACCACTAAACTAGTGAGGCCATAAAATCTCAAAATTTGTACAAAAAAGTTTCAAATGTTGCCTCATCCCAAGACACAAAAAGTGTGTCTACAGGTGCACCTGAATTATGCCTTCTCTAGATCAGGCTGGATTTTTTAAGATTGACTCATTATTTTCAAATTCGTCCCTTTACTCTTTTGTCATTGCACGCATCATTGAACTTGTTGCGACTGTAGCTGCACCTGATGTTGGGGCACGCTTGAGAAAGATCGTGACAAAAAGAAACAGGCATGCTTGCATTCCCACAATTTTGTTTAAGACTTCCGAATCAGTAACCGTTGGTACGCTATGCCACATTTTCTATCTTTCTTTTCACGATTGCTTTTTACCTACCAGTGGAAATGTAGTTATGTCTAATCAATTCCAAAACATAGACAATTGACTTTAAATGATAGCTGTCCAATTTAATTGCTGCCATTGCCTGGCAAAATATTGGAGCGCTAAATTATTCATCAGCGTTCCTTTCGACAGTCCATAATTCACGTGTTTAGTCCGGATCAGTTTGGACGTCGCCGACAATTATCAACAACGGCTTCTCTCGTGAAATTGTTAAATGATATACACGTAGCTACCTTATTAGATCGTAATAAAGTCGCTATCATTCAACTGGTCTCTTTAAACTTCACAATTGCATTTGGAAAGCTTGGTTACAATGTGACAATTCTTTAGAAGCTGGAATCTCTTGACATCCCATTTGATCTCTTGACTTCTTAAAAGTTACCTGTCATGTAGAACCAAATCAACAAGAATCGGTCGTCATGCGCGCTGTATAACACCTATGTATTGTGGTGTTCCATTATTTGTCCTTGTCATCTTGTTGCTTCCTGCTTGGTACCTGCCAGCGATATTGATCAGGCTATCAAATACATTCCAAGACGAGTTCCAAGAGTGCCACTGGAAGCCGACAGGTAGGCCATCAAGACTAGAATTATCACATTACTTCAGCAAATGTCTAGTTATGATAGCAATGTCCAAGCACCCATTATGATCATTTATTTTTCTTATCTGAAGTTGAATGAAAGTTGACGACATTTGATGTTCCACACTCGTCAATTTTTCCGTTAATTTGACTATAGCAAGCAATATCAAATTAATATACCAAAATCTGATAGTTCTCAGTCGTTTGCTACCTGTACTTGCAAATTGTGTTCAGAACGCATGATCTTTTGGTTCTTATAATATTTAAGTCATTCTTTTAACTAGTGATCAATCGCAAGTTGAGCAACTATTCACTACCTCACATTTCAAACAAATCATTTGAACTTTGTGCCATAAAATGACCTACTTTTGTAATGAGATGCGTTGTCGAATAACACCTAAATAGGAATTGGACTAACATTCCATTTTTCTTGCATTATTCGTCATCAAGTAGAAACTGCGCTAAAATCATGCATACGCGAACTTAATGAAATGCAGCTCGCTGGTTCAATTTGAGACCTGTTGTATGATGATGGTCACTTCTTTCGCTCATTTAAGCACCGATCTAAATCAGCGTTACTGGATCTAGAAAGAATCTAAGTAGTGAAACTTGTAATAGCTGTAGATTCTTGACGTAAGGCGGCAGATTGTAAGTTATTCTATCAAAATGAGTAGTAAGTAAAACTCCACTTCTGGATAGCGCAAGATGGCCGCCGTCGCTGACGTCCCCCCCCTCTGGAACGACAGAGGTCGTGGTCGGCCGCCGTGGTGCTTCGAGTCTGACGTCCCCCCCTCCTGTCCGTCGAGTCGGTCGTGGTGTGCCGCCGTGTTGCTTCGCGTCTGACGTCCCCCCTCTGGCCGGCCGTCGTAGCGCGCGGTGATGTGCTGTCCAGGTTGGCGTGGTGTGCCGGCCAGGTTGGCGTGGTGTGCCGGCCAGGTTGGGAGGGTGGACTGTCGTAGCTCACCTGAAAAAATCCTAAGTGTCAGAGTGGCTTTGTATGGGTAAAATTTTGAAAATTTTCCAAAGTGTGTCATTTCGACCTGGGACCTTCACCAAAACATTTTTCATCAAATTTCACTGACCCCCCCCCCCCGACAGCAATCTTATAACTTTGGTTCTAGTGGACGGATTTTGTCTTACAGCTACTCGTTTGAAAGAGGAGAAAAAACTGCTCGACGACATTTTTGCCGCGAGTCAATCGGACCAGCCGTTCAAAAGTTAGAGCTGTTACAAAATTTTAGGTCGGAGCTCACCTGAAAAAATCCTAAGTGTCAGAGTGACTTTGTATGGGTAAAATTTTGAAAATTTTCCAAAGTGTGGCATTTCTACCTGGGACCTTCACCAAAACATTTTTCATCAAATTTCTCCGAACGAGGGGGGAGGAGGGAGGTCAGTGAAATTTGATGAAAAATGTTTTGGTGAAGGTCCCAGGTCGAAATTCGGAAGTTTTAAATTTTTCAAAATTTTCACCACATTGGAGCTCTCACACTTAGGAATTTTTTCACTTGTGGCATGTTACATGGACATGTGCTGACGGACCGACTTCCCGTGGTCATATGAGAATGGTTCAGGTGTCATATGATAGAGAATGATGAGACGAATCGTTTGCAACAAACCGCATGTCGCTACGATGAATACTTTCGGAGATAGAGCCATTTTAAGTTTTCTTCCGAGCATATATAAACCCCCGACAACGTAAGTCTGATCACTTCATCGAAAGACGAGGTAAGCGACGGTCGTCGCTCTCAGCTCCCGATATCGGGTGTTTCAAAGGACTCTATCTTTTGAAGTAGGCAAGCTATCTTCTTACTTCAAAGTTTGTGTGATAGAGTTTGATAGTGTCTTTACTACTGATAAAATTTTTTAAAAGTAGTATGAGTAGTAAAATGCGGAATTTTTTAAAAATTCTTAATTTTCAGTTTTTTCAAAGTTTTAACATGTAGACTAAGGTTTTCAAGTATGCTGAGTTCAAATCTGCTATCAGATTTGAAATTTAACTAAGTCTAAGGCAGCTTTGAGGGGTTAGATCCCAGCTACTGATCACTACCTTTGACTCGGCGTTGCTGTTACCACTTCGGGGCAGTGACAATGATGTCTTCAGCTGTAAAGAGCGGGTATCGGGGAAGATCTCTCACTTCCCTAGTGATCAGTACAAGGCCTTCGGGCTGTCGACGGGATCGAGTGCCACTCACTACACTCAAATCTATCATTCCTCACTAAGTGTAATGCTTTAGGAATATGACTGTACTACATGATTCCAAACTAATACAAATTTCATTATCTTACAGTTAACGATAAAATCTCAGGCTTGACTAACGACAAAAACAGAAAATTCCATATCAAAATGTGCACATGTGGGCGAATCAATCGCAGTGCGGACGCCAAGGCGCATATCAAGAAGGCGGGCACCGACCACATGATTATCTTGAATAGGGTTGCGTGTGTGAAGTATAGAGTGTTGAAGGGTGATGAGGATGAGGCGCGTTTTTACAGAGTGCTGTAGTGGAGGTTTGGTGAATGACTTGCGATTCACGCAGTTGATTGTTGAAGAGAGGGAGCGAATGTTGGCGATAGAGCGAGACGGTAAGGTGGAGAATGTTGTTGAGAATGATGAGTTGGCGAGAGCAGTTGCGTCGTTGGAGGCTGAGATTGGGCGAAAGAGAGTGCTTGAGAGTGATGATGAGGATGATGTGGATTTAGATAGGGAGCGTGTGAGGAAGCGTGTGAGGAAGTTGAGCTCTTCGTCGTCGGAGGTGTCAAACATTGTCATCGCCGACCCCCCGAAGAGCTCATCTTCCCCAAAAGTGAAGAGTGGTGGGATTCGTAAGCAGTCTGCGAGGTGGTTGAAGGATGAAGAGAAGAGATATGTATCGCAGCAGATGGCGCATGATTTGTTGGTGAATAAGTATGAGAGTTTGAAGAAGGTGAAGGATGAAGTCGTGAAGGAGTTGGATGAGTTGAAAAAGAAGGAACTGAAGTCGAAGGAGGTAGCGGATGAGAATATTCGAATGAGGCGTAGTGTGACTGATTTGAAGAATAAGACGCGAGAGTTGGAAGAGAAGAATGATGAGTGTGAGAAGAGGGCGAGTGCTGCGGAGAGAAGAATGAGAGATGCAGAAGCGAAGTTTGAGGAGATGATGAAGGAGATGAGTGTGTTGAGAGCGAGGAATGTTGAGTTGGAGAGGACTGTAGCTCGGCGGGGTGATGAGAGGCAGGCGTATGAGAAGTTGGAGCGCATGAGGGATGAGTGGAATCGTGTGAATGAGGATCGCTTGTTTGAATTTCACATCCCTATTCGGGATAATCATTTGGATGGACAAGTCCTTGTAAATCAAAGTCTCGACGAGTCCATCATATGCTACAACGGCCATCCAACCAAAAAATGCCTACATGCCAGCCTGAGAATGCGCGGTCATGTGCACAAATTCTCTGTTAGAAAGCGCGCGAGACTACCTAAGGATGACTAACTTGGTAAGTGAAAAGTAAATAAGATAGTATATCCTATTCTAATACATATCATTTTCATTGCAGAATTTTGCCCACCTTCACCACCCCATCACGTCACTCCCGAGAACGAACCATCGGCTCTCTTAAGGGCCACCTAGGGGCAAGACATGATAGAACCTCCACGCGGTTTGCCCTGGGCAGTCTTCGGACTGGCGAATACTATCATTAAGTTGAATCTGCTATCAGTCAACTTGAACGTTGCGTCGCGTTAGAGGCGTATATAAACCACTGCCTCTCATTTCATTTCATTTCAATCATGCAGACGCCGAACAGTCAAGTCAGCTCTCCTCGCGGACCGCAGTTAAGGCTGCGAAATTTATTTGAGGAATTTGTCAGGCTAGAGGAGCAAGACAGAGTCCACAATAATCTTGCTCGGATTGGCAATCCGATGACAGCAACTGCTGTCAATCCAACGGAATGGCGCTACATTCCACTTTTCAGCCATGTGCCAATTAGCGTGGAAGTCGACACTGCTACCAGAGAGTCAAAGACTCTCTCAGCAGAATTGGTAGGCTGTAAGATGACGTTACTCCCGAAAACGAACCACCGGCTCTCTTAAGGGCCACCATGGAGCAAGATTTGATAGAACCTCCTCGCGGTTTGCCCTGGGCAGTCTTCAGACTGGCGAATACTATCATTAAGTTGAATCCGCTATCAGTCAACTTGAACGTTATGCAGTCGATTGCTATCCCTGAAGCATTCTGATTCGCTGTTGAGCAATTCATTGTTGAAAACCCTATATAAGCCAGAAGATTGTAGCGCTTCTCATTCAATTTCAAGTCACGATGGAAGCAACATCTACTAGCACCATTCCCGTCTTCATCGATGAAGACAACGCCATTCCCGAGTTCATCATCCTCGACGAGTGGGATGAAGAGGATGAGAAGAAGGGGAAGATCAAGAAGATCGTTTGGACGGATGAGGTATGGACTCCGAATACCACTCGCATCCGAAAGGTGCCAGATGCACCACCACGGCTTAGGCGGCACAGGGTCTATGACAACCTAACTGTCATACCCATTGACTATTCCAGCCAATAGTCAACTTAATTCACACCCCGAGGACGAACCATCGGCTCCCTTAAGGGCCACCATGGGGCAAGACATGATAGAACCTCCACGCGGTTTGCCCTGGGCAGTCTTCGGACTGGCGAATACTATCATTAAGTTGAATCTGCTATCAGTCAACTTGAACGTTGCAAATGAAGTTCGGTGTAATACTTCCTTTCGACGGGCGTTCCTGTAAAGGGCGGCGGTGAAACCCGTAGCTATGTATACCGCAAGGGACATTCGGCAATGGTCAATCTTGTTAAACCTCTCTGCGTCATGTTTGCAAGTGATTGCCTCTGTCTCAACGTAGTATGCATTCGCGTCAGGGCGACATTTAGCCAACTGTCGAAGGTTGCCTAAAACTTTCCATTGCATACGTTATGAGAACCATGAGTTCTACCTGTCTCTATCAATGAGACGAATTGATGAATGGAATGAAATGGGAGGACACTCACGCGCCACACGCAACATAACACACTTCTCTCTTCCGTAGTCTAACAACCTCTTTACACATGGATCGCAGTCGATTGCTATCCCTGTACCAGAAGTGTAAGCTATCTTAATTTTATTTGAAACTATTTAATCGATCATCATCGCCCATATGAAATGTTTTAAGGTTTACAAGTTAGACTAAGCGTGCTACTA
Organism: Prostheceraeus crozeri; assembly: GCA_907163375.1. NCBI lineage: Eukaryota > Metazoa > Platyhelminthes > Polycladida > Euryleptidae > Prostheceraeus > Prostheceraeus crozeri. Next base: position 80,613 of record CAJQUW010002906.1, on the reverse strand, counting down.
TTTCCAAATGAAAAAGTATACATGGTTAAATCATCCACTTAAGCCCATCCGTAGTCTAACAAGCTCTTTACACATGGATTGCAGTCGATTGCTATCCCTGTATCAGAAGTGTAAGCTATCTTAATTTTATTTGAAACTATTTAATCGATCATCATCGCCCATATGAAATGTTTTAAGATTTACAAGTTAGACTAAGCGTGCTACTATTTCCAAATGAAAAAGTATACATGGTTAAATCATCCACTGAAGCCCCATTCAAGTAAGTCAGTATGAAAGCAAAGATAATACGAAATAAAAATTTATTATGGCATGTATTTCAAAAGGTCTTCATCGTCAATATCGTCCCAGAGTCTGGCTTCACATAGATCACAAAAACAGTTCACTTGCTTCAATCGTTCTTCCACTGCGAGCCTCACTTTGTCGATATACTCCCACTCCGCCATAGTTCGTGGCTGGGAGTTAGGGGTGTACCACTCCCATAATTGGTGGAGGAATTTCGTGCTGGTGATCTCCATCACATCGTCAGTATCGCACTGGAGATACTTCCATCGTATGCCTGTTAGGTCGGGACACTCCTTCTCACATACACTCTTCGTCGTCCGCTGGCAATGACAACTTTCTGATATTGTCCAGTTGGTACACCTTCTCTACCTTCCCCTTCGTTGGAGCGTTTGGTGCAACGAGCGCCTTTGGTGTTGAGCATGGAGAAGAGAATTTTGTGTTTGGTGTTGTCGGAGGGCTTGTCATGTTGACTGTGAATAATAACTTTGAAATGTTTTCTAATTCTTAAGTATCAACAAGCAACCAATCAGAATGAACAGCCAATGAATGATGAACATGAAAGTATATATGTAAAGTGACATTCGTGTCATTTCACTCTGTCTTTCTGTCTTTGTGACATATAAGTGAAGTGTTCTCTGGCGAATTCTATATTTGAGGCGTGCAAGTGAACTGCTCTCTCGTGAATTCCAAATTTGAGTGAAGTCTCTATCTTGAAGTATCAACCTTAAACATAATTTCGTTCAAATGGTAAGTTGAAAATTTCTTCACTCATCTCCCTCAAACGTGTGGCTAATAGCATCTTCCTCAATTTCAGGCATCAACTTCATCACCAACGCCCTCCCTTCTCGAGGAAAGTTTAGAGTTGTTGAGTCAAAGTTGGTTGTAACAATACACTGAGACTTGAACAGAGATGATAGAATGATTTCTCTTTCAGGTGATGTGGGTTCCAGCTCAGGACTCTCGCGACAAGGCAACGAGTGGGAATGTGCCGACTGCGGACATATGTTTACAAGGAAGCACAGTCTCCTTCGACACATCAAACAACGTGTGTGTCAACGCAAAGCGGCGTCAATCTCCGGAGGTGAAGTTGATTCTGACGATAACATCTCCTTTCCTTGCGATTTGTGCCCTCTTTCTTTTGATAGTCACTTTCAGCGATCTTCGCACAGACTTCAACACACGCATGCAAATGATCACTACACCAACGGTACCTCTACCATCTCCCTAATTAATGTTTCACATAATAATTTAGTACGCGACTACTGCATGGAGTCCAATACTCAAATTGTAGATTTTCCTGAGTGGCTCCTTCAAAATTCTAACATTATCGAAGCGCTCTTCAAGAATTTAGACAATTTTAGAATGAAGGCGCTCATCTACCTTAAACTAAAATATATTAAGATAGATTTTCAAACGGGTCAAGTGACGGAGAGAATACAGTTTCATGTTCCTTCCTCTTCCGCAACCTAAGTTGTAGACTGCGAGTCTTGGCTAAATTTTCACATTCAATGTTTAAAATCAAATGTAGATAAATTCAATCAACGCGACAGCGCTCTCATTTTTGATGGTGTGGACTCAGCCATATTCAAAATTTCCCTATTAGAAAGTCATGCAGCTCGAGGCACATTTAAACTACCAAAAACGTTGTATAATAAGAAAGCTGTCATCAATGTCGATTGTAAATCACAGTGTTTCAAATATGCAGTCCTATCCATCCTTCACTATAATGATATCAACGCGAATCGAAATCATACCTATAGCCATAGACAGTGGGAGGGTGAACTAGACTTTGAAGGTTGTGATAGTAACAACATGAAAATCAAAGATGTAGAAACGTTCGAAAAACATAATAAGATTAAAATTGTCGTTCACGTGTGGGAGAAGGGGTTGAAGGGTGCCCGCTATAATTCACGTTCAACTTGTTATGAACGTGTAGTCAACCTCTTATTAGTAAAACAAGATGATAGCGAGGAATGGCACTACTGTGGTATTCCCAAAATCTCTCGCTTGTACACTCACTTGGGGCAGTCTAAAAGAGGTGAACATTTTGTATGCGACCGCTGCATCCGCTCCTTTTGGAGTAAAGATAAATTTGAAACTCACTATGAATGGTGCAAGCGAGGTAAATTACAAATGGAACGCATGCCCAAAGATAAAATATTTTCACATAGGGATAATGGTGACGAATTAAGTCCCTGCGTGTCATTTACGCAGACATAGAATGCTACATTGATGATATCATCCACAAGCCAGCAGCCATATCCTGCTATGAAGTATGGCATGACCACTTTAGGAATAGACAAAACAAAATGCATACTTGGCAAGGTGAAGATTGCATTTCAAAATTTCTAGAATTTCTCCATAAAGCTGCTAAATTTCAACAATCATATGATTCCCAATTGCAGCGTAAGTCACTACATATGTCAGATGAAGACAAACAAAAATTTGAAAGTTGCACATCGTGCCCTAAATGTCATAAAACGTTTGATGACGATAAAATTAAGAAAGTGCGTGATCATGATCACATCACTGGTAAATTTAGAAACGCACTCTGCTCCAAATGTAACTTTTCACTTAGGTTGAGACGTCGTGTACTACCCGTCATTTTTCATAACTTTAAAGGCTCTGACAGTCATATGCTCATAAAAGGAGGGTTGAGCCAGATGAAATCGTGGCAGTTTAATGTAATAGCGCAAACGAGAGAAAAATTCATGGCAATGACAGCAAAAGTACCAGTAGATAAAACTAAAGAAAATAAGAGAGTCTTCTTCGAAATAAAATTTTTAGATTCATTCCAATTCATGTCAGCGTCACTAGCTTCTCTCGTTCGTAATCTCAAGTTTCTTCCCCATAGTCAAACTTTGAAGAAACACTATCCAAACTTAACGGATGAAATAATCACTCGCAAAGGAGTCTTTCCCTATGCGTATTTTAGCTCAATGTCTAAACTAAATGAAACAACCCTTCCTTCCATTGACAAATTCCAAAACGATTTGACGGGTCAAGATTGTCCAGTAGAAGATTATGAACATGCTCAAGAGGCATGGTTAAAATTTGATTGTAAAACGTTTGGCGATTATATGATCGCTTACTTAGAATTAGATGTCATTTTGCTGGCTGATGTCTTTCAGGAATTTCGACGAGTGGCATTAGAAGAAGACAAATTAGATCCTGTCCACTTTGTCAGTCTACCAGCCATATCCTTTAAATCAGCCTTTAAAATGACTGGTGAGACCATTCATCTCTTACAAGACCCGGAGATGTATAATATATTTGAGCGCGGAATACGCGGTGGTCTCACATTTGTAAATAAACATCATATAAAATCTGAAACAGTAGGTGATGATCATATCCACCTAAAGTACTATGACCAAAATAATTTATATGGCAGTTCACTGTCTAAACCACTACCTCATTCCGAGTTTAGTTGGTTAAATCAAGATGAGCTTGAGTATTACTCCAACCCTTCAAACATACTGAAGATTCCAGATGAAGGTGATTGGGGATATTATTTTCAAGTGGATTTGATTTATCCAAATAGCATTAAAAATAAAACTGCTGATTTCCCACTCGCACCTGAATCTGGTGAAGTGACTGAAGATATGTTTTCACCATTCATGTCACAATTTCATAATAACTTAACAGAGTGTGGACAGCCATGGTACAAACCATGCCGCAAACTTTTACTCACCCAATATGATAAGAAAAATTATCTCGTACACTTCTGCATACTAAAATTCTATTTAGAAATGGGCATGCTTCTAAAGTCAGTTCACCGCATTATCAAATTTAGACAGAAAGCCTTCCTCAAACCCTACATAGATAGTAACAGTCAAAAACGTGCACTCGCCCAAAATAATTTTGAAAAGGATTTTTATAAATATAAGAATAACAGTCTTTTCGGAAAGACCATGGAGGATGTTACAAAACGTATGAACTACAAACTAGTCGTTGATGAACAAAAATATCACAAATTGACCTCATCACCTCTTTTCATTGATAGAGACATCATCGATGAGGATCTTGTAGGTGTTAAAATGATGAAATCTGAAGTTGAGTTGTGCAAGCCCATCTATATTGGGCAAGCCGTTTTAGATTATTCCAAGCTTGAAATGTATCAACTCTTCTACAAAATATTAAAACCATGCCCTCTCGTAAAAGAGGTTCGCTTGCTGGGTGGTGATACAGATAGTTTCTTTTTAGGAATTACCAATCAAAAAGATTTAAATTTTAATGAAGTAGGCAAGTCATTAGAAAAATATTTCGACACATCTAACTACAATCCCACTCATCCACTCTATTCCATACAGAATAAAGCCAAACTTGGTTGTTTTAAGGATGAAACAGCAGGAAAGGAAATAGATGAAATGATTCTCCTCCGTCCTAAAATGTATTCCATGAACTTAAAAGAATGTGCAGATAGTATTAAGCGTGCTAAAGGTATATCAAAATCCATTGTTCACAAAATGAAACATCGGTCCTATAAGAAGGCCTATAAAAATAAAACTATAACGTTTGTCAATATGACAATCTTAAAATCTCAAGTTCATACTGTGAAAACGCACACGTTCAAGAAACGAGCGCTTTCAGCATGGGAGGATAAGAGGTGTTGGATAGGACATAACACATCTCTTCCACATGGACATCCTGACACAAACATACCTTCACCCAAAAGAATAAAACTCACGCTACCACATTCAGGAGATGTATTGACATAATCAACTTTAACTCAGTATTTCGATGTTGCTTTTTGTAGATATACATGGTTGTTTAATGTATCGCATGAGATCGTTTCTTCCTTGTGAATATATGCATACCGTCAGCCCATTCCCCCTATATCTGTGAAAAGACTTTTTCATACACATATTTTTATTTCAATAAACATATCACAATGACTTCACTTTGTTTTCCGAAACACTAAAGTTACGAGGGATTTAGTATCTTTCACATGGATCACTCTTGTAAACCATTGGTAATTTTGATAGCAATAGAGGGTATAGTTTGTTTGAC